>CM053582.1:33857287-33882977 GCA_028627135.1 Pseudochirops cupreus | reverse complement strand
GAGAAAATATTACAAGCAGCCAAGAAGAAACAATTTGAATATTGTGGAAACACAATCAGGATAACACAAGATCTAGCAGCTTCTACATTGAGGGATCAAAGGGCTTGGAATATAATATTCTAGAGGTCAAGGCAGCTAGGGCTAAAACCAAGAATCACCTACCTAGCAAAACTGAGTATAATGTTTCAGGGGAAAATATGGTCATTCAATGAAATAGAGGACTTTCAAGCATTCTTGATGAAAAAACCAGAGTTGAATAAAAAATTTGACACTCAAATACAAGAAGCAAGAGAAACATGAGAAGGTAAACAGGGAAAAGGAATCATAGGGAACTTATCAAAGTTGAACTATTTACATGCCTACATGGAAAAACAATAATTGTAACTTCTGAAACTTTTCTCAGTATGAAGATAGTTGAAGGGAATATAAATGTAAATCTATGTATACATACATACATGTCTATATAGGAGGGTATATGTGTGTATGAATACATATGTGAGGGTGTGTATATATGTGTACAGGTATACATAGACAGAGGGCACAGGATCAATTGAATAGGAAGGGATGATATTTAAAAAATAAAATTAAGAGGTGAGAGAGGAATATAATGAGAGGAGATAGGGAGAGACAATATAGGGTAAATTATCTCATATAAAAGAAGCAAGGGAAAACTGTTACAATGGAGGGGAAGAACAAGAAGGCAAAAGGGAATGGGTCTACCTTACTATCATTGAATTTGGCTTAAGAAGGGAATAACATACACACTAAATTGGGTATCTTGCCTTACAGGAGAGTAGGGGGGAAGGGGATAAGAGGAGGAATGATACTAGGGAGGGCAGATTGGGGGGGAGGGTAGTTAGAAGCACACACTTTTGAAAAGGGACAGGGTCAAAGCAGAAAATAGAACAAGTAGGGCACAGGATAGGATGGAGGGAAATATAGTTAGTCTTTCACAATGTATCCACTATGGAAATGTTTTGCATAACTACACATGTACAACCTATATTGAATTGCTTATCTTCCCAGTAAGGGTGGGTGATGAGGAAAGAAGGGAAAGAATTTGGAATTCAAAGTTTTAAAATCAAATGTTTTTTTTTTTAAAATTATTATTAGTTTTACATGCAACTGGGAAATAAGATGTACAGGCACTGGGGTATGGAGGTCCATCTTGCCCTACTGTAAAGTTGGAGTGGGGATGGGGGAAGATATGAGAGAGAGCAGATTGCAGGAGGGGGTATTCAGCGGAATTGCTGTTTTGGGGTGGTGGGTAGGGGAGAGACAGGGAAAATATTTGTAACTCGAAATCTTGTGGAAATGAATGTTGTAAACTAAAAATAAACATAAAATTTAATTCTTTTTAAAAAGAAGAGCTTGAGTAGCCCCTATCCCCACCCCTGACCATGGCTGCTCACAGAGGTTTCATTTCAGCCAGGATTAAATCATAGGGGATGTCTATCAATGGAGTCCAATGAGCAAAGACAGCATTGCTAACTACTGTCTATGCTCAAAGTGCAGGCTGTTCTTCCACCTAGGAGAGAAGGTAAAAGGGCTTCAAGTTATCTTTCTTCTCTTTAGGTTCCTGGATACAACAGGATACAACAGGAAATCGATATAGCAGAGAATAAAAAAAGATATGAAAGGGAGAATTCTGAACCTGTGTTAGGAAGTTAGAGGGTAAAAGAATGTAATGAGGATAAGAAAAAGGAGAAAGACCATGGAATACCTGCAGCTAAGTAGTAGCTATGAGACCCTTCCTAGGGTGAGAAGTTGGACCAGTGGTGGCTGGTAACTCCCTCCTGAGTTCTGAGACATTAACAAAAGAGAGATCTGCTTTCTACCCTGGGTATGCATCCAGGGCAGGGGAGAGAACCTCCCAAGACTTGTCATGTTGGATCATTAGTTACCTCTTCTGCTGGTTTTTGTGAAGACAGAATATGATACCAGATGGGATTTAGAAAAACCTTGCTAAGGATTATGGGCAGGAAAAGTGAGTGAATCAGGGGCACAAGTAATCCTTTCTTTTTTAAATAATGAAAATGAAAAGCTTAATTGTTAATTTTGTTTTCTAAACAATAGTTACATACAATTTATGCTAATCAGTCAATCAACAAACATTTATTAAGCTTTCCTATGTTCCAGGTACTATGCTAAACATTAAATATATAAAAACAAACAAAAATACAACATTCTCCTGGTTCTGCTCACTTTATTCAGCATCAATTCATGTATGTTTCCAGGTTTTCTGAAATCTCCCTGCTCATCATTTCTTATGGAACAATAGCATTTCATTACATTCATATAATACAACTTATTTAGCCATTCCCCAATTGATGGGCATCTACAAAGCTACCCATCAAAGGTAAAGGCTTTGAATAGGCAGACTTAAAAAGTGGACAGGGCTTTCAAGTAAAAAGGAAAGGAGAAGGAGAAAAGTGCCTACATATAATAACACCTTTCTATGCTGTAGAAAACCTGGTACAATCAAAATCTCGAGACTGGAAGGGACCACAGAGGCTGCCCAGTCTTACCCATACTTGATCATGTATTCTCTCTATAATATGCCCATGTAGTCATTGAACTTTTGCCTCTAGACCTCTAGTGAGGGTGGAGGGGGGTGTACCCTGATGGGGTACAGAAGATCTCCTCTCCAAGGCTCCTTCCAGCTCAGAATCTTTGGCCCTGTGTAAAATATTTTACAAACTTTAAAATGCAATATAAATATGAGCTAGCAGTAGGTAGGGCTAGGATTTGAGCCCATATCCTTTGATTCCAAATCCCAACACTTCCTACTGCAGCATGTTGCTGTGTTGTTCACTCATGTCCACTCACGTCACTATCTCTCAAGGCAGATAGCTGCATGTATGGCTCTATTAGGAAATTTTCCCAGAGAACAAGCCTAAATTGGCATGTTTGCAATATTTATACTCTAGTCATGGGTTTCATTCCATAAAGTCTCAGTGATGGTTATATTTGCCTCCTTGTACTGGAATCTCTAGTTCCCCTTGCTTGTTGTGTATTTATGTGGAGACCTGGAGGTCATAAGTTTTACTGCTTGGTTCCTTTCTATGGATTTCTGGGCATCTCTACTGCTATTCTTGCAAATACTCTCCATGGTTATGTATGGGCAATTTTTACCTTCCCTTTAGTGAGGTAAAGTGAAAAGGGTAGACTGATGGAAGGTTACTGTGAGAGCAGAGAGGGGGCACCTAAAGGATGGAAGAGTAGGAGAACATTGGGAAATAGGAATTTTGAAATCCCTGAAGTTAAGCAAATAAATACAAAATAATGGTGGGAGGGAGTGGAGAACTAACAATTGGGAGCTTCAGAAAAGGCCTCTTGTAGGAGGAGGTAGCCCTTGAACTAGGCCTTGAAGGAAGCCCGAGATTCCAAGAGGAAGACATGAGGACAGAGAGGCTGCCAGGCATGGGGGTGGTGGTGAGGGGAGAGAGCTTGTGGACAGTTCTAGAAGTGGAAAATAGAATGTCAAATAGGGATGTCACATAGGGGGAAGAGCAACAAGGCCAGTTTGGCTGGAACAGAGAGTACAGGGAAAGGGAGTATTATGAAGTTCATCTGGAAAGATAGCCTGAAGCCTGACTGGGAGGCACTTCAAATGCCAAACAGAGGACTTTAGAGGTAATTGTTTTAGAGGCAATAGAAATAAACCAATGCTTCTCAAGCAGAGGAATGACATAGTCAGCCCTGGGCTTTAGGACTATCAATTGGGCAAATATGTGGAGGATGGACTGGAGGAGGGAAGTGATACATGCAGCAAGACCAAGAAGGATGCTGTTGCAGAAGTTCAGGTAAGACTAGGGCTGTGGCTGTTTGAGAGCAGTGAAGTGGAACCACCAAAGAATGAATGGTGTTATCCTTCTCTTTGACCACAAAGACCTCAGTCATAACCACCCAATCTTCCCAGTTTTCCTCCTGCATCTGAAAGAGAACCAGAGAAATAATCCCAGGAGAGGCAAAGAATCTTAAACTAAATCCTTGCCCCCATTGAAAAATGACCTTTGGCTTTGGGGGTGTCCCTTTCCTAGCAGGTGGCATCAGCCATCTCTACCCCAGCTAATCTCTCCTCATGTGTGCATAAGTGTACATTCAAGTGTTTATTCAAAAGAAAAAAGAGACAAATCGAGAAAGAAAACACCAGATTAAGGTAAGGAAAAGTGATTATAGAAGAAATCTACCCTTGTTATCGACTGGATTCATTGGTACCCTTACATTTCTTAAGCTCTTCCACAGTTCTCTCAGCTTAGTTCCTGCCAACCTAATGCCCTCTAGGCTAGAGCATCTAGCCCCATTTGGGCACACAGAGAACTGGCCCAAAGGATCATAGGATCTAAAACTAGAAGCAACCTTTGAAGACCTCTCAGTTTGCTCCCTCCTTTTATAGAGGAAAATGCTGAGACCCAGAGGTCAAAATAACTTACCCAAGATCACTTACAGCTTGGTGTAATAGTTATACTGGATCTGGAGTCAGAAAGAACTGGATTTGAATCACATTCTCCCTCTTCCCCTTCCTCGTCCCCACTCCCTGGCAGGCACCAACACTAGCTGTATGATTTTGGGCTTCTGAGTAATTTAAGCAGTCTTAATTTCTTCATCTGTAAAATTGCACCTACCTCACTGGGTTGATGTGGATACTGACCTGGGGACAGGGACCAGATCTAGTATTTCACTGATATAGAGAAAGGGGAGGGGTGCTCAGGGGAAAAGAATACTTTCTCTTTTTTTTGGAGGGCAATTGGGGGTTAAGTAACTTGCCCAAGGTCACACGGCTAGTTTTGTGTGTGTGTGTTAAGTGTCTGAGGTCAGATTTGAACTCAGGTTCTCCTGACTCCAGGGCCGGTGCTCTATTCACTGCACCACCTAGCCACCCCTGAGAAGAATACTTTCTAAAAACGTGGATCAATACCTCAGCAGTTGCCTAGGACACTGATGGGATACCAAAGATCTCCTCTCCAAGGTTCCTTCCAGCTCAGAATCTTTGACCCTGTGTAAAATGTTTTACAAAGTTTAAAATGCAATATAAATACGAGCTAGCAGTAGGTAGGGCTGGGATTTGAGCCCATATCCTTTGATTCCAAATCCCAACACTTCCTACTGCAGCATGTTGCTGTGTTGTTCACTCATGTCCAACTTTATGATCTCATAGACCACAACACATCAGACCTTTCTATTCTTCACTATCTCTCTCTGTCCAAGTTCATGTTCATTGTTTCCATGAGATTCTCTATCCTTCTCATCCTCTGCTCTCCCCTTCTCTTTTTGGTTTCAATTTTTCCCAACATTAGGGTCTTTTCCATTGAATCCTGTCTTCTTCTTATGTGGCCAAAGTATTTAAGCGTCAGCTTCAGCATTTGATCTTCTGGTCAAAAGTGTCGATTCTATAGCATTCAGCTTTACTTACAGTCCAATTCTCACAATCATATATTGCTACTGGAAAAACTATAGTTTTGATTATATGGACCTTTGTCAGCAAGGTGATGTCTCTACTTTTTAGCATGCTTTCCAGATTTGCCATAGCTTTCCTTTCAAGGAGCAAGTATCTTGTAATTTCATGCCTGCAGTTGCCATCTGCATAGATCTTTGAGCTCTAAAATATAAAATCTGACATTGCTTTCTCTGCTATCTCTGATTACCCTCATGCTGATTTTGGAATTCAGTGACCTAGGTAAAATTGAAGAAGTCCATTTATTGAACAGACATGCCTTAGTTCTAACACTTTGTCCCCTATTTCCGCCTCAGCTAATAGCGATAAAGACCTTTTAGAGACAGGGGTAAACTATGGTTTAGGACAGTGGCATCAAACTCAAATATAACAGACTCCTGACAACAGCATATTGACTTCAAAAATTACAAATTAGCATTATCTATGTTGTATTATATTTTTATTTCTTTTGTTAAACATTTACCAATTATATTTTAATTTGGTTCAGGCCAGATTCAGGAGATTTTTTGGGCCCTGTGAGTTAGACACTTCTGGTCTAGAGGAAAAAAGTTCAGTTTTGGACATGTTGAGTTGGAAATGTTCTTGGGACTTCTAGTATGAAATGCATAATAAGCCATTAGTGATGTGGAACTGAAACTCAGAGGAGAGACAGAGCTAGATATATAGATTTGAGAAACATCTACATAGATATAACAGTTAAATCTGTGAGAGCTAATGCATTTGCCCTAATTTGCAGTTGGGGAGGGGGCATGATATGAATGAAGACCCAGTAAAGGGAATTGAGGAGAGGTCAGATAACAAGTAGGAGAGAGTAATGTTAAGTAAGTAATGTTAAGAAAACCAGCGTGGAAAATAAATCCAGGAGTAGAAGTTGTGCCAAAGGCTACAGAGAGGTCAAGAAGGATGAAGACTGAGAAAAGACCGTCTGATTTGGCCATTAAGAGGTCATTGCTACCTTTGGAAAGTGCCATTTCAATGGAGTGATGAGGTCTGAAGACAGATTGTGGATGGTTAAGGAATGAGTGAGAGAAGAGGAAGTAGAGGCGTGAGTGTAGAAAGCTTTTTCAAGTTTAGCTGAGAAAGGGAATAGAGACAGGGAATGTCTACTGAAAGTTTTTAAAAATATCCCAAGTTTCTGTGTGAAGTGAGAATCTCCTAGTCTATTATTTGCCTCAGGACCTTCATTTCTTCCTGCTCTATCTGGCATTTTTCCATCAAAGAGGTGGCCCTGAAGTATGATTCAACGCTGAAGAATGCTGAGATGTGAGGGTGGACTATGGGTGTAGAACATTACTTATACTTTCAGATTTAGTTGATGTATTGGTTAGTTTCCTTTTTTTTCTCTTTTATTCTTTGTTATAAGAGATGACCATCTGGGGAGGGAGAATATATTTGGAAATGAAGGAGATGTAAAAAAATACAACAATAAAACATTTTAAAATTCATTTTAAATAGCCATACTGGGGTGTCACACAGCCCAAATGGTATATGACCTGATATTCACATTCACTAGAGCATGTCAGGAAGGCTATGTTCTATTCATTGTCTTCATAGATACAAAATTGTAGGATCAGAGATGGGACAGCATTGACAGATGCTCTCCCAGCCTCTGCTTAAACACCTCCAATGGCCCAGAGCCCAGAACTTCCCAAGACAACCAAGTTCACTTGGCAACAGCTCAGGTTATTACATTGTCCTTATATGCGCATAAGTCTTTCTGTGATTGCCACCCATCGCTCCTAGCTCTATTTCCGCAAGTATTTATTTAGTACCTACTATGTGCTAGGAATATATTACATCCTTGAGATGGGAAGTTTAAGAAATAATCCCTACTTTCACAGAACCTTCAGTCTACTAGGGGGAAACCTAAGTACAAAGCCTGACTCTGAATCTTTCCACTTACTTACTTTGGGCAAGTAACCTAACCTTGGCTCTCAGTTTCTTCCCCTGCAAAATAAGGGGATTGTACTAGATGGCCTCTGAGATCACTTCCCATTCTTGATGAGCCATGATATACACACATATACACATATGTATACATACATGTTATATACATACAATTATGTTTATACTGTTTGTGTATTTCTACATGTGCATACATGTATATGATATACGCACATATAATCACAATATAATAAATACATGCATACACACATATACTGTACATATACATGTATACTTTGGGGGAGAGGGAGGGACAAGATTTGTGACCCAAGACACAGAAAAAGTAAAGAATCCCTAGACTAGATATTCTCATCTGCTCAAGTTGATAGCACTTTCCTTTGAATACACTGGGCCCAGGTCTTGTTCTTCTTATGTGTGCCTATTGTCATGTGAGGCCAATAGAGCCTATTCCATATCAGATCTAGAATTTTCTCTTGGTCTGAGTGTCCCAAATCACCATGTAGCGATTTCATAGCCATGGGTCAGCAGGCATTGGGCAGAACAAATTGCCTTCTCACACCTCATTTGCCTTGGTCTTAACCAGTACTGCATGACAAAGTTCTAATTTCTGTCACTACTGCAATGGTAGGTGTGCATTAGGGGAAGCTTAGTGTGGCTTCCTGAGGATCACATCCCTGTGCCCAGAGCCCAGTGGCAATACTTGAAGCCTCTTGTCCTGTAGCTGGGTGCACTGCTAACTGTCCATGTTCAATCTGTATAGGGAAGAAGGCTACAAAATTTACTTCCACCAGTGAGACTTCCCCTAGAGAGTGGGCCATGTCCTCTGTGATATTTTCCAATTTAAAGGGCCCTGCTCCCTGCTCCCCATCATTAAAGAAGCCTTTACTCTGTGCTTAATGTGCGATAGGTAATGTACTAGAATAGACCTTGGGGATCCAAAGACAACCATAATAGGTCCTGCCTTTAAAGAGCTTCAATTTATTGAGGGGAAAGGAACAAATTTCCAACTAATGCAAACTATGTACAAGAGCAAGTTCAAAATAATTTGATACCATTGATCAACTTCATCTACTCCATAGCTTCTGATGTAGGAGGCCTATGGGACAGAGCATCTGAGTCCACATTGGTTCTTCCTAGATTAGGGATGCCCAAGAAATCAGCGTTGTTCAGGGGTACGGCCTATCCCACATAGCACTTGTCAGGATATGGGTTAATGGGCTGGAGTCTACCTGTCCTTGAAATCAAGCTCCACACATAGTTTCAAGGTCAGGAACTCCAGTTTATGCATAGCATAATGAGTCTTTTTATTAGGGAGTCCCTTACTGGTGAATGGGACATGTAGGCAGTACAGTGGATAGAGTGCTGGGTCTGGAGTCAACAAGATCTAAGTTCAAATTTGCCTCAGATACTTGTTTAGATGGGTGACCACACATCTAAGTCACTTAACCTCTCTCAGCCTCAGTTTCCTTATCTGTCAATTTGGAATAATAATAGCATCTACCTGACAGAGTTGGGGAGATCAAATGTGATAACATATAAAGCACTGCAAACCTTCAAGTACCATATGAAAGGTATTATTATAATTACTATAGTTATTGTAAATGGATTCTAGTAGCCATGGTAGTCCTTGTACAAGATGTCCCTCCCAGACCGTCTAGGCTGGGGTCAATGTGTAACAAAGGGTTTGTTTGGATCAAAAGCCAAAACTATGTATGAAGTTCCTTAGCAAATCCTTCAGATTCTTTTATGCTTCTCATTCCAGTGATCTCTAAAAAATAAGGAAGCATTCAGTCCAGATTCCTTATCTCAGTCTGTACTCTATCTCTTTGTGCTTTCTTCTAGACATATATCCATGGGAGAAATCGAGAGAGTTTGCATTATTGCATTTTGGGTCCAAACTTAGGGAATCCACAGTGAGGAAACTTTGGCTCTACCAATATACAGATTGGCTCGACAATTTCTCTTAGAGAGTTTCCTGGGGGAACTGAAAAGTTAAGGTGACTCAGTGGATAGAACACTGGAATTAGAATCAGGAAGATCTGAGTTTGAATTTGGATTCAGACACTTGCTAGCTGTGTGACCCTGGACATATCCTGTTTGCCTCAGTTTCCTCATCTGTAAAATGCACTGGTGAAGGAAATGGCAAAGGTGAAGGATATTTGCAAACCAAACCAAACCCTAAAATAGATAGAGTGTATTTGCTCCTGGTTCACCTTTGGAACTGAAGAGGAAGGGGACAAAGCAAATGGTGTTCCAGTTGCAGCTGCTTTAAGTGACTTGGTAAGTAAAGAGGCTGTAGAGGAGGTGACTGGAGAGGATGGAGTGAGATGATGCATGGTTCTGGCTTTTCTGAAACAGTGTTACAGGAGAGGTAATCCCCAATCAGAGAGATGGGTGGAAGTTCTTCTAGTTCACGGTCTCCAGTGTAGACAGGGAGGGGACCATTGTCCAAGAGGCTCTGAAGGAGATGGTCTTGGTCATAGCAGCTCATCCTAACATGCTGATGTGGGATGAGAAACCTCATAGTAACCCTTGAGCAAGTCTTTGACTCAATAAGCATTTATCAAACACCTATCATGGATTGGGCAAAGAGGATACAAAGACCAACCTCAAGCAATTTATATGAACCAGGGGAAAGAACGCGTGTGCTGATAAGTGAATATAATTTTTGATTTGTCCAGACCTGTGTAGGGAACTGGTGGAGAGGAAACTCCCACTGCCAATGCAGAGAAGCAACTGCTCTGCGATTATCCTCTTGGAGAGTTGCCTGGGTCACTGAGAGTTTAAGTGGCTTGTCCAGGATCACACACATAACTGGTGTTTGTAAGGGTTGAAACTTGAATCCTGGTCGTCCTTGACACCCAGACAAACTTTGTCTTTGGCTTTATTGACTCTTATATTTGCCTAAATATAGGAGATACAAAGCAATTGTATGTTGTGTTGTGTTGTGTGTGTGTGTGTGTGTGTGTGTGTGTGTGTGTAGAGATGGAGGACTCTTGTCTTGTATCCCTAGGGTTTAGCACAGTACTTGGCACATAGCAGGAACTTAATAACTGTTGATTGATTGATCGGGGCGGGGGGGGGGAGGAGAGCAGAAAAGGTTTTGTGTAAATGTTGCACCATTGAGGCAGCATTTAAAGAAGGAAGGAAGTGAGCAAGCATTAACTAAGTGCCTACTGTGTGTCAAACACTGCCCTAAGTGCTTTACAAATATTATTTCAGTTGATCTTCCTTGTGAGGTAAATGCAATAACATTATACAATTGAGGATACTGAGGCAAACAGAAATGAAGTGACTTGCTCAAGGTCATAGAGCTGATAAATGTCTGAGGTCACATTTGAACTGAGGTCTTCCTGACTTCCTGACTTTATTCACCGTGGGCATCTGGGTATTTTAGAAAGAGCAAAAGCTGCTCTTGCTTGCTAGCTTATTAATCAGAGTGACTGACTTAGTCCATTGCTCAGGTGGTCTGGATTGTTTGCAGAGCACATCTGAGACCTAGGGAATCCTCTGGAATGGAAAAAGGCATCGCAAGGTTTCCCAAGCAGAGGTCTTGCTGAGTGAGCTTGTGTCTGTATCTCCTGACCAGCAGGAAAGCAGTTGGGATTGGGTGGATGGGTGGAGTCTGGCCAGGGAATCCTATGTGTTAACATTTCCCTCCCACAGTCATCCCATGTCTGTTGACAGTATTTGGTACCATAACTATTGTCTTGGTACCCTTTTTCTTCTAACTTCTGAGTCTCTGGGGTCAGTAGTTTCAGTGACAGGCCTCTCTCTATATATGGGGTTTCTTCTGAGGCTCTGCCCCTTTACCCTATGGGCACATCTGAAAGTTCCTATGTGACATCTTTTACCAATATGTATAAAGCCTTTCTCTCAGTATGAAATGGAAAGTTTACAATGCAATCCCTTTGTAAGGGTGGGGTTGAAACCACCCCAACCTATTTTAGCTCTGATTCTTTAACTAGATCAATCAGTCATAGGCTTTAGACTAAGGGCAAAAAGTCCTTCAAACTGGAGTGATGTTGCACAGAAATTTGTTCAGATAGGCCAAGAAAACTCAGTCATGCCCCAGGGGTCATCTATAAGTTACCAAGCTAATTAGAACCAGATTCTTTGGAAAGATTGGATCATGCTTGGAGTTCAGCTAATCCCCCTGAGAAAGAACTGCTTGGAGGGGAAGGAGAGGACTTGGCACTGACTTTGGCCTACTTCTCCCCCCAACCCCTATTTGGCCAGTGGAAGACTTTGAGAGCTTTGAAAGATCTGGAGGATTTTGGACTTCCTATCTTCCCATCTGTGTCTTAGTCCTATCCCTGGATCAACTGACAGCAATGTCTGCATCAGGAGCCAAGGACGGATGGATGTAGATTCCCCTGTGTATAAGGGGAGCTTCTTGAGTATCTCATGAATGGAAGAAAAGTACTTTAAGTAATCAAGGGCTTGAAGTACCCCTTTGCTACATGTGTTCTCTTTAAACTTGAGCCTACTTACCCCTAAACTCTGTATGTCTTTGTGGGAGAGGGTATCACAGGGATATTCTGTACCAACTTTCTTACTGTATTACCTAGTAAGGCCTACTATAGGCTAGCAGACTAAGGCTGTGTGCTCAGCATAGTATCTAGCACACAGTAGGTATTTATTGATTAAGTTGATTCTCAAGTGATAATCTTGGGGGGAAGCACGTTTAGGGCGACTTAAGGTGGTGGCATTAGAGAATCATTCTGACTCCTCAAAGGCACACCTAGTACCTTGAGGGGGACATGTAGCTTGGATCTAGGAAATAAGATTTATCTGTGAGAATGGGAGGGGGATAAGAATCCCCAAAACTTATAATGGCTACACCTTCTGGTCTGCCCTGAACACTGGTTCCATGTTGGGGGTTGAGAAGGAATTCTTGACTAACTGATAAGATTCTAAACCTACAGAAACATCTCTAGCTTATACTGTCAGGTATGGAGGCCCTTGCTCACTTTGGTGGCACTGGGTAAAAGTTGTCTTCTGGACAGACTTAACAGGACCTTGGAGGTCCTTCTTGGCCTAGGTCCAGCTATATATGAATCTGGGGTCCACAAACCTCCCTATATGATGAGTAAAGGTGGGCTTTTGAATAACATAATGACTGAATGGGCCACAACCTAGATGCTTCAGAACTGTCCACTATTTATTCACTACAAGAATTTTTGTGAAACCCTAAGCAGGTATTTGAACATACCAAGCAGAAGGAGGCCACCAATCAGTAGATTTAATGACTCCAGCAAGTCAGTGCTCCAATCACGGACTATTCAAACTCATTAAGACTAGAATAGTATACTGTCTTGGTGGGCCAGTGCTAAGAGGTCCTCAGAAATCCTATCTGAAGTGACTTCTGGATTGGTATGGCTAAGACTTTGTCCAGGTGGCCAAGACTTTGCCAAGTCTTATCCACCAGTGCCTCTGGTTTGAGGGGCCACTGAACCAAGACACTTGTCACTCTGACCACCCATTTGCTTTACTGTTCTATTACTGTGAAGGATGCTTAATTCAACTGCCCTTGAGCATATGCAGGAAGGAGAAACGCAGCTCCTTCTTAGTGTTGTGCAAAAAAAAAAGTCAGATAAAGGCAAATTTCTTTACTGTGAATATGTAGAAAATTATGCCAGATGCTCTCCTATTAAGTGACCACCCCCACCTAAAGGTAAAAATATGCTTGCCCTATTTGTAGTGGGACCACCCTAGGTGGTCCTTTGAGAAGGCTTATATTCTTAAAATCCCACCTAGCTCATGACCTTGAATGCTCAGTCTTGGAGCTTCTTACCAAGCTGTGCCTCTCAAATTACCTCTGAGTATGAGCTACATACAAGGACTCTAGGATATTATATTGACCTAGTAAAGCCCAGAAGCTAGCATGGAATAGGGACATAACATTAGGCCTGATTTACTCATCTGCCAAATAAGGCTAATAATAGGGTCTAACTCAGAGGGTTATTCTGTGGATCCAATGAGCTTTCATATGAAAAGTTATTTGTAGGTCTTAAATTTCAGCTTCCTTATTATTCTGTTCCTGTTGAATGGAGCTCAGCTACAAATGGCTCTGGGACAAATTGCCATGCTGCTATTATTCTTTTTTTTTTTCTCTTTGGAGGGGGGAGGGCAGGGCAATTGGGGTTAAGTGACTTGCCCAGGGTCACATGGCTAGTAAGTGTTAAGTGTCTGAGGCCAGATTTGAACTCAAGTCCTCCTGACTCCAGGGCCAGTCAGGGCCTTCTGACTTCACTCTGCCACCTAGCTGCCCTGTTATTACTCTTTTTATAATTAATGTTCTATGAAGTTTTCCACAGGCAGATAAAGTGACTACTTTTTGAAGTTGAATAAATGTATTAGAATGTAAACTCATCTGTAGGTTTACTGAAATCATCCTTGGTACAACTCCAGTAGCAGAAAGAACAGGGTCAATGTATACCTCATTCTCTTTCCAAATGATTTTGATTTCTTCTGCTAGGTCTCTGTATTTTGAAAACATTTTGTTCCATACAACTTTGAGATAATTAGTTTTCAGTATGGTGACATCTATTAAAAGCATATATTTACATTTTTCTAGATTAATTTTATGTTGAGGTGATTCAATTAGTCAGTTAACAAGTATTTACTTAGTGCTTACCGTGCGTGTGTGTGTGTGTGTGTGTGTGTGTGTGTGTGTGTGTGTGTGTGGCACTGTGATAAATACTGAGGATACAAAGAAAGGCAAAAATCCCAACTGATGCCCTCAAGGAGCTCACAGTCTAAAGGGAGACACCATGTATGCACACACAGGACTCTAGGAATATTCTTTGGCTGTCCCATATGGTTTGAATTCTCTCTTTTCCCTTCTGCCATTCTCTCATTTCTTAACAATTTTTATGTATTTATTTTTAATATTTGTTTTTAAAAATTCTGAGTTACAAATTTTCCCCTTCATTTCAGCCCCAGTCCCCTAATTGAGAAGACAAGCAATACACATGAGGTTGAATGGTGTCTCTTTTTTTCTCTGCCTTGTGGCTTCCTTGGCTTCCTTCAAGTCCCAGATAAAACTTCATTGTCTACAGGAAGCGTTTCGCAGTCCATCTTAATTACAGGGCTTTCCCTCCATTGATTATCTCCTATTTATGCCATATACAGCTTATTTGTATGCAGTTGTTTGCATGTTGTCTCCTCCATTAGAATGCGAGATTCTTGAGGCCGGAACAAGTGTCTTTTGCCTTTCTTTGCCAACACTGAACACAGGGCTTGGCACATAGTAAGTGCTTAATAAGTTGGGTGCTAGGTGGAGGGAAACAAAGAGACCTCAAGTAGAGGGTGGGATTTTATCTGAGCCTTGAAGAAAGCCAGGAACTCTGAGGTAGACATGATGAGGCAGAGCAGTCTGGGCACTGGGGGAGAGCTAGTGGAAAGGTATGGAGATGGATGATGGCATGTCGTGTTTGAGGAAGCTTAAGTAGGTTAGTGTAACTAAATTACAGAATGTATGGTGAGGAGTAAAGTCTGAGGAGGGTAAAAAGTTAGGAAGGTGTGAGGTTATAAAGAACTTTCACTACTAAGCAGAGGAGTTTATATTTGATCCTGGAGATAATGGGGAGCCATTTGAGCTCCAGGGGTGGGGTGTGTGTGTGTGTGTGTGTGTGTGTGTGTGTGTGTGTGTGTGTGTGTATGACATGGTCATACCAGAGCTTTTAGAAAATTTACCTTGGAAGCTAAGTGGAAGAATGGATTGGAATGAGGAAAGCCTTGAGACAAGTTAAAAGGCCATTAGAGTAGTCTAGATTAGAGGTGATAGGGACCTGAACTAGGATTGTGGCTGTATGAGAATGAGAAAGGGATATATATAAAAGATGATGTGGAGATAGAAATGACAAGATTGGGCAAGGGATTGGTTATAAGCGTGAGAGTGAGCAGCCAAGGATGACAACATGGTTGTATGTGTGGGGACTTGTCCCACAGGGTAAATTGTTACTAATATTGCACAGGATTTTGTTAGGATACTTTACTAATCTGTTAAAGTACATTTTTACAATTCTGAAAGTGTATACTAAGATGGGTATCATACAGGTGTCAGCTCCCTCCTGTTTAGCTTTGGTTTCAGGGTGCCAGTAAGTCTTCTAATGTATTCAGCCAAAGCATTTCCTTCATGCTTCATGCATCTTGCCTGGAGGGAGATGAAGGTACTCATAGGTATTGCCTTCATCCATTGGTTCAGTGTGACCTCTGCATTCAATCTTAAGTCCTTCAGTCTCTATCTTTCCTTAGTGTGCACATATCAGTTTATCAAACAGTAATCTAAGCTAACAACAGTTAATGCCGCCAGGTTCGTTGAAAGTTGTTTATCCCTAGTTGGAGTCTATGAAACTTCACAGATCCAAGAGTGGAATCAAAAGACCTCCCATAGGTAAAGAAACATGAAGAAAGTAATCCAGCAAGCCAAAACATATTGGGAGTTTTAGATTTCCCCAACCAGAAATTGAAAGCTAAAGTCAATGAAGGAAACACTGAGTCAAAGTAAAGCAAAGAATAAAATAAAACATTTAACATCACTCAAATACTTGGATGAAAGTAGGGGTTAGACAAAATAGGGTTAATTCTATGACTCTGAGAAGATGCCGGAGAAATGGAGAAATAAAGAAATCATAGGTAAAAGAGAAGTCCTGTAGAAAGAGGATGTGGAAAATACCTGGTTATCTATATACTTACAAGGATTCTGACATAATAAAATCACAGGTTAGATAAAATGAAAAGAAGAAAACTTATATTCAGTCTAATGAACAGCATAACAGTTCTATCAAGGGAGGTGATTGAAATTCTAATGTCTCTGCAAGTTGAGGGGCCAGGTAAGATCAATAATCATTGGCTCTGACATTTTATAGAATAGCATGAATGACTTGGCAAAGCACTTTACCAGCTAAAGTGTGTCTAAAAGGCCATTAGAGTAGTCTAGGTGAGAGGTGATAGACACAAGCCTATTCCCAACACTCTTAACAGAAGGCATCACCTGTCAATTACCTGTCTATTAAAAATTATCCATTTATGTCCATTGTCTAATTATTATGTCTATTAGCACCTATCTATTAAAAGATAAGAAAACCAACAAGCCTTCCAAATCTAGGCCAACTATGTTTTCATGTACTCCATACAAAATATTCAGAGTTAATATCACTCAAAATATGTAAATACTTAAAGGAAGCCAATATACTGATTGAGGAATAAAATGGGTGTGCCCCAAAATGCCAGGGATATAAATAGAAATTTACTGCCAATTCAGTACATCGTTGAACAAACTACCTGAAAGTGTCACGCCATTTGGGGCAGGTAGGTGGCAGAAGGGATAAAGCGCTAAGCCTAGAATCAGGATCAAATGAGATAATAAATATAAAGCACTTAGCATAGGGCCTGACACATAGTAAATACTATAATGTTAACTATTATTTATACCACCTTCATTGATGATAGCAAAACCTTTGACACAGTTCCATGCTCATGGTTTGTTTGTATGCAGAAAATATAGAAAACAGACCCAAGTCCAGTGGGAATGCTAGAATATTTGATCTCCACGTGCAAAACCATTTTCTATTTAAAACATTCTACTGATACAATAATGTCAAGAAAATTTTGTATAAAAATGCTATTTTTCAGGGAGACAGTTTAAACCTAATAGATTATTATTATTATCTCTCCCCAATAGAAGTAAGTATGGCTTCTATATTAAAGGAAGAGACAAAATATCCCATTAATCACTCACTTGATGTACCTAGGTGATATCTATATGGTCCTATCAAAAAATTACATTAAATAACTTAATCTTGTAGAATCCTTTTCTGATGATCTCAAAATGTCATTTACACTGGTGATTGGATTTGACTAGAAATTCCCTTATGCATGTCAGCTGGGTTCAGCTTCTGGCTGTTTGGGGGCTTTGGAAGGAAATTGCTTATTGTCAAAGACATCTGAGTAAAGAGGCATCATAGCCTAAGAGAAGACAGAAATGTTGATGTAAAGAAGTGAAGCCTTCCTCAGGAGCCTTCAGGGACATAAACAGGCAGTTTGCCATGAAAACTGGCCCTAAGCTCTATGAACAAGAACCACAAAGAACTGAGGACTAAGGACCTTGCTGCTAGGAAGGATAAAAGGCAAAGGGAATCTTGAAGCAATTCACAGGAAAAGCCCCATGTTTGTCTTTGTTCAAGATCTTCTATATCTGATGCTCCCCTAGTGGGGTAGCACAGAGATTTGTCTTTGTCCCTGTACAGTTTAACCTATTTATTGGTCACTTGGATGAAGGCAAGGATGGACGGCTTATCGTATTTGCCAATGACAAGCAAAGCCTTGTTTGATTGCTTTTGAGATTGGAAAGATACTAACGGAATGTGAACACAAACTTTTAATCCCATGCTGTTTTCCCAGCATCCCAGAATGCTTCTGGGTCACCTTTCATCTTTTGGTGTGTGTTTAGTGAACACAAACTAGTTTCAATATTAGCCCAAGGTAACTATAACTGGAAAGTTAAATTTGCTCCAAAACTAAAGAGAAATAATTTGAGGCATTCTTCTCCATTAGAGTGAATATAATTGAAAGTCTTTTTTAGTCTATGAAGCACGTTGGATGATTACTACATATCCCTAAAAAATAAATCATGCAAATCAGTCTTGTTAGAATATTTTTATAATAGTTCAAGATTAGAATATTATTGTACTGGGTTTTTCTCCCATTTTCTAGGTATAATTACTTATGTAGAATTCCTGGAAGAGTATACTTCTCTGTCATAAAATCAACCATAATTTGTCCAGTCATATTTAGAACATTGTTGTTCTATTTTTAAATAGGAATAATTTTTAGAAGTGGAAAACTGTGACATTTCATTTCTGTATCTGCAAAAAGAAGAGCACTAAGAACTGGCCTCCTGTTCATCATTTTTGTAGTCTGAAAAAAATTACAGGCTTGGGCCAAAAGGGACCTCAGAGCAAGGGCTGCGCAAATTCCATGAGGAGCCAGGACAAAGGTCAGTCAACCAAGGCTTTGTCTTGGGTTGCTAAAAGTTAGAGGGGGCACTGACAGCACTTGAAGTCCTTCCACCAAATTGAGATAACTGAATTCACCACTTGGTTGGCAAGAATAGTTAAACAGGAAGCTACTAGATGACTGCTTCCTCTCTGCCAAGGGCTATATTCTAGGTGTGATCTTCCCTGGCGTGACATGGCCCAGCTCAGCTTCACTCTGCTCCCTATTCCTAGTTGGTCCCACCCCATCCCCCATTAGTTTAGTGGTGTTCTCACTCTTCACCCCACCCCCAACTGAGTGAACTGAGGCCATAATATACTGCTTGCCCCAGATACAAATATTGCCAGTTAGGGCTCTGATGCTGGGTGGTAGGTTTCCATGAATCAAGGGGTTATTAGTTTAGGGCTGGAAGGGACCTCAGAGGTCATGTATGCCAACCCCCTCACTTTATACATGGTGAAACTAAGAGAAGAAGCTTCTTGCTCAAGGCCACACAACTTGTAAGCAACAGAGCTTGGGCCTAAACCTATGTCCTCTGATTCCAACTGAACCTAAATAAATTTTATTGTACCTAATGCTGGGGGCAGAGTTTTATTCCAAACCACAGAAATGTAGACCTCCTTCCTGCCCTGGGCCTTTTGCATCTTACTAACACCATAACTTGGAAAGAAGTCTACAGCATCAAACCATGCCATTTAATGTGGGCAGCAGTGGAAATCCCAGTTCAGACTTAGGCTCTAGTCCCTGTGAACACTAGAAATTGCCACCTAAGGTTAAGGAACATCAAATTATGACAATATGTTGTCTTTTTTGTGTCATTTCCTCAAAGTTAAAAAGTCCATTAGGTTCCTAGTTTCAAAGCAAAATTGTGAAATTCTGCTTTTAGGTACTCTAGTTCAACTTTGTCATTTTACAGATAAGGAAAGTAAGTCCGAGAGAAGTTAAATGACTCGTCTAAGGTCACACAGCACACAGGTGACAGTGACAGAGCCAGGACCAGAACCGAGTATTCTGACTCATGTTGTTACCAAAGAGGAAGCCACTGAATAATCCCAACGGCATCATGGCTTGACTCCAAGGGGTGTGTGATGGAGCAATCATAGGTTGAGAAAGATGGGTTGCTTTTTGGGGAATATTTAGATTTTTCAATAATTTTTGATACTGGCTCATGTTTTCTCTGGTTTTCTCATATCTCCAGCTTTAGTTTCTATACTGGCGCCTTATATCACAGTCAGGCTTTGCCTCCTGCTATACTTTTGCATAGAATGGTTGGCCCTACTTGGTCTCATCCTGAATTCCCTGAGTTCTTATAGCTGACCTCTATCTCATAGGGTTAAGACTCTGTGAGTCTTTGAGGCTCAGAATGCTGGCTTTTCAGGGTCCTATCTGGCATCTTAGGAAAGAATGTTAGCTACCTCAGAAATCCATTACCTGGGGTGTCTCTGTAGGACCATGTGAGTCATGCCCATCTGCCAATCCCCAAGACTTCCAAAGTCTCTACCCTGGGACTTTCTCAAGGGTGACCTTTGTTTTTGCTGACTCTGGTCACAGATCCCACCCAGATTGCCCTGGGAGGCTATCCTGTGCTGGCAATGGCTTATGACTATGGTTTCTGGCTGATTTTTTTTTGCAGTTTGGATGTGGAAGAAGTCACAGTAGTTTCCCTCTGAAAATTATTTGGTCTTATAGGAACTTCAGTGTTTTATTAGAGTAGTTCTGTGGGAGTTAGGTAGTCTGCAGCCAGCCATTTTGGCAGGAAGTGTCTCACATGATCACCATCCTGGTGCAGGTCCTCATCACTTCATTCCTGGACTACTGCAGTAACCTTTGGGTTGGTCTTTCTCCCTCAAGTCTCTCTCCACTCCAGTTCAGTCATGCCTAGACAGTACAGCTTTATACAGCTGCTAACACGATTTTTTCCAAAACACACATCTGCCCATGCCCCTCTCCTCCTCAGTAAACTCCAATGTCTTCCCATTAACTGTAGGATCAAATATTATTTCATCTTTATCTCATTCTTTTTAATTTCCATTTTTATGGAAGTTTTATGATATTCACAATTATTAGTACACTAGTTCTATGTCCAATTTATTTTTAAAAAGTGATTATAGGGTTACTCAAAAGCTTTTTGCTGATAAGAATGCCCAATCAAAAAAAGGGTGAAGGCCGCTACATTTGTTCATACTTTCTCACTATGTAACACTGCCTTCACCGTTCAGCTAGAAAGCAAATAGAAATGATCGTTTTTGCGTCTTAAAAAGCAAGTAGACTTATGAATATGGTTACACATTTGTGGAACACTCATTCCTGTTGTAGCCCTAGGTCATAAATGAAAATCTAATTCTGCTCCCCCCCATCCCCAATTTCTTTTATGTTAGTTTCATATTTTCTCAGTCCAGAGATAATGTCCAAAGATAAAACTTCTGTATTTCCTTCGGCAGCCAGTCTCAGGGAATAATCACTTTACTGGCATTTCTGAACCTCTCTTTTTGATCTTAAATCAAGTGAAATGAGCCATGAGTTCCACTTAAGACGTTTTCTCCCTTTCATTCTTTTCCTTGTCCTTTTCTATACAACTTGTCAAAGATATGACCCATATGAAACTAAAGACCTATTGTTTCCTATTCATCTTCCTAGGAGGGAGGGAAGCCACAAAAAATGTAATTTAACATATGTTAAATTGCTATTGTCTTCCATGAAACTGTAAGCTCCTTAAATCTGATACTATTTTTGGAATAATGAGCGATTCTATGCTTTACAAAAATGATACCTTTGCTTTTACCAATACAGATTCTCTGCAAATGATCCCACTTTATTTGGAATATTTGCTGTGGCAAAAAGCAAATTCTATGTTAAATGGTGGGACCTGAAATGCTTGAGGCAAATGACAAATTACATCCAAATATTTACCTTTTCAATGGAGTTACTCAAAATGGCTAAGAACAAAGTTAAAGAAATAAAAAAGAAATTCATCTGGATATTACAACTTATTTTTCATTGATTTCAACGATTTAGAAAATGGATGAGTAAAATATTTACTAGAGTTACATGCATTGCACTTTAAGGTTGCTAGTAATAGAACATTTCCCCATACATATTTCCAACAGTATCAGTTTTAAAGTAAAAAATAAAATATACATGACATTATCTAAGAGGCTAAGGAAAAATAGTTAAAGACAATCACTACTCAAAATATTAAAAGCATTCAGTACTCTCTCTCTCTCTCTCTCTCTCTCTCTCTCCCTCCCTCTCTCTCTCTCTCTCTCTCTCTCTCTCTCTCTCTCTCTCTCTCTCTCTCTCTCTCTCTCTCTCTCTCTCTCTCTCTCTCTATATATATATATATATATATATATATATAATATTTTGCATCTGGGCTTCCAAAGTGAATGAATAATGGAATGAATAGCAGTATTTAGCATGTATATACTATAGTTTCCAAAGGGCCTTCCTAATACAGACATGTTGAATTGGCTCATAAGGACCATAGTGCATGCTCAGAGTTGTCTTTCCTGGTTCTTGTTGCCTACATGGGAACTCTAGTACCTGCTTCTGTATAGATGTGGCTCAGGGCAAAAGGGCTCAGATGATAGAGGAGCTCCTTGTTGAATGTGGAGCCAGAAGACCTGGTAGTCCAGTGGATGTTCAAAGAGGTATAATGTCACCCTCATTGTTCTTTCCCTTTCCCTTTCTCTTCCCATTCCAAGAATGGGGTTAGAACTGTCTCAAGTTGCTTCTCAAGAAGGTAGGCAGGGAAAGGGGTGGCTCAACCTATCATCCACCCTAGCCTCCATGCAACTGTGAGCACATGACATTGAAAGCATATATACTGTCTAGGCATGACTGAACTTAGGTTTAGACTGCCTTGTTTATGTTTGTTCTCTCCTGACCTTAGGTGAGTGAGTTCCTATCTGAGATGAACTTGTCCAGGCTTGAAGGCAACCTTGGGAATTTGACAGGTCTGGAGGTCCTGGGCCCTATTGGCTTGGAGCTGAATGGTGGCAGAGAGAAGTCCTAGTGTTCTTGAAGAGTTTGGCCACTGACAAGAGGACAGACTTTTAACCAGCAAAATCTGCCAGACGTTCAGACCTTATAGAGTCTTGGTGAAATGTAGAATAACTAATTAGCAGTCCTATGAACTGCTTTATGTGTGATGAAGCTTAAGTATCAGCCTCTTTGCAGGTTGTAACAATAATTATAATCTGTTTCTGAATTCCGTTTTAAGAAATACTGTTAATGTGTGCTATGTTCTATGTTTAGCATTTCTTTCATGGCTTAGAATAAATGACCTATCTCATACCTGATTCATATTGATTCATACTGAGTGCCTTGAGTTTTGAGGAAACCTAAGACATGATCCATAACCTAAACTAAAAGGAAATTTGTCTCTGGGGCACTGGATTGCGGCTTTGATGAACCAAGGAGTGTGAGAACAGTATGAGTCTAATCCATTTGATTAGAAGTAGGCTTCCTGGGACTGACCCTGTTCTAAACAAGATGCCTGAGTACAGAATAGGGAGTAAGTGCAATATCCCAGCCTTGGGACACCCAGCAGCTGTTCCTCAGTGTTAGAGCAGATACTACCTAATCTGAACCTCATGAAAACTTAAAGACAAAGGTTCAGAGAAGTTAAATGTATTGTTGACCAAAGTCATATAGCGAGAAGGCGGCAGGAGTGCCTAAACCCATATCTCCCAGTCTTCTTTCCACTATCTTACACTGGTCAATTGAAATCAGAATTCTTTTTCTTGAAATATTCAGGCAAAATGTCATTGGGGTCTTCAAATTGGCCCAGTTTACTTGGTGTGTGTGTGTGTGTGTGTGTGTGTGTGTGTGTGTGTGTGTGTGTGACTTCCTAGTCACAGAAGAGTTTCTAGAAAGGCATTGTTGCTTAGCAGGGAAAAGTGTTCAACTTGTAGTCAAGAAGACCTGGGAAAATACTAAATTTAAAGAAAGAGAGCTTGTGTTCAAATTGAGGTTCTGCTATTTTCAAGTTGTGTGATCTTGGGTAAATTGATTCCACTCTCATTTGCTCATCTGGTTAACAAGATGTTCTTTAAAGCTCCTTCTAGCTCTAAATCAATGATTCTACTTCTGACTGTTACTAGTTGTATGACAATGAACAAATCAGTTTCTTTATCTGTGAAAAAGTGCCTCCCAGGTTTGTTGTGGACTCAAATGAGATCATATATACAAGGAACTTTGTAAGCAAACTTTAATGCACTAAATACATATCTTATTCTATGGAAAGTGTGGTAGAAAGTACACCATATAAGAAGTCAGAAGTTGTTCAATCATTTTCAGTTGTGTCCAACTCTCTGTGACTCCATGCAGGCTTTTCTTGGCAAAGATACTGGAGGGGTTTGTCCTTTCCTTCTCCAGCTCATTTTACAGAAGAGGAAAATGAGGAAATTGGGTGAAGTGACTTGCCCAGGGTCACACAGCTAGTATTTGAGGCTGGACTTGAAATTGTTAAGATGAATCTTTCTGACTCCAAGGTAACCTGTCCACTGCAGTGCCACCTAGCTACCCATAAGTCCACAAATCAAAAGATCTGGTTACCAGTCTAGGTTTTCCCACTCATTAGTGTAAGGGGTTGAACTGGCTAGTGAAGGCCCAGTCCTTGGAGTGTGCTCCGATTAGCACTTCCTGATGAGTTGTCCCATACAGAGCAGGCATTATGTTCTCTGCTTGCTGCCAGTTCAGCCCATGGGGCTGCAGAAGCTGCTTTCAGCCATGATGACTTGGACTTGGCACAATGTGATGATGAAAAAGTCTTCTGGTTGGCTGAGAAGCCAAAGCTAGAACTGAGTGTGCATACGGCAGTTCCCCTCCATTCTCCCCCTTTTGACCCCCAATTCTACCCAACTTCCATGTTTTCCTAAGCACAGGGTACCTGTTTCTTTTGTGTTTATTCTTTTTGATCTTAGGTGAATAAATATTTGGAGGAAGAAGTGACCAGGTTATGACCTTGTGAGCTTTTCAGGGTTGGAAGAGCCATCAGAGATCGTGTCAGCAACCAGAGCGAGAGCAGCAGGCAGGTGATCTGCTTAAACAAGCCTAGCAGTAGACTGGCCCATCAGCCAAGATACCACATTCTGTTGGGAGTGATCATCTGTCACTGATCCCATACCCCAAAGGGAAGTCAGTACCCCCGGAAAGGACAAAAAACCAGAACCAGGAGTTGAGAGGTTTCACTTTGGCCCCAAGAGGCAGCTGGTGGTGCAGTGGATAGAGTACAGGGCCTAGAGTCAGGAAGACCTCAATTCAAATCTAGCCCCAGATACTTACTAGCTGTGTGACTCTGGACAAATGACTTAACCTCTGTTTGCTTTGGTTTCCCAAACTGTAAAACAAGTATAATAATAACATCTATCTTGCAGTGTTGTTGTAAGGATCAAATAAGATATTCGTAAAAAGTGTACAGCATAGTACCTGGCACATAGTAGGGACTATTTAAATGCTTATTCCCTTCCTCTAATCTACATGTGTACCTTTGTAATTTAAACATGAGGACCCTCCACATAAGGATTTTGTATGTTGGAAATTATGTGAAGGACAGAGGATGCTCCAATCTAGTTTGTACCATAAGCTTGAGTTTAGTCTCCCTAGGGACTGAGTATGTGCAAAGGAGAGTGTTTCTCCTGATTGGGAGGATACTTTTTATAATTTCTATCTTTGTTATACCTTCTTAGTAAATATCCCTTTGTAAAAGAAGATTAATTGGGGGCGGAGCAAAGATGGCGGCATAGCAGATGCAACATATCGCAGCTCTCACATAACCACCCCAAAATACCCATGAAATAGGACTCTAAACCAATCCTAGAACTCCAAAACGCACACAAAGATACTTCCCACTAAAGTCAGCTCAGCTACGAGGAACCATATCAGCACTGGGAACCAAAACCAGCCTGCCCTGAAGCCACGGCTGTGTCCCGGGGGCGACTGGACTGGAGGAGCACAGGAGCCTCTCAGGTGAGCAGATTAGGAGCAGCTGCGAGTGGGATTTGTGAAAGGGGGAGATAAGCAGTCCAGCAAAAGGCCTCTAGAGCCAAAAAGCAAAAGGCAGAGGTTTTGCACCTGCCTCTGCGTTGCAGCTTCCCGCCCGCGGCCTGCAGACAGCAGGGGGACTAAGCGATTTTTCTGAGGCCAGTGCTCTCGCGCTGAGTGGCCTGGATCCGGATCCCCGTCTTGGGCCTCCATCTTGGAGTCTTTATTATCCAGTCTGCCGGAGGTGTGTTTAGGAGGACTCCCAACATCTTCCTGAGAGCTACGGCAGCCGGGAGGACCCCAGCGATTTGGGACAGAGCTTTCCCTTCTGGAAGC
>CM053582.1:33832923-33856787 GCA_028627135.1 Pseudochirops cupreus | reverse complement strand
GGGAGGATATAGGAGAGAGCAGATTGGGGGAGGGGTTATACAGTGGGATGGCTGTTTTGAGGTGGTGGGTAGGGGGAAAATGGGGAGAAAATTTGTAACTCAAAATCTCATGGAAATGAATGATATAAACAAGAAAATTAATAAATTAATTTATTTAAAATTTAAAAAAAGAAGAAGAAACTTACATTCCACTGTCATGATGACAATGAATGAATAAAAACTGATAGTTTCTGAAGTTGGCACCTATACCTACAAAGGTCTCCATATCTTCTCTGCTTAATGAAATTCCTTCCTTCAAAATTCAGTGTGGGTACCATATTTTCTTTTTTCTTTTTAAATAGTATTTTATTTTTTCCAATTACATGAAAAGATAATTTTAACATTCTTTTTTTAAATAAAATTTTGTGCTCCAAATTTTCTCCCTCCATCTTTCCTAAGTCAGTAAGCAATTTTTTTTGTTATGAGTGTTCAGTGAGTAGGGAAGGGGACAAATATATTTGGAAACAGAGGGAATATAAAAACAAAAAAAGATCAATAAAAACTTTTAAAGAACTGGCAAATATGATTACTGAGTCACTGACACTGATATTTGAAAACTCAAGAAAAATTGGAGAAATATCACAAGACTCAATAAGGATGAATCATCCAATTTTTTCCCCCAAAATTGAAGAGAGTATAGTCTGTACTATACAGATCATTGAACCTGACTTCAATTGCTGGGGGAAATCTAATCCAGATCATCAAAGAGATGGCTGATAAACATCCAGAAAGTCAAGCAGTGATTACCTAACATGGATTTAGGGAGAACAGATCATGCTAAACCAAGTCTCCTCTTTTTGACAAGGTTACTAAACTAGTAAATCACAGAAAAGCTATAAATAAGTTTACTTAGATTTTGGCAGAACATTTGATAAAGTATCATGTTATTCTTGTGGAAAAGATGAAGAGATTTGGACCAGATAATAGTACAAGATGGATTTGGACCAGGATGAATGTAACTGGACTCAAAGAGTAATAGTTAAGGGTTCAATGTCAACCTGGCAAGAGGTTTCCAGTGGACAGTACTAGAGCTTTATGATTCACCCTGTGCTTTTTAACATTTTTGTCAATGACTTGCATAAAAGCATAGATAGCATGTTCATCAAATGTGTAGGAGGACAAAGCTAGGAGAAAGAATTAATATAGTAGATTTCAGAGATTTTGATAGACTCATTGGGATGAATCTGACATTATGAAATTCAATAGGGATAAATGCAAAGTCTCATATTTGGGCTCAAAAATCAGTAAGTTCAATCGAAATTCATAAGTTTAGGATGAGAGGGGCACGGGCCCTGGAGTCAGGAGGAGCTGAGTTCAAATCTGACCACAGACACTTAACACTTACTAGCTGTGCAACCTTGGGCATGTCACTTAATTCCAATTGCCCTGCCTTCTCCCCTCCAAAAAGACCAAAAAAGGAGAGAACCATCACTTCCAGGAATACAAAAAGAGTGCTTCTGTAACCTGCCCTAGTCAGACTCAGTTTGGAAGATTGTGTTCAGTTCTGAGCACCAGTTTAAAAAAGATATTGTTAAGCTGGAGAGAAACCAGGGGAGAACAAGAAGGTGAAGGGATTTGATTCCATAGCCATTTGAAGATCAGTTGAAGAAAATGTGTTTGTTGAGGCTGAAGAAGACTCAGGGCAAACATAATAGCTAGCCAGTCTTTATATAGCACTTTAAGATGTGCAAAGGGCTTTACAAATATGACCTCATTTTATCATCACAACAACCCTGAGAAGTAGGTGCTATTATTATCTCCATTGTATAGATGAAGAAACTGAGGCAAAAAAGAAGTTAAATGATTTGTCCAAGGTCACACAGCTGATAAGTGCTTGAGGCTTGATCTGAACTTGGGTCTTCCTGATTCCAGGTCAGATGCTCTCTTCACTATGTCTCTACCTGCCTCTACCTATCTCTGTTCAAGTATGTGAAGGGTTATGTGGTGGAAAAGGAATTATACTTATTCAGTTTGTTCCCGGAGAGTAGAACCAAATAAAGTTTGCAAAAGGGATGTTAGGTTTAAGGTTAACAAAAATTCCTCCCAATTAGACTTATCCAAAAGCAGAATGGAATGCCTCAGGAAGTCAGTTCTCTTTCATTAGAACTCTTGAAGTATGTTAGAATGGGGATTCCTTTTGGTACGGATTGGATTACATGGTCACTGGGGCCTCTGCCAATACTAGAATTCTGGGATTCTGTGTGGGTGCCGTCCCCTTTATGATACTGTAACCTCACTGAAGTCATCAGTCTTGCTTCGTCTTGGGATCCAACACTCAGAACAATGTCATACATACTCATTTACTAAAATGAACATTAAGACTTCCTATTTTTAAAATGTTGTCTTCATAATGCTAAGAGGTAATAGTGTCAGTCTTATTATCCCTGATTTATAGATAAGGAAACTGGGGGTCAGAGAGGCTAAGATAATTTACCAGGGTTACCCCTCTAGGTAAGTGTCAGAGGTAGGATTTGGGTCCAGGTTTCCTAACCAGTGCTCTCTTCAACACACCAAGAGGCTTCTCTCTATGTGCCTATAACCATGTGGGGTCATCAGGGCCATTTTGAGGGGTTAAGTGAGCAAAGCAGTGAGGAGACATGATAAAGTGGCCAAGGGACCAGTTAAGTTGTGGGATAAGTGTGACACCCAAAATACACAGATGGAATAATGGAAAGAATATTGGATTTGGGGGTTAGAAGACTTGGGTTTGCATCCAAATCTGTCATCTTTGTTGCCCTGGACAAGTAACAGTACTTCTTGGGGCCTCAATCTCTTTTGCTGTAAAGTGATGGGTTGTAAGGGCAGGGTAAGTAGACTAGGTGACCTTTAAAGTTCCTTCTAGCACGAAAACTATAAGCCTATTATTGTTTGTAATTTATTCTACCTCATTCAACAAAAGTTGGTCTCTTTGGTTATTAAGGTGAGATTTTTTTATAATAAGTGATATGAAACCAAATGGCCATGCAACCAGATTCACAACTACATTTTCATTTTCCTTTATGATGAACAGAAACAGAATAAAGTGCTCATTTTCTTTTAGAGATCCATTATTTACCTCATGTGGAGTATTGGGGAAGGGGGCAATTTTATGACTCCCAAATTGAAAATTAAGAGATAATGAAAAAAGATGATGTTTCTAGACCTCACATCAGCTTGTATGAAGGATACTCTATATAAATAAACTAGCTCATTTCATTTTGTATAGTAATCAAATTGATTGGAGAAGAAGTCAGAATTCATTAAATGTTTGCTCAATTATTGTATTCATAAAATGCTATATTAATGTCCTAGTGTTCAGGGGAAAACAATCCAAATGCTCCTGATATATTTCAGGAAAGACACTGACAATTTGGAACATATTCAGGATGGTGAATGCTCTTGAGATCATGCCATATCATCATTGACAAGGAACTGGGGATGTCTGCACCACATAAAAGAAGACTTAGGAGCCACATGAAAATGTTCACCAAGTATATGAGGGGAAATCAGTGATGTTTGTGTTTTGAGGGTAGACATTATAAAGAGCAACCATCTTTCCACAAATTTCCCCCTGGTGCCACTGTAAGAGATAGAATACATCACCATAGATATAACCGAGTATAGTATTTGACTGGAACTATAACAAAACTAAGTATTTGACTAAAACTACTAACCCTGTACCTTTTGAAGAAAAAAAAGAGATCCCACACACACACACATACACACTCCTTAATGAAGCTGGAGGTCTTTGGGAAACATGGGGAGGATAACCTGTTTGATAAATATAAAATCTTACACTTCCATTGAGAAAAATCTATCTCACAAATACATGTGGAGAAGGCATCACTAAAGGACTGACTACAAGCTCAATATGAGTCAGGGCAATATAGCAACCAAGAAAACTAATGTATCTGAAGGCTGTATTGAGAGTCATTGCATGGCCTAGATAGGTGGGAGCGACTTTAAGGGCCAGCTAGTCTAATTCCTCCATTTTACAGAGATGATGTGACTTGGCCAAGGGTACACAGAAAAGTGTCCTAATATACTCTACACCAGTGCTATCAAACTCAAATAGAAACAGGGCCCTTCACCCATACAAAAGGATCCCTGTGGGCCACATATTAGTTTTAAAATGTGACATTATCTATGTTTTATTGTATTTTTATTTTATAAAATATTTCCCAATTATATTTGAATCTGGTTCAGGCCACATTTGGGAGTGCTGCAGGCTGCATTCTTCTCAGGAGATACTATACTGTTTGGTGTTGCTATTTAGTCTTTCTTCTGTTTGCTTGGTTCCAATTAAAAGAAAACCAAAAAGCTTTCCCTTCTCCCTAAAAAAAAATCATAACATGTTAGGATTGATTCAAGAAACTAAGGCTGTTTAGGGGTGGCTAGGTGGCACAGTGAATGTGGAAAGCCCTGGAGTCAGGAGGACCTGAGTTCAAATCCAGCCTCAGATACTTAACACTTACTAGCTGTGTGACCTTGGGCAAGTCACTTAACCCCAATAGCCCTGACTCTCCCCCTCCAAAAAGCAAAAAGAAAAAGAAACTAAGGCTATTTAGCCTAAAGAAGAAAAGATTTGGGGGCAATATAAGAACTGTTTTCAAGTATTTGATTGGCTATCACCTCAGAGAAGGAATATTCTTTCTTGGCTTGGCCTGGAAGGGCTGAATGATGGCTAGAAGTTACAGAGAAGCAGACTTCAGTTCAATGTTGGCAAAAATTCCCTAGCAAATAGTTATTCCAGAGTGAAATGGGTTGCCTTGGCAGAAGCAGGCTCACCCTGACTGGAGATCTCCAAGAAAACGCTGAATACATTACCATTTGAAGGGGACTTGGAGAGGAGCTCATTTTTCAGGCATGGATTGAACTAAAAGGATCAAGTACCTACTGTGTGCCAGGCACTGGAGGTACAAAGACAAAAATCAAGCAGTCCATACCCTCAGGGAACTTTTATCAGGGAACATACATACATACATATATATATACACACATACACACATATACATGTATACATATATTATATAACAATATAGATCTATGTCAATATATAAAGACTATATACCAAATTACTACAAGATATGGGAGTAGGAACCAAGAAGCTGGGAGGATAAATCAGGAAAAACCTCATGTAGAAAATAGCTACTGAACTAAGCTTCCAACTAGGGATATGTAGAATCAGAGGTAAGAAGGGATGGTATTGCAGGTGTTACAGACAGCTTTACAAAGGCAAAGAGATGGCAGATCCCTTTCTAATAATGAGATTCTGTGATTTTGTGCTTTATTTTGGGCTAAGTTTTATACTGGGCGAAGGGAGGGGAAGGGAATAGGTATTTGTATAATACCTACTATGCTCCAGGCACTATGCTCCAGGCACTGTGCTAAGCACTTTTAGAAATATTATCTCATTTGATCATCATAACAACTCTGCAAGGCAGAGGCTGCTACTATCCCCATTTTACAGGTGAGGAAACTGAGGTAACCAGAAATTAATGGACTTGCCCAGGGCCACACATAGCTAGTAAGTATCTGTGGTCTAATTTGAACTCATATCTTCCTGACTCCAGGAGCAATTTTCTATTCACCATGCCACATAACTGCCACTGTGGTTTGAAATGTGATAATATTGCCTAAGCTGCTTCTTGGTTTTTTTCTTAAGAATGGGGTCAGTGGGTAATGAAACACAAGCAAGAGTAACTCTCAGTTCTCTGGTTAGCAAAAGAAGGCCATGTTCAGAAGATCCAATGTATAGGAGAGTTAGGAGTCCAGGGAAATAAACCAAAATCTGGGAAACTCCAAGTAGAGGGGGACAAAACCTGAGCCAATGAACAAAGCTAATGGTTGTCACAAGCCCTTCACTCATGGCAAGCCCAGTCAGTCACCACGATCATGTCTTCAGACATTTAAAGTACCATCTCCTCCTGCTGTATCTGTTCTACTGGTTCAGTCAATAGTTTGGAATCCCACTTATCTAAATCCCAGTTAGGTACCCACATCCTTCAGAGGTTGGAACCTTCCAGGATACCTTAAGGAATTGGTATTGGTTCCTCAACATCAGTCTTCATTTCAGGGGTAGGCCAAGGGGTAAGAGGAGTTTCAGGAGAGAAAGCTGAGTTCACCAGCTACTTTTTTCTCTAATTCCTTGATTTTTCACTAGTTCCATTGCTGTTTTAATTTTTAGAATGAGCATACAATTACCTGGTATGAGATATCCAGCAAATTAGGAAAGTTAATTTACAAATTTAATTCCTCAAAACACTTCTTTGCATAACTTGTCCTTATTATGTTTCTTTTAATGGTTGCACTGAGGCAAATAAACAGATGTTCTCCAGATGTTGCCTGCACCCAATAGCCAAATCAATACAACAGAAGTCATCTCAGTTTAACCTTATATAAAAACTCATGAAACACGCATGGAATTCAAATGAATTAAAACTACAAATAACCCAAGCTGTAACAGAAAGATACATAATAACAATAACTGAAATGTTCAAGCTCACAATAGCACTAAGAGGTTGGTACAAATATTATTGCCCCCATTTCACAGAGGAAACTGAACTCCAGAGTCGATGTGATTTGTTAATGATCACACAGCTGGTAATTTTCAGAAGTGGAATTTGAATCCAGAACATCTTGACTCCAAGTCTGGAACACTATCTACTACTACAACAAGATAGTCCTCATGGCAGGTACACATGAAAGAGATTGTAAAGAATATAAAAGGTGTCTCAAAAGGCTTGATGCGGTTTTAAGCTTATTTTTGTTCAGTCATTTCAGTCATGTCTGATTCTTCATGAGCCCACTTGGGATCTAGCAGAGATACTGGAATGGTTTGCCATTTTCTTCTCCAGCTCATTTTACAGAAGAGTAAACTGAGGCAAACAGGATTAAGTGACCTGCCCAGGGTCACACAGCTAGCAAGTGTCTGAGGCCCTATTTGAACTCATGAAGATGGGTCTTCCTGATCCCAGAGCCCAAGTTCTATCCACTGCAGTGCTACCTAGTTGTCAAAGTTTTAAGCTATTAAGGGTTTAAACTTCACTCAGACTTTTGGGACACCTGTATATGATCAAAAAAGGATTTTTAAAAAGGAGAAAGCCATCTACTCTATTGTGTTGTCCCTTGTAGAGGGATTAATGGGAAAACATAAACAAGAACAGCACAGGACTAGAGATTACCATGTGAATTAGTGCAGGGGGTACCCACACTGAGATCAAGGCCCTACAAAGTATAACTTCTTGAGGACAGAGACTGTTTTCATTTTGTTTTTTTGCTGTCTCCAGAACAGTCTCTAGAACTCTAAAACAGTACCTAGCACATAACAGGAGTTTAATAAATGATTGTTGAATATAACTGACCCTTAAAAATAACAAAATCATTTAACTATATCTCCCAAATCTGGTGCTTTGTGTTACAGATGCATTTCATTTTCCATGCCATGTAATCAGTAAGAAAACACAGATTGGGAACATTTTCTTAAGCAAAGCAGAAACTTATTTAGTAAATAAGGTCTTTGGCATCCAATTTTCCACATGATTTATGCCTTTAGAATAAAGCATTTCATGGAGGCGATATTTCTAAATAAATCAAGGGTGTTATTTCCTCCTATGTGCTTAGGGACTATGAAGAGTTTATATTAAACATGCATATAAGATTCAAAATAAATATAAGAGAGAACTGCTTGGATAGTTGGGTAATTCACTATGATATGGTGGTCTATGCCAGGCAGAAGCGAAACTGCCAAAAGTTCAAGGGACACTTAGAAGTTCCTAACAACATTTACAATGAAATACAGATTTCTCCAACCTGGGGTCTTTGAACTTAAAAGAAAAACATTTTGGATAATGGTATTTCAATAGAATTGGTTTCCTTTGTAATCCTAAATATTTTGTTTTAACCATTGAAAAATATTATTCTGAAAAGGGGTCCTTAGGTTTCAACAGACATCCAAAAGGGCTCATGATGCACCAAAGAGTAAGAGCCTCAGCTTTCAGAAATGGGCATTCTAAGTGGTGAAGGTGAGGAGAGAGCACATTCCAGGCTCAGAGGCAGAAGATGGCTTGAGGAGCTCTGGGAAGAGCAAATGGGCCTGACTGGAACACATCCACAGTTAGTGAAGAGGAGCCAGACTTGGAAAGGCTTTGAATGATAAGCTGAGGGCTTGGGATGTTGGCCTAGATGCCACAGGAAGCCACTAAAGGCTGCTGAGGGGACTTTCCCATTTGAAACAGTCCTGATCAATGGAACAGGAAGCAGATAAGAGCAGAATATGCATATTTTCAAGCAGCAGCAGAGGCCTGGCTGAAGTTAGTGACCACAAATTTGTAGGAAGTGAACTCAGTCGGACTGAGTGGCTTTATGCAAGAAGTAGGAACAAAGTATTTGGGGTGAGATGGTGAGATAAGGATTCCTAGATAGCTGGTTTACTGTGGGAGAGCCAGAGATTCCAAGCTGATAGCTGATGACACATTAAAGCAGTAAAACAGGTGGTTAAGGTTTCCTATGGAAGCCAATGAAGTCAGAGGTGAACAAAGAAACTCAGGATAAGGGTGAATCAATCATTCTAGGAGTATTTATTAAATACCTACTATGTGCTGAGGCACTAAGCTAAGCAGTGGCAATACAAAGATAAAAGAGTGAGACAATCTCTATCTTTAAGAAACTTACTTTCCACAAGGAATAGTGATACGTGTTAACAAATAAATACAAGATAACAGCAAAATAAATTCTAATGATCAGTGGGGAGTGACATCAACAGCTAAGAGAATCAGGAAAGGCTCCTGAAGGAGGTGACAATTGAACCTGAAGTTGAAGAGAGCTAGGAGTTCTAAGAGGCACTGGTGAGGAGAAAGAATTCCAGGCATGGGCACAAGCTGTGACCCTCTGGCCCCAGCACATAGAACTGGCTTTCTCTCTTCTCAGCCCCAAAGCAAATAGAAATGGTTGAGGGAATCCCATATTCACTTTCATCTCCCATGTCCCTTCCCTGTTACACTTAGTGGTGGTAAGGGAAGAAAGTAAAGAAAACCCTTTCTTGCTGTCACTCCCCCTCCCTGTACCTGCAGTACCAAAGGAAAAGGAGAAAAAAGATAAATAAATCACCCTGTTCCTGCCATTCATCCTTTCCATCTCTCCGTTTCTTCCTCCTCAGAGATATCAGCTGACTGCTAAGTCAGCTAAGAGGGTGGAAGAGAGGGAAAACCTTGTCCCTACCCCTTCTTCATCCTGCCCTCTCTCCCCATGTTACCATGTCTTAGCACATTCTATTGCTAGTCATGTGTCCACAAAGGGAATAGAGAAGAAACTCCATCCAGCATATCACCCTTCCATGATCCCATGTGTCCCTTGAAACGGATATTCCTTGTTGCTTTTTGACACAGGATAAAACTGACTCTACTATCTCCTACCTTTATCTTTCAAAGGAGACCTTGTAACCCATTCTTCCATTTGCTGCTACTTCCTTTTTCCTTCTGGTTTCACTGACAATGAAAAGGTCAACGTTGATAAGGTGCACTTCTTTCAATAATGGCAACTTCTTGCTCATTGGCCAAGGATCTCTAACATTTAGAATACCAAGAACTAAGTTAAGGTTTATAATTGGCCCAAAGAGTGTTGAATTTTTACTATCCTTGGCCCCATTTTCTGCCACTCTGCAAATGTCAACACAGAGAAACCAAAGATGGCCAATCAGGACTCAGGGACATTTGGGTTATTTCCCCCTTTTTATGAGATGTCATGGCCCAAAAAGTGAATTAAATAGTCAGCTGACTGATAATAAGCCTCTCTTGAGGTAGCCTGTAGCTCAAAAGATAGATGTAGTCAATTGCTGCGACCACATCAGAAGACTTTTCAACAGAGTAGAACCTGTCAGAGCTTGGACTCCCCTGGTAGAGCTATCAAGAATTCAGAATCATCTCCAGTCTACAATGAAACATTGAAGTAGTAATGATTAAGAAAAATTTTCCAAAGTAACATGGACTAGCTCAGGGCAGGACACATTCCCCATTCTAGCACAGGACAGAGCACATTCCCCATTCTAGGAAGTCCTGAAGCTAAGGCTGGATAATTAATCACTTGTCAGGCATGCTGCAGAATGTAGTAGGTTGGGCAAGTTGGTTTCAGAGGTTTCAGATTCTCTGACACTGTGGAAGAGCTGATGGTAATACAGGAAGTACACAATAAACTCTGGGAGATTTGAACCAAAGATGTTCATGGTCCATTTCCCTCTATGTACTAGATTAAGGCCAATTTAGTTTAACTCAACAAGCATTTATTTAATGCTTATTATGTGCAAGGCAGTAGCGATATAAAGACCAAAGGCTCCTGCATTCATGAAGCTTACTTTATTTTTGGGGACACAATATGTGCATTAAAAAGTAAATATAAAATACCATAAGGAGAGGGAGAAGCCCTGATAATTAGGGAGATCAGGAAAGTCTCCCTACAGAAGCAGCCAAGTGGTGGTGAATAGTGCATTGGATCTGAAGTCAGAAAAGACCTGAGTTCAAATCCAGCTTCAGACACTAGCTATGTGACACCAGGTAAGTCACTTCACCTCTGTTTGCCTCAGTTTTCTTGTCTGTAAAATGGGGATAATAATAGTACTCACCTCCCAGGGTGGTTGTGCAAATAAAATGAGATAACATGTGCAAAGTACTTTGCAAACTTTAGAATGTCAGATAAACACTATTATTATAGGTGGTGGCAACTCAGCTAATCCTCAAAAGAAGCCAAGCATTCCAACTCCAAGAAGAGTGCACTCTATCAAACTTACAGAGCAAACATTCAATCACGGCTGTTTATTAACTAATTAGAACTGAGAATTCAAGTTTCAGACTTCTAACAGTACTGAGCACAGAACCCTGCGTAAAATAAGTGTTTAAGGGAAACATTGTTGACTGTAGGAATCAAGCAACATGCCTGGTAGGGAGTGTATAGGTACAAGCAACAAGACTTGTCTCCTGTGTAGACATGTTACCCTTGAAACTTCACATATTTCTTTGAAAGCACTAGCTTTAGAGTAAGGACATATAGGTATGAGTTCTATTTGTATTTCTTACCTGTAAGACCTTAGAGAAGCTACCTCTCTGGGCCTCAGTTTCTGTCTTTAGAAATTTGGGTGAGTAAACTGGATGACCTCTAAGGGCCCTTCTAGCCCTTAGACCAGTGGTTCTCAATCTGTGGGTTGCGACCTCTTTGGGGGTCAAATGACCCTTTCACAGGGGTCGCCTAAGACCATCGGAAAACACATATTTCCGATGATCTTAGGAACGGAGACACCCCTCCTCTATCCATCTCCAGGCGGGTCCGCCCACATGCAGATACGCCCAGATATACCCACACACGAGTATTAAAGGGTCACGGCTTTAGGAAGGTTGAGAACCATTGCCTTAGACAGTCTAGCCCATAACCCACAGTTTAAGAACTGCTAAAGGGTTCACAAGCCGAAAACATTTGAGAAGCCCTAGTCTAGCCTATAAGGTCTCAGATTCCGAATCTTGGCTCATGTTGATCCATTTACTCACTCCCCGCTGGGGGAAAAAGAGCTAGGAACCAAACTCCACTAATAATACTCAGGTGCAAATACTATGAGAGATTTGCCTGGTTATTGCATACTTCATTCAGTGATATGCTATGTACCATGTGAGCCCTTGGAAAATATTAATTGATCTCTGCATTTTAGCTGAGTTTATCTATTGATCCCATATTCTGTTTGCAGAAAATGTTTTTCCCAGAGTGCAGAATCTTATTCCAGATGAATTTGTTAATAGCTAAACCAATTAGATGATAAGCTAATACAAATTATTATTAATAGTAAGGATCGCTTAAAGATTTGCCGTTTAACTATACAGGCCATATTTTCAAAGTGGCTTCATTTCAGGGCCCGTAGAAACTTTGTTGATGCCTCCAAATAATTACTTTTGTGTATTGCAGTGATTATTTTCATATGTACCTAAGTAACTTCAGCTAGAGTAACTGAGGTTCTACATAAATCCTACCTGGAAGAATGCCAGAGGTCAACCTTTCTAGATTCCCTGGGTGGTGAGATATAAATTGTAACTGACTGGTTTGTTCTTATAAGAAATTAGAGTTGCTTGAGTGCATTACAAACTCATAGCAATGAGCAATTTGAATAGTGACCACAGTAACCATTCTTTGATGTGTATAGAATGGTGTCTAGTTTGTGTTAAGATTTGTCAAAGAGTAGACTCCAATGGGTCTTTTATTGTGGCAGACTCTGATGTCTTCTTAGAAGTGTGAATGTTCCCTGAGAAGCCTCCATTGATTACTCCTTTGGGGGAGTCATGTGGGTATTCCATTTTTTTTCCCTCTGCTTCTTCCTGAGACAGCTAGGTGGTGCTGTAGTGGACAGAGCACTGGGCCTGGAGTCAGAAAAACCTGAGCTCATATCTAGCCTCAGATACTTACTAGCTGTGTGATCCTGAACAAGTCACTTAACCTTTGTTTGCCTCAGTTTTCTCACTTGAAAAGTAGGGCTAATAATAGCACCTACCTTTTAGATTTGTTATGAGGACTGAATAAGATAATCATGAAAGCACTTAGCACAATGCCTAGCACATAGTAGGCATTAGAAAAGTGTTAGCTAATATTATTATTATTATTATTATCATTATTATTATTATTTCTAGTATATTGATCAAACAGCACTGCAGACCCAGGGACTACAGTGGAGCCACAAGAGTCAAACTTCCATAAATTTGTTTTGTCAAACTTAAGCATCAGGACTTTTTAATTAATACAAAAGTATCTAATTAAGAAAGTATAAAGTGTACTAAATCTCCCAGATAAAACGATGTGTCATCTACCTTATGTCTCCCTGAAAAAGACAATCAATAGCTGAATTAATGGGAGAGATTAAACAGATGCAGAAATAGTTTGGAATTTAACTGCTTTAAAAGATAAAGTGGTTGGTAAATAGAAGGACAAGAAAACATAGAGCTTTTTCCTTTAAAGGCTTTCTCAAAATGTTCAAGAATACAAAAAAATCCATCAATCTGTCTTCTTCTAGTTACACTGATATATTAGCAAAGCTTTGTAAGGAAATTAACAGAGCAACTTGAATCAAACAGTTGACCCTGGCCTGAGAGTACAGCTTCAGTACTCTGTGTTCTATAAAGCCACCCATATTAGGAGTTTAATTTTTGAGTTGGCTGGGTTTTCTCTGATTTGTTTTTTCTCTCAGTCTGGATAGTGCTCCTGATTAGACTACAAAACTAATGAAAGACAGTCAGAACCCATGCTTCATCCCATGATAACCACCTAGCTCAAGATCGAAGGTGAAATTTAGTTGGCCTTCTCACCCATCTATGCTAGCCCCCTAGAAGGATGACCAGGTGAGAGTAGGGAAAGATTGGAGCAATCCAATGCAATTCAATGCAATAAAGTACCAAAAACACAGGTTAGATCATATATCTTACCGCTATTGGCTGTCCAGAATCGGAACCTGGTCCCTCCCCCACAAGCAACTAGAGCGTGATCAGATCAGGTCAGATGATCAGGCCAGGCCCAAACCACAGAAACAGACAATGATGACAGCAGAGCACCCAGGAACCAGAAAGGCTGGGAAGAGTTACAACTCAGGCTACTAGAGAGATGTGAAAACCAAAGGGAAAATATTTGGGTAAAAAATATTTTTTCTGAGGAAGATGAGGGGTAGTATGGGGGAGTTACATGGGAATTGCAATAAAATATCTAAAGCATACATTAAAGTGCTATGTGAATTCTAGCTATTACTATTATTACTAATAAATCAATACCCTAACATGGAAGGAAGATGAAATAGCTTTAGGCCTGGGGGTGAATCCACTATCAGAGGGGGAAGGTCAGGAAGTGATCAACAGGGGAATGTAAGGGGAAAAGACTAAAACCAGCAGAGAGCACAGAAAGAAGAAAATTTAGTTAAAAATCATTACAGCAAAGAAAGTTTCCCTTCGAGAATGATGGGGATGGGGGAAGAGATGCTAGAGATATTGAGCCTCCTTGAGAGCCACATATAGACAGACCCATGTGGACACACATAAACCACATGGGTAACATGTATATATACACACACTCACTCACTGTCTCTCTCTCTCTCTCTCTCTCTCTCTCTCTCTCTCTCTCTCTCTCTCCACAATTCAAGTGACAAACAACAAATTCCACAATCAGGAGGAAAACATATAAAAAATTCAAATATAAAAGAAAAGGCTTAGGCAGGGCCCAGATAGCAGAGTAAAAGCAGGGACTCATCTGAGCTCTCCCAAATTCCTCTCCAAACAACATAAAAATAACATCTCAAAATGAATTCTGAAGTGGCAGAACCAACAAAAGGACAGGATGAAACACTTTTTCCAGCCCAAGACAAGAAGGTTGGCAGAAAAAGTCTGTCTCACTGTGGTAAGAATAGGATAGAGTCCACTACAGGCCTTGCCTGGCAAGCCAGAAGAGGGCCTTGGGGGAAACTGAGTCAGCAATGGCAGCTTCTGGAGTCCTCAGCCCACAGACAGTATGGGGGTCAGATAACTGACCAGAAGGAGCAGTTATTGTTTTATTGTTATTAATATTGATTGCCATATGTATTATAATTTACATAGTTACTGTTTTGTTATTATTATTATTACAGGGACCCTTTGCTGACACTGGGAGCAGGACTCTATTGCACTGATGAAATGTGGCTCTGAGCTGCAGTCTGGGGTGAGGAGGAGCACTAGCACAATACATCGCATAGCCACAGGGAAGCAGGGACCCTAGTCACAATTCCAGTGCAGAAAATAGTGCTAGTGGTCACTGACAGAACAGAGCACAGCCCAGGAAAGCAGTGAGCACATCTCTCATTAGATAATACCACCTGGAAAATTTTTAAAACTTACAGACCCCACAAAGGGCTCTGAAAACAACAGTAACCTAAAGCTTGAGACAGTGCCCCCTCCACTTTGGGAACTGAGTCCAATTTAAACTTAAAAGTCAAGAAATAGGCTGGGGAAATGAGCAAACAACAAAAAAGAACCTGACCATAGAAAGTTACTATGGTGACACGAAGGAGCAAAATACAAACTCAAAAGACAATAAAATCAAAACACCTACATCAAAAATCTCAAAGAAAACTGTGAATTGGTCTCAGGCCCAAAAAGAATCATTGGATAAGCTCAAAAAGGATTTTAAAAATCAAATAAGAGAGGCCAATCAAAAATAGGGAAAAGAAGTTAAATAGCTGCAAGAAAATCGTGTAAAAAGAGTTAACAACTTGGTAAAGGAGGCACAAAAAATATTGAAGAAAATAACACCTTAAAAAACACAATTGGCCAAATGATAAAAGAGGCACAAAAATTTACTGGAGAAGAACTCTTCAAAAAGAAAAAATGACGAAATGCTAAAGGAGGTACAAAAGTTCAATGAAAAATATAATTCCTTAAAAATTAGGTAAGGGGAAGCTAATGACTCCATGAAAGATCAAGAAACAATCAAACAAAATTAAAAGAATGAAAAAATAGAAGAAAACATGAAATATCTCATAAGAAAACAACGGGCCTGGAAAACAAATCAAGAGATAATTTAAGAATTACTGGATTAGGGGCAGCTAAGGGGTACAGAGTATAGAACACAAGCCCTGGAATCAGGAGGATCTGAGTTAAATCTGGCCTTAGACATTTACTAGCTGTGTGACCCTAAGCAAATCAATTAACCCCGACTGCCTCCAGAAAAAAATTATTGGACTATCTTAAAACTATAATCAAAGAAAGAGTCTTAATATCGTATTTCAAGAAATTACCAAGGAAAATTGCCCTGATATCCTGAAACCAGAGGGAAAAATAGAATTTGAAAGAATCCACTGATCATCTCCTAAAAGGCATCTCAAAATGAAAACTCCCAGGAATATTACAGTCAAATTCCAGAGCTCCAAGGTCAAGGAGAAAATATTGCAAGGAACCAGAAAGAAATAATTCAATTATCATGGAATCACAGGCAGGATAGATTCAGCAGCTTTTACATTAAAGGATCAGAGGACTTGGAATATGATCATCTGGAGAGCAATGGAGCTGGGATTACAACCAAAAATCACCTACATAGCAAAACTGAGTATAATCCTGTTGTGCAGAGAATAAGAGTGAGCTGAGACCTGGGTTGAAGGTAAAATTTAGGTGTGGATTTATTGAGCAAATATGCAACTACCGAAGTGTTCACTCAAATTGGTAGTGATCCATTGGGGGTACCACTTTGATTATAAAAGCTAAAACCACAAAAACCACAATCAGGGAGGGGGAGCTAGCAGAAGCCATGACGTACAGAAGCAAAGAACAGCCATTGGTTGGATCTATAGCTCAGGGCTAATTTTGGAATATGACACAAGGGTACAAGGGTGCAATCTTCCTGTGACTTAGGGGTCCCTCCTAGAACAGGGTAGAGGGCACAGGGTGGAGGATCATAGTCAGTGCTTTCCAGAACAGAGTGGAGGGTCATGGGGTAAGGGGGCTGGAATTCCCCAGCCCTGGCCAGGGTCATGTTCTGGGCAAAGGGTGTGGGGACCCTGCTTGGTCAGCAGAACGGGACAGGGTGGTCCCTACATAAGATCCTTGTACCATACTGAACCTTGTACACTATAATGATTCAAGGAGAATATACAGAATGCTAATTTGAAGAAGGAGGGGGCAGGGAACTACGCCTGGAGCAATGCCCAGACATGCCTTTAAGCAATTTCAAGCTATTACAGGACATAGGATAGAGATAAAGACAGAAATATAAAGGGGGCTTAATGGTGGGTCACAAATCTGGTGGTGTGTAGTGACCTGGGATTTGGGAAAAATGGACATTTAGTGGTATAAAGTACTTTCAATCAATCCGGATGAAAAGAACAAAGGTGAACAGAAAATGTAACTTTGAAGTACAAGACTCAAGACATTAAAAAGATAAGTAGGAAAGAGAAATCATAAGGGATTCAGTAAGGTTAAACTGTTAACATTCCTACCTGGGAAGATGATACTTGTAACTCCTAAGAATTTTAACATTATTAGGGCAGTTAGAAAGAATATACATAGACAGAGAGCAGGGGTGTGAGCTGACTGTGATGGGATACTTAAAAAATAAAATTAAGGGGTGAGAGATACACTGGGAGAATAGGGAAGGCAGACATAGAATGGGGTAAATTGTTTCACATAAAAGAGGTATAAAAGGGCTTTTACAGTGGAGGGGAAGATGGGGGGAGTGATGGACAACACTTGAACCTTACTCTCATTGGAATTGGCTCAAAGAGGGAAAAATATACACAGTCAGTTGGGTATAAAAATCTGTCCTACCATATGGGGAAGTAGAAGGAGAAGGGGATAAGGAAGGAGAGGGACTGATAGAAGGGAAGGCAGATTGGGGAAGGGTGTAGTCAAAAGAAAAACACTTTCAAAAAGAGACAAGGAAAAAGAGAGAAAGAGAAGGATAAATGGGGGAAATAGATGGAGGGAAATATTTTGTAATCATAACTGTGAAAAAAATTATAGCAAATTTCTTGATACAGGCCTCATTTCTCAAATATATACAGAACTGAGTCAAATGTATAAGAATAAAAGTCATTACCCAATTGGTAAATGGTCAAAGGATATGAACAGGCAGTTCTCAGACAGTTCAAAGTTATCTATAGTCATATGAAAAAATGCTCTAAATCATTATTGATTAGAGAAATGCAAATTTTAAAAACTCTGGGGTACTACCTCACACCTATTGGATTGGCTAATAAAACAGAAAAGGAAAATGACAAACATTGGAGGGCATGGGGGGAAATTGGGACATTAAAGTACCAGGGGTGGAGTAGTGAACCATTCCAACCATTGGGGAGAGCAATTTGGAACTACGATCACAGGGCAATAAACTGTGCATACCCTTTGACTCGTTAATACCTCTACTAGGTCTGTATCATTTTTAAAAATGAAAAGGACCTACAGGCACAAAAATATTTATAGCAGCTCTGTTTGTGGTGGCAAAGAATTGGAAATTGAGAGGATGCCCAACAATTGGGGAATGGTTGAACAAGCTGTGGTATATGATTGTGATGGAATACTATTGTGCTATAAGAAATGAGAAGCAGAATACTTTCAGAAAAACCTTGAAAGACTTCCATGAACTAGTGAAAAGTGAAGTGAACAGAACCAGGAGAACATTGTACACAGTAACAGCAATATTGTATGATGATCAACTATGAGAGACTTAGCTTTTCTCAGTAATACAATGATCCAAGACAATTCTAAAAGTCTTATGATGAAAAATACTATCCACCTCCAAAGAACTGATGGAATTTGAATACAGAACAAAGTACCCTTTTTTAAGTTTATTTTTCCTTGTATTTTTTTTGGTTTGTATTTTCTTTCACAACATGACTAATATGGAAATGTTTTGCATGACTGCACACATATAACATATGTCAAATTGTTTCCCTTCTCAATATGGGGGGAGGGATGGAAGGAGAGAATTTGGAACTCAAATTTTTTTAAAAGAATGGAAAAATTGTTTTTATGTGTAATTATAAAAATATATTTTTCAATATGGATAGGAAAATCAAATAATGCAATACTTTGTGGCATCCAGTAGTAACCATAGAAAGGACTGGAATACTATCTTCCAAAAAACAAAGGAGGTCAAATTACAACTAAAAATTATATACCTTGTAAACATGAGCCTGTTGATCAATGAAAAAAACTGAATGTTCAGTAATAGAACGACACTTAAAGCATTCCTGCAAAAATTACCAGACATAAGCAGATTGTTCAAACTTCCAGACACTCCAAAACAACGATAAAGCAAGAAAATGAATATGATTACCAATAAAAGCACAAGTAATGAAATAAATTACCCCATTGCTAGAGACTTAGGAAAAAAAAATCAAAAGAAAAAGATACTTACTGGTTAAAAAAAAAAACCAGATAGATCACTAAGACTTATTTCTAAAAGTACACAGGGAATAAAGTTGAAAATGGAATTTAAATGAATAGAAGCAGTGATAATAGAGGAATAGATCTTAAAAATCATGAATTAAACTCATTACTTCACCTGTATGTATACACACACACACACACACACACACACACACACACACACACACACACACACACACACCCCTGCGTGTCTACTTTGGAAATCGAGGTTAAAAATTAAAGGGGCATACGTATGAAATGAAAGGGAATACAAACCTAACTGACATGAAAACAGAACGTCTATAGGGATGCAAAGCCCATAGTCCTTGGGCCTCCATGAATGCTGCAGAATCAGCCTTGCTTTGTAGGCAATATGCCTTAGATGATGAAAAGCTGACCATCATAGTGGTCATGTTCTAAGGGAATGATAGCTCTAGGTCAAAAAGCCCTCTAACACACCTTGGAGGTCTTACAAAGAGAAACTTGAACCCAACAAATGGCACAGTTCAGTAGCAGATCTTTTTTGGTTGATGCCTAACACTAAAAAGCAGGATCTCAAGGAAGGGTTTGGTCCCAGTCTGTATCCCCATCATCCATGGCTGGTTTCAGCAGCTCCCTAGGTAGAACAGGAACAAGTAGGCCAGAATTACAGGAAAATGTGGAAGGAAGGAAAAAGCGCTGACTTTATTTAGAATCTGAAGACCTTGGTGTCAAACTCAGCTTTGTTTCTATCTGTGTAACGTGGACCGAGTCACTTCACTTGTGGGTTGTGGTCTCAGTTTCTTCTCCTGAAAAGTGAGGGGCTGGGACCAGATGAGCTTTAACGGACCTTCCAGCACTTGATTATCATCTGCAGAAATATAAAATTTCATCAGTTTTATGATGATTCCAAAAGAAATATTTAGAGAGTGAAGGGAATGATAATCACCCTGGGGATCCACATGGAAAACTGCCTTGAGGTTTTCTTTCACAGGCCCAGAAAGAGAGGACTGAAACCACGACCAAATATCATGCTTGGTGAAGGCAACTTTACAGGCAGAGCTGATTTCGTTCATGGGAAGGTAGTCAGCCAGGCTAGCAAAGGAATTATTTGCACAGACATGTAGTAATTAACAAATATGGAAGCAATTTCCTTGCTCCTTGTTTTGAATCTGTATACCATGACATACAGATGAAATATAGTCTTATATACAAAATGCTTTATTGTCTAGAAACATACACACACAAACATTCAGCAAATGTCACTGAGCTAATCACAGTCTTGTGAAGAATGTTTACTAGTATATGGTAAGAGATAGAGAAGGTGGAGGAGAGGGAGCAAGGTAAATATCCTAGAAAAATCCTAGAGATATCATAGAAATCCTATGAGAGCTCCCATCATACTCAGAAACCTGGGGGAAAAAAAACTCTGCTCTACCTCATGACTATTTGGCTATTTCCCAGCAGTCAGTTCAACTCAACTACATGAGAGAACCATAAGACCACTATTTCTGGATGAACTGAGGCAACTTTATACCTGACCACAGAGACTATGAGCTTACTTCATCAATGGCAGCCAGGGAGGATAAAGGAGAAGTCAATGGAAATTAATCAGTCTCCAACATCAGTGCTAAAACAAGGTCCCTGCTCGTGGTGAGTTAGGGCTTGGGCCTGGAGCAGTGACTAGACATGCCTTTTATCTGTCAGCAACACTATGTTCATCCAAAACAATAGAGTCTAGGCCTTCCTTATCACCTTGATTCAGTATTTTCCCACAACCCTTTGGATAACCTCTTTAAACTTGCTTTGTGCAATGGAAAGAGTACTGCTGGTCTTGGAATGTCAGAATCTCAGATCTACTTCCCACTTTGCCACTTTATTGGCTATGTGACCCTAACCAAGGCTCTGACCTTCCTTTTCCTCATCTGTGAAATGGGAATGATAATCTTGTACTATTTCTCTCCCAGGGTTATGGTGATTAAAACATTTTCTAACACCTAAGAGAAGGAGATGGGGAAAAGGATACACATTTATTAAGCACCAACTATGGTATTAGGTATTTTCTTAAACACTTTACAAACATCTCATTTGACAATGGTTGTGCACTTGAATCAAATGGGGTATGCGACAGCAAACCTCCCATGTATGGAGTGCTAGCTGCACTAGCATGAATGATGAAATTGACCAGTCCTCATGTTCAAGTCATTGAGAATTTCTTCTTCTTCTAGGTAGAAACTCAAAGCTTCAGGTGAATTAGTGCAGAGATGTGTCAACTCAGGCACTGGCTTTCAAATTACTGACCATGATCACTGATGGTCTAATCTTAGCTAAGTGAGGGATTACATGACTAAATCTAAACTGAGTAGGAAAAAATAGTATCACAGGTTTTGAGCTGTTAGCAACAACCTCAGAAATCATCTAATCCAACCTCCCTACTCTCATCTTACAGATGAGGAAATGAAGGTTCAGAGAGAAATGACTTGTCCAAAGTCACATAGCTAGTATGCAACAGAGCTAGAGTTGGAACTCACATGACTCCAAAGCCAGTGGCCTTCCCACTGCACTACACTGCTACTGAAAAAAATCCACCAAGTCCCAGCCCATATCATAAAGCACTTGATTTGGGGACACAATCTTTACTTCATGCTTGGTAGACTCATACTTCTGCTCAAAGCAGGTTGATGCAATGGAAAAATATATACAATTTATGAAGTCAATAGACTGGATGTCTATAGGTCGCTCAAGTAAAAACAGGAAATTCTATACTATTGCTCAATACTTAATCTAATGATGATGAATCCACACAGGGTAGAAATCAGATGTGAAGTGTAGTGTTCAACGTGAGCTAATAATAAAGTCCTGTTGTTTTATTTTTTTTCCAAAATTTTATTTTAGACTCAAACACCAGAACACAAATAGAGAATAGAAAAAAGAAACAAAAACATATCATAAACTCAAATACTGGAACCTAAATACAAAGTTAGAAAGAAATAAAAGCATGTCATGTGCATAGCAGAACATAAGAGAGGATTCAAAATATGTAACAATAAAATTTCATTTCAAGAAAGCCTATAATAAATAATATTTATTGTGTTGAGAATTGTCCATCTTTTCTTTCCTCCCTTGTGAGTTTTCTGCTGCTTTTTCTTTGCTGTGTACATTTTTACTTTGTTCTTTTTTTCCCTCTCCCACCCCCCAGGCCACAATAAAGGTTAGATATGTTTCCGTATAGCTATAAATATATACATACTCATTATATACATACATATATAGACATATACATTCCCAAACCTATTCTGCTCCTGATCTTTGTTTTTATGTATATGCATATCTCTTGTTTCCTATCCCTCTTGCCTTCTCTACTTTATTTTTACCCACCACCTTGCCCTCCTATGACTTGCCTACCCCTCTAAGGATCCCTCCCCTATTCCTGTTGTTTTATTACCATGTTGGTGTGACTCTGGAATGTAACGGCAAACATTCAGGTAGAACAACAGAGCCTAGCCACTCTTCTTGCTGCATTATACATTCCTACTTGTCTCTTTGCTGATTTTGTAAACATTTGCCATACTTGAGATGAAAATGACACTACGTAATGCCTACCAAAGTGAGCCAAAGCTGTAGAACAATTTGTGTGATGACTGTACCAAGGTAAAGGAAAGCATCTTTTAAAGACTCCAGAATTCTGATCGATGCAGTGATCAGTCCTCAAACAACTGATGATAACCCATGTTTCCCACCTCTTGGCAAAGATTTAATGCAAAATTTAGGTGCAAAATGAGGCAAACATTTTCACAAACAGCCAGTGTGTTGGCTTACTTTAATTGACTAGATCTATTTGGTATAAATAAGTACCAAAATAATACACATGTATTATTTCTCTAACTCAGAAGAACACAGAAAAAAGAGTTCAAGTAATATTTGAAGACAAACTTCAGAACAACACAAGAAAAGAGTTAGAGGCAGTGTGTATCTGATGGAGGTCAATGAAAAAGCATATTTGCTTAAGTGGTAATTCCAGCAACCAAGCAGATTCCATTGAGAACAAGAACCTGATCAGGCATTTCGTTTATGATCTACCCAATACAAAATCCTTTCAAGGTCCGCTAAGACAGAGATACTTCCCCTAAAAATCGAATTGCCTTTCTCATAGAGCTAGTAATCACTGATCACTTCATATACCCCAAGCACTCAACTTGGTAAGATATACTTTTCCATCACGAAGGCTTAGAAAGGCATCAGAATCTGTCTCTGTATTGAATAAGTTAGAAATGCCAAAGCTCTTAATATCAAGATCCTTGTAGAAAGTGAAGAATCAACACCAATTATCAGTTTGACTCAAGTTATCACTTCTGCCCAAAGGAAGATATATCCCTTAGGATAGTCCCAGAAAAAAATAGACCAGCTTTCTATTCATTTCAAGGGCTCTTTTGAAAGAGTTCCATTTGAAAAATACTAGGGCGGAGCCCAATAGATTCTCAATGTTTCAGTTTTTCATTGAACTGGTCTAGAACGCCCAGTTACAGTGGTATAGTGTCGGTATTGATTCATCTTGGTTAAAATTTACATATGACAATAGCAAACTTCACATCCTTTATAAATGGCAAAGAATTCCCAAATAAAATCATGAAGAAATGAGGACAGAGTAGAAAAGAATAAGCCACTATATATGTATGTGTGTGTATATATATGTATATGCACATATGCATATATACACATATATACATATGTGTGTATATATAAAATATTTGGAACATTTAAATATATATATAAGCATATCTGGAGCTTTTATATGTGTTGTGTGTGTGTTTATATTCCAAATGACTAATAAGAAGAAGAAAATCAAATCATAATAACTCTGAGGTTCTACCTCACATGCATCAGATTGGGAAACAGGACAAATAAATCAAAATGACAATTGTTGGAAAGGTAGAAGGAGGTCAGGCATATTAACGTGCTTTGGGGAGA
>CM053582.1:33808961-33832823 GCA_028627135.1 Pseudochirops cupreus | reverse complement strand
ACATACCGAAAAGTAACCAAAGACAAAGGGTGAAAGACCTATATAATAATAGCTAGCATTTATATAGTACTTACTATGTGCCAGGCACCATACTAAATGTTTTGCAAATATTATTTCATTTGATCCTTGCAATGACCTACCACTATTATTATTCCCATTTCACAGGTGAGGAAACCGAAGCAAATAAAGTTTTAAGTGAGTTGTCCAAGGTCACTCAGCTACTAAGTATCTGAGGCTGAATTTGAACTCAAGTCTTCCTGACTCTATGCCTAGTACTCTATCCAGCGAGCCACCTAGCCACCTCAGTAAGGCAAAAATATTGAAGGCAATTCTTTTTGTAGTATCAAAGGACTGGAAACTAAAGGTATGCCTATCAGTTGGGGAATGGTTGACTAAATTATGCTATACATACATAATGGAATACTACTGAAGCAGAAGAAATGACAAAAGGGATGAATTCAGAGAAACCTGGCTCAACTTGTAAACTGTTGCCCACTGAAGTGAGCACAAGCTGGAGAATAATTTGTACAATGACTATAACAAGGTGAAGGAAAACACCTTTTAAAGACTTCAGAACACTGATGGATGCAGTAATCAATCTTCACAAAACTGATAATGACCCGTGTTTCCCCCTTCTTGGTAGAGATGTGATGGACAAGAGATGCAGACAGAAACAGACACTCTGCTTGACTAAACTTCAGGCTATAAATAAGGGCTTCTAATGTGGATAGCAGGATTGGTGAATAGCGAGAGTAGTATAGAAAAAGGAAAAGCGTTGATGAAGCATTTTTTTAATATATAGAAGAAAGGAAGGAGGGTAAAGTTCAGAAAGAGACATAGGGTAGTTTTGTTACTATTACATTAAATTTAAGATTTAAGAAAATAAACTACACATAATAAAAGTTCACAGTTCCATATATTGTCATCTTTTCTGGTCGTTATATATTGAAGTGTCCGTTTTTGGATGCTTAAGCTTGAAATAAAAAAGAAAATTAAATTATATGTACGTATGGATTTGACACCCTTTGACACTCATTTCTGAGTATAACCTTCTCCCTACCCAGTGAACTCTCCCTTATGTTGTAACAAAGAACAAAAATGAAGGGAAAACGCAGTTTAACAGAGCCAACCAACACCCCAATCTTGTCTGAAAGTATATGTAATATTCTATACCAGGTCCCTGACATCTGTATTAAAGGAGGAGTGTAGCAACAAAACTCAGGAGCTCCTGAGAAAAATCTAATGAGCAATCCCCATGACAAGCATAGGCTTTTGTGTATTGTACATATGGATACAGCCTGTGTACATATATTACATATATAACTAGAATTCTATTTACACTTACATATTTCTCTCTATATATATTATATGCATATTTCTATACATATAATAAATACATACGTGAGTGTGTGTATACTCAAAGCCTGCTACTATGTTGATTTGAAAATGCTGAAGGACAAGTGGTAGACCCAATTCTATTTCTGGAAATGTTGCAATTCCTCTTGCTTCCCTGACCCTCATACCACCAAGCTGCCAATGAAGTCCTGACCCAGCAGAATCCCACTAAGATAATGCAATCTTTTGGAAGGATGACAAGAGTCATTGGCAAATACTGCTATGGCCCTGCAAGACTTTGTCACCATGAATCTAAGTTAATTTATGGACCCCTCAGTGTTCATTTTTGCCTCAGTAAATATATACCGCATATACAGATTTCCCCCTAAGCCACCCCCTCCCCAAATTAATGCAGGTTTTCAATCGGATGTTTCCATTTCTGTCTCTGGGGAGGCAATCTTTATTTAATCCTATGAACAATATTCATCATAATCAATGAGCCAGAGCATCCCAAGGGCATCCTATCTTTCCAGCCTCATCTCATACTGTGCCCCTCCATAGATATCTCCCTGAGAGTAATATATAGGAACCATGGTATGTTAGAGCAAAACGAAAGCCCTTGGAGATCTAATACAATCTCTGTATTCTATAGCTAAGGAAACAGGTCCCCAGAGACAAGGTGATATGCCTAAGGTCACAGAAGTAGGACAGTAGAGCCAGGAGGCAAGCCCAAGTGTCTTGGCTCCAAATCCAGTGTACTTCTGAGTACCTATACTGCTCCCTAATTGCTATTCCAACTTTTGGGGGGCAGTCACATTTTCTTAGGCTGTGAGATCTCCAGAAAGCACTGGGAGGAAGCAATTGGTGATCCTGAAGTATCTATGGAGAAAGAAGACAGGTGCCTGACATATCTCCAATGCCAATTCTGCCTCCAAGTAACTGGTTCCCTCCTCAGGAACTAGAACAAAAGGGATGGCTTCCCAGACCTCAGCATAAAATCCCTTTCCTGGGCTTGTCACCAGCTGCAGGGATCTGACCCCCTTTGGCCACCTGCCTGGAGGGTCTGGTGAAACTGTACAAATCCAATAGGAACCAGAGAGTTCAGCTGATGTTCTGTGGTGACCATGAGGCTGCCCCTAGCACTTTGGCAACCTTTGAAAGAGCCGAGGGGTTGAAAATCCACCTGCAAGGGGTTGAGACTATGAGATCCTTGAAAGCAGAGACTGTCTTTTACCTTTCTTTGTATTTCCAGACCTTAGCACAGTGACTGGCACATAGTGGTGCTTAATAAATGCTGGTTGAGAAAAAATAAAGGCATAAAGATAGGCAAAAAGGAGACAAAACTCTCCCTACATGCCGATTGATATGAAGGTATATTTGAAAAAATCCTAGGGGATCAGCAAACATAATTGAGCAATTAATGGGATCACTGAATTTGCAGGAAACCAAATAGCCCCTCCCATCAAATACATTCCTACATAATAATAACAAAATCCAAAGGACAGTAATAGAAAGGGAAACCCCATTCCAAATAGCCAGGAAATGCATAAACTATCTGAAGATCAACCCACCAACACACACAAAACGCTTCTATAGATTCAGTTGCAAAGTGTACCTTAAAGAAATGAAGAATAACTTAAATGCTAGATGAATACTTAAGGAAGCAAGGAAAAATCTGTATGAAGTGACACTAAGAAGAGCCAAGAAAACAATATAGCCGGTGGCTATCACAAAGCAAATGAAGACCAAGTCCACACACAAAATCAAAAGTGCATGTTGCAACTTATAAAGAACAAGCATGACTAGAAAGGGTATGAAAGAACATGCCCTACCTGGCCTTTCAAAGAGGTAGAAGGTCCACAGGTGCTGTACAATGTACTTGCTTTGGATGTTTTTTTCCTTTTTCCTTTTTTTTGTCTTCAAAAAAATCCTATTCCGTCACATGGGACAGATTTCTGGAAAGGGCAGGAGAGGGATACTGGGGAAACTATGATGATGTAAAAAACTGGAGAAGCCAACAAAAAAAGCCTCAAAAATGCGGATAGAAAGAAAGGTGAGGCATCAGGTACGAACAACTTCTTGACGACATTTAGCAGGGAAAGGATGGGGGCAGAAGAGCTAAATAGAACACTTTTTTTAGGAAAGAGAAGCCTGAGCATGTTTGTAGGCAGATTCTAGACGCTAACAAGAGACATTTACATGGCACTTGGAGGGGTGCCAAGTGTTTTGCTTTCATTATCTTATTTGGTGTGGTAGGGGTACACTGGGATCCGCCAAGGCAAGCTTAGCCCTTGGGGGCATGCGTGGTGTGCTCTTCCTGCCAGTTGCCCTAGTGAAACAGGAGCTGGTGCAGGCATGGGCAGGGTCTTTCCATTAAGAGGAGTGGAGACCTTTGCATGCAAAAAGGTTCCTACTCAGCAGCCAACCAAAAGGCTCCACTCCTCCACATAGTCAGCCACCTGGAAACAGTCCACAAGGGGATTTGTAAGTCTACCCCTACTGATAGCTAGGCATGATCCCCATTTACAGGTGAAGTAACCAGCTTACAGCAATTAAGTGATTAGCCCAAGGTCAGATAACTGTTAAGTATCAAAGGCATTGCAACCCAATTTCTGACTCTTAACCAACACTTTCCCTCTAATCCCCAAGCCACAATATGCTCTAAAAGGCACAAAGTAATTAATTTTCAAGAACTTCGCATATTTTGCTGCCTTTCAAATACCTGTATCATCTCGTAACTGTTACTATTCCAAGTCCAAAATTTGAACAGAGGCGGTTCTTCAGCGTTGGGCTGCGGCTGGTGAGACTGCAGGCAAATGATCATCAGCCAGTCACACGGGAAGCTTTCCCTGACTCCCCTGAAAACCTCCTGTTTCACTTCCAGCAAAGCCTCCAGCTGAGCCCAAGACAGGTTAGGTTGTTGACCTTGTCCTGTTATTTCACAGGCCTTGAGAAATAGACACTGAGCTTCTTACTGCTACAAGACTGCTGTGGTTTGGCCTAATCACACTTATTTACAGAGGAGCAGTAGCACCAGCACACAGCCCTGAATAGTCAACAAGAGGGATGCTCTCAGCACCAACTCTCCTGGACCCTTCACATACCACTCCACCCCCTTGCCAGCTCTTCGATCCCAGGATGCTTTGGGCCTGCTTCTGCCATACAGACTCAGACTTGCCTCTAGTGAGCTGCGCTCCCTTATCTTTTTTGATCACACAATTCCCAAGAATGACTGACTCTCATACTTTATCCGAGCCTTACACATCAGCATCTAGCAATCAGTTCCCCTTCTTGTTGCTGGGAGCTCCAAATAAAAAAGCTGAGCAAGGAAAGGAAGCCTCTTGCTTACCCTGCTCTGCTGACAGCCTGCTTGCTGGGCCTTCCACTTTCAGTCTCTCCCTCATTTAACCCTTGTTTGAATCCTTGAGTTACTCACATGGATGGTAATTGTGTTTAAAACAATGTGCAAGACTTCATTCTTTTTGTGCTGCCAAAAAGAGTGAAAATTAATACAGTGGTACTGTCTATATCGTCATGGACACGATGCTATAAAAGATAACATTTTTGTTGCCACAGAGCCTTCTATTTTGAAGATGTAAATATCATGAAAATATTCCTGGCTTTCACAAAATATGCCTCAGTGAGTGATTGGTAGGCATGAGTACACAAAACTGTGAATTGCATAGGATACAGGAATTTACTTGAGGGAGGGTAAGGAAACAAGAGAATTGTAGAATCCTATCATCTACATGGCGTTCAATGAGCTGTCCTCAAAGGCCATACAGCTCACTTGACTAGGACCCACATGACCTCTTCCAGGAAACCCAATGTCTGTTTGATTTATATTTCAATAAGTTGCATTAAATCCTTTTTTTCACCCTTTAATGAGAAAAAAAGATAACAGGGAATAGCCAAAAATAAGAAAGCAGTGACAATCTAATGCTGTCTTTGTTGTCCTGGTCCTTAACTTCAGTTGGTGAACGTAGTGGACACTTTAAAATGTCGGTTGAAGTTAATTTACTTCCTTTATTCTCCCTGCACCAACTAAGAAGAGATAAAGTTCTTATCCTGTTTCCTGGATCACTTGTGCACACCTTGCTTCTTGAACCAACCCAGGATGGTCTCTTGCCCTGACTCCACCCAAAAGGGAATTTGTTATGGGGAACCCAGAAAGGCTAGACACCCCTATCTCTTGTTCTGCCTAATACTCACTTTCTGAACCATGCCTATACCTTGGTTTGTAAATTCATTTAACACAGGGATTCTTAACCTGGCAGGCTTAAGTGGATAAATTTCAGGGGATCTCTGAACGTGGATGAGAAAAAAGAGTCCAGACTAATCTTGACTGAAATTTAGCATTTCCTTTAATTATAAATGTAGGCAATGATCCATAGTAGTATTAGGCTTCACCAGACTGCCAAAAAGTCTATGACAGAAAAGAAAGACTAGGAAAATCCAATTTAACTCATTCATTCAACATTTATTTACATTTATCCCTATTGAATTTCAATAGATTTGACCCAACGCACTAGCCTGTCAAGATCTTTTTTAAAACAGGACTATTAAATGTATTAACAATCCCTCCCAGCTTTTCATCAACTGGAAATTTGATAAGTGTGTATCTGTGTCTTCATCCAAGCTATTAATAAAATATTAAAGAGCACTGGATCAAGCACAGTTACCTGGGGGACCTCCTTCCAGTCTGACATTGAAACATAAATGACTGCTCTTTGGGTCTGGCCATTTTAGAATTGACCTAACTGTCCTGTTTTGTAGCACATATTCTCCAATCTTTCTACAAGAATAACATGAGATGTTGATAAAGAGTTCACCAAAATCTAGGTAAACTATATACACAGTATATTCAGTCTCCTTTGCTGACTCATCTTCCATATCATATGCCCTGTTGTGGATATTCCCTAAGGCTCTGTCCTGGGCCTTCTCTTCTCTCTTTATATTTTGTCTCAATGACCTCATTGGTTTCCATAGGTTTAACTAGCACTTGATTCCAGATCTCTATAGCTAGTCTTAGTCTTTGCCCTGAACTTCAGGCGTCCATCAGCAATTGCTTATTGGACATTTCAAGATATAAATATAGAGACAGACATAGACATAGACACAGACACAGACACAGATACAGATACAGATACAGATATAGATATAGATATAGATATAGATACACACACACACATTGGAATAGAAATTCCTTGTGAGTAGTGATTGTTTCATTCTTTGTACTGCATCCCCAAGGCCTAGCATACTATCTGGCGCAGAGTAGTCACTTAATAAATACTTGTTGATTACCTACTTGTCTTGATCTATTAGTGTAGACAGATCATCTACCTTTCTTCCCTCTACACTAACTGCATTAAATTAAAAGAAAAAGCCTTCCGGTTTACTTGTGAATCAAGCAACCCACCCTCATGGAGAACACCACCTCCCCCAGGAGCCTAAACCATTCTCCAGACCTATAGCACTACTCCTAGGGGTGTCAGTTATCATTCTGCAATTCTTCTGCCTTTGAGCTCTCATACTCTGCCCACTCCATCTATAGCTTTTTCCCTCATGACATTATAAGGTCATATATTTAAAGCTGGAAAGATGACATTTCTGCCTATTGAAATCCCTAATTTTCTTCAGGAATCAGTGTACCATCTACTTCAGGAGGCCTTTCCTAGTCATCTCCACCCCTACCTGCTACATACTGATGCTGTCCACTTCCCAAGATTACCTTGACTCTCACTGGTGTCATAAATATATGTATATATAAATATATGTATGTATGTATATATATATACATGTGTATGTATGTACATGCATGTGTATATGTACATATACACACATGTATGTACATACATACACATACATATACACACATACAATTTTTCTCCTCCATCAGAATGTAAGCTTCTTAAGGTCTGTTTCTTTTTTTTGTCTTTATACCCCCAGTGCTTAGTTTAGTGCTTCGCACATGGTGTTTAATAAATGCTTGATGAACAATTGATATTATGATACAAAGATTGTTTATTTTAAAAAATGAGAAAACCATAAAATATATTTAATATTAGAATTATGTTGAACATAATTCAATGCCTTTTGATGGGTTGACATGGTACCTTAGGGTGATCCCTCATTTTTGTTCTGAGGACCTCAGATTTTATTACAATAGGGAGCTGCAGGAAAGAAGTTCCATCCCTTCTCTCTAACTTCACTGGGATACTGTCAGGATGGTACAGCCCACATGTAGTAGAGAGTGATCTGATACCTAGTTCTTTCTTTCTTCAAGATCCAACCTCAATCCATTCTGCCTGGCTACAGCTCCTGCTCATTGGAAAAAACACATCAATTCTCCTTAAAGTAGAGATGTACCAAAATACTGATTCAGAGATTTTCAGGAGACAGAATGCCAAATAAAGCAACTAATACTCAATACTTCAAAGATATTGAGAATTCATCAGTGTAGGGGCAGCCTCCCTTTTTACCTCAGTAGATGTTTTCAGTGAAGGACTGTAGATAACTCTTGGTGGCCAACCTGGAGCTCAGCCTCTAAATTTAGGCTGAAATTGTTATGACAAATAGAAGACCCACAACTAGGACTCTACTTAAAGCCCTTCTAGCTTGGTAGAGATTGACAGAGCCTAGCCTCTGCATAGCCTTCGAGGCCCCAAGGTCACCTCTCTGCCACAAGAAGTATAGGAAGGAAGATTAGAAGAGATCAACTATAATATGACAAAAGAAATGAGGATTTATTTGATGCAGTTATCTTGTTTAAGAATTTTACTCAAATATAATTGGGAGAGTTTAAAAAATTATATTGGTTAATATTGCAAGATTTGTTTTAATTCCCAGAACAATTTTGGAAAATTGTACATAACTTACACAGCTCTAAAAATGAATTTCTTGTTTTATAAATTCTTCCCTATGACTTCAAATACATTGCACAGAGAATCAGAGATCACATTCCCAGATTCGTGTAGGAGGAAAGAGAAATTTGAAATTGTCTATAATTTGAATGTTCAACAAGTAAAGAGCTCACATCTTTCCACAATAAACTCATTTTTCCTTTTTTACTTAGAAGATTTTTTATTTTTTTACTAAAGCAAAACGTACCTATAAACTAGATTAGAAAAATGTTTGTTTGCTCTTATGGGAACTAAAGCAAATAAACCCGAAGTAAAAGAAATGGTGGAAAACATGGCTTGTTGTTGTTGTTGTTGTTGTGTGGGGCGGTGGAGGAGACGATCTGCAGTAGCACAAATCACTCTTTGTCCTCATCTGTAAAGGTCAGCCCCAGTATGTGTTCCAAGAGGATTTCTGTGGAGTCACAGTGCCCCCAAGAGGCTCAATTTAGAATTGGCAGAGGAAGAAAGCTCTTCCTTAGCAAAGAAGTAAGCAAAAAAATGTCAGCTGGCAAAGGATGGGACTCATAGCTTAGATCTGAAATGCAGAGGGGGTTGGGGATTTTGGTATGGTGTTTTCTCTTGGTCTGTTTTTGATGTATTGGATTTGAAAGAATGTGCTCTCTCTGTTTAAGTAATTCTGACTTCTGTTTCAAAAATGTGGTTGACTTTCCACAAACTAACAAGGCCCAATTTTTTTTTCTCCCCATATTCAGACATCAACAAGGACAGAAGACCAGGTGGGTCATTGAAACAGTATTATTTTTATTTTGTAGGCAACTTGTCCAAATATTTAAATATTCTCATTGCAAAAGCAAGATGTGGTCTGGTTTTAAATTATATGAAAACTTGGGGATAAGTGATGACTGGACTCTCCTGGGAATCTATGCATTATTTAAACATAAACTATGGAGAACAAACTTTCTAATATGAGCGTATAATTCATTTCCTTATTTTTATGTCAATTACCTCGGAGTTCAGAGTAGGAAATCTCTTCACTAAACCACAGTCCCTAAATATCATAGTGTTTGAGAGTTGCCTGAGGCCTAAGAAGGTTAAGTTGATAGATATAAAGCTTGGGGGACCTTTAAGGCCTTCTAGTCCAATCCCTTCATTTATGAGGAAACTGAGGTTCAGATGGGTTAAGTGATTTATGCCTGAAGCCACTCAGGTAATGAATTAAAGAGTAGAGATTTAAACCCAGCTCTTTGTATCAAAATCCAATAGTCTTTCCACAAGATTGGTAAACTACACTGCTTTGCAAATCCTTAAGTGCTAATTATGGGGAGGTACACCCCAATACCACAGCCTGAAGTCTGCTCCAACCTCTTCGTTTGTTCCATGAATAAAAGAGGGAGTGGGGCAGATCTTAAAGGAACAGATTGCTTTTCTTTCTTCTCTGGGAGAGACTGGGAAATTCTGAAACCTAACCAAATGAATCCTGGGAATTGTAGTCTCTGACAAATAAAAAGCACTGTCATTTCCCTGCCCTGGTAAAGAGATTCTCACAGGAGTTTTGTGCATGGAAATGCCAGGCTGGGGTTGGTTGAGCAAAAGAGGCTTAGGAGAAGTTGAATCAGAATTGGAGTTTACAGAAGCAGCAGAAACAGCAGGGAGAAAGAGAGAGAAGCCTTTGCAGGCTATTTCTAATTCCTTGTTTCATATAAAACTGGGACTGATGATAACTTCTTTATGATTTATAGAATTTCTTTGTGATTTGGTTGTGATTGATTATAACCTCTTTGTGACGTATCTGTTAACTGCATCTTGAAAAATAGAGTCCAGTATAGACAGTGCCTGTTGTGAGTGTGCTACTTCTGAAGTGGACCTAGACACATTTGACTTTAGGGATTTCCCAGAATCTCTAGCCAAACAATAGAAGGAGTAGTTGGGGCAGAAACTCAGCAGGAGTATAGGCCTGCTTTCTCCACATGAACCAGACATGGCCTATGCCCAAGGAACAACTCATTTCAGCAGCTTCTGATCAATCCTGGAAAGATCTAGGAAAATTCCTTTGGGATGAAAGGTCTCAGAGACCATCTGAAGAACCTGATTGATTAATGTATCATATATATCATCCGTATATCATATGTATCACCTATAGCAGTAGCTTTGAAGAACAATCTACAGAAAGATTCAAACTACTAGACTTTGAACAAACAAAAAAAAAAACCAAAGTAGATAAATACAACATGCCAAGAGTTTAAAATGTCTATTAGCCACTGATTTTCAGCATTAGACTTGTGCACTGGCTTTTTCCACATTACTGTGGCAGGGGAAGGCAAAAAGATTACTTTTTATCTGCCAGTTGGATTTCACCAGGTTTACTGCATTCCCTAAGACATCTTGCTTACCATTTTCCAAAAACCGATGGAGAAAGTAATGAGACATGAATTATCTACATGTATTGAGGGACCTTAATGATATCACTGTCTTTCAGAAGATTCTAGAAGAACAGAAGGAAAGACTATTCAATGCAATGGATTGACAATAGGAAAATGAACTAAAGATTTTAATTAATAAGGGCCATACTGTCAAGTATGTGGGTCATATTGTATGTCATCAAGATATGGACAACAACCTAGAGAAGATAGAAGCGTCCCTGATTTGGTGCCTTTAGAACCTTTGAGATCGAAGGTCTTTTCCAGGATTTGCTGGGTTTTGCAAATTTGTCAGGAATTATGTTGCTATTACGAATCCACTAAATGACTTTACTAAAGCATATGCAATTAAAAGAGCACAGAAGAAAAAGGGTAAGCTTGAAACTCTATAAACCCTTTTAGAGACCAATGGACAAAGTGTATGAACAAGATGCATACCAAAGATTTGCTCCATTGCCTCTCACTTGCACCTGTGTTGACCTCTGCAGATCCAAACAAGCCTTTTGTCCTGCATATGAATGTTGGATCAGAGGGTTCTGGAATAGTCCTGTAGCAGAGAGTGCTACACACTCTACCTACCTACCTACCACAAATTAGTTACATTTGCCTACACATGCTTGAGCAACAGCAATTCTTATTGCCCCTGTACAAAAGCTAGATGTCTTGACTTTGAAGTAGGCTCTCACTCAGAAATTCAAAAGCTGTGTGTCTGGAATGAAGTTGCAAGTGGAAACTGGCAACAATCCACTGACTCTTATTCTAACCAATTCCAAGTTAGCTACCACTTGACAACCAAATATAAATTCACCATTCACTGGAATGGCCAGGAAAAATTAATGTCGATTCAGATGCCCTGTTTATAATACCTAAAAGAGGAACTGGGTTACAAGAAAATGGCAGTACTACTGGAAGTTTAAGGCCTCCTCCAGACAGTAGTCAGAAGCATATGAAAGCTTTGCTTCATAGAATCAACATTATTGGCCTAAGCTGTTTGTGGATGACTAGTAGAAAGAGCAGATGGCCCACAAAGGACTGCTAGAAGTGATACATACAAGCCGAGAAGTGGGAATATTATGCCAAATGCCTCAAGTGCCAGTCCCTTGAAGTCACCATAATGTTGAGACAATGACAGAAGTTGGAGCTATACAACAGAGTACTGTACCAGACTGTCACTGAGCCCACACATGGTATTGGGAAGCAGTTGGTACTGCCAAGCACATATCACTTTATGGCCATGAAAGGGAGGACCCTAGAGCTGCTGAGAAACAGATTCTATTGGCCTGAAATTGCTGCTGATATGTCCAAGAAGTGAGAGGCTTGTGATTGTTTACAAAAAAAAGAACGACCAACTCGTGCTGAATATTTAGAGAATATAAACACTAACAAACCTTTGGAACTTGTCTTTATTGACTTTCTGTTGTCTGGAAGAACACAGCAAGAACATAAGCCACATAATAGTAGTGACTGACCCCTTCACAAGGTATGTATAAGCATATTCAACCAGGAACCAGAAAGTTTCCATGGTTGCTAAAGTATTGTGGAAGAAGTATTTCTTAGCACATGAACTTCTTACTAATGGGAGAAAGGACTGAAGAGTGGACAGAGGTTCCAGGGTGAGGAGGTACAAGATACTGGGGGAAGTTCCAGGGTGAGAAGTCAGCTGAGACATGATATCAAAGTCCAAAGTTCAAAGTCCAAAGCAGAGCTGAGAAGAGGAAAAAAGATGGCCAGCTTAGACCCCTCCCCAAAATAGAGTGAGACATTAGAGGAATGGGATAAGAATTGAAACACATGGGAATGAGGGACAGAGAACTGAGATTGAAGGGGGGCAGTCATTCTACAGCAGCCAAGGGTTCAATATCTAAGGGATAGGGAGAGTAGGAGAGGTTAAAAGTATGCCAACTATTGGAGAAATCAAGGCAGAATAACAGTAAGGTCCCCTGATGAAGGTAGGGGATGGGAGGTTCAAGTTTGATGATTTGTGTTGGCACAGCCCTCAACTGCCTGAACTGTCATGTTGCTATGGATTGGAATATGCTTAGTGGTGTTGTGGCCCTAGCCTTGTTGTAGAAATGGGATACCCAGGGAGGGGAAGAGGAAGGAGGTGGTTTATCCCAACCCAGAAGCCCATTCCCTCCCCTCTCAACAGGAGCTGGTTTTGCTGTGCCTTTTAGTCAGCCTGGAAGCTTAGTAAGATACTGTCTCCTGTATCCTCATCCGAGTATTGTAAAGAATACACCTGAGAGACAAGAATCTTCTCCCACTCTATTACATAACTTTTTTCTCCTCCTCAAATCCTGCTTTCATACTGGAAGGCTTCAACATACATTTTGATATTCTCTCCTAGATCCCAATCTTGCAAGTTCATCAAATTACTCATTTCCTATGACCTATTCCTTTATCCTACCACAGCTGTACTTAGAGAAGTGCCTCTACTTCTCTTCCTTTCACTCTCTTAATTCTGCATTCTGAGTTCTGGCCTCATCATCAAATGGAAGCTGCTCTCCTCAGAATTACTAGTGATTTCTCTGTGTGTGTGTGTGTGTGTGTGTGTTTTCTATATTATTTTATTTTTTAAATTGCATTTAAGTTCCAAGCTGTTTCTCTCCCTCCCAACCCTGCAATAGAGAAGGCCAACACTTGAGACACATGCACACACATACACACACATACACATATATGTCTATGTGTATATATACATACATATGTGTTAGAGAGAGAGATAAAGAGAGAGAGAGATCAGTTTTTCCCCCGCTCTGGAGGTGAATAGCCTCTTCCTTCATAGGTCTTTTGTAGTAGAAGTGAATATTTATATAACTCAGAATAGCTTAGTTATTCACATTTACTCTTCAAACAATATTTCCATTACTGTATACAACATTCTCTTGGTTCTGCTAATTTCATTCTTCATTATTTCATACAAGTCTTTCCATGTTTTCCTAAAACTGATCTACTTATCATTTCTTACAGCACAGCAGTATTCCATCATAATCACATACCACAACTTATTCAGCCATTCCCCAACTGATGAGCATCCCTTGAATTTCCAGTTCTTTGTCACCACAAAGAGTTGCTATAAATATTTTAGAAAATATAGGTTCTTTTCCTTTTTCCCTGATCACCTTGGGAAACAGACCTAATAGTGGTATTGCTAGGTCACAGAGTATACACAGTTTTATAACTCTTTGGGCATAATTCCAAAATGCTCTCTAAAATAGTTGGGTTACTTCACAGTTCCACCAACAGTGTATCAGTGTCCCAATTTTTCTGCGTCCCCTCCAACATTTGTCATTTCCCCTTCTATCATTTTAGTCAATCTGATAGGTGTGAGATGGTATCTCAAATTTTCATTTCTCTAACCAATAAATTATTAATATTATTTTTTCATATGACTAAAAATAGCTTAGATTTCTCCCTCCAAAAACTGCCTGTTCATATCCTTTGACTATCCATTGGAGAATGATTCATATTCTTACAAATCTGATAAAGTTCTCTATATACTTGAGAACATATCTATAAAATTTTTTCCCAATTTTCTACTTTCTTCATGATCTTGGCTACATTAGTTTTATTTGTACAAAAACTCTTTAATTTAATACAATCAAAATTATCCATTTTACATCTTACAATGCTCTCTATCTCTTGTTTATTCATAAATTGTTGTTTATCTCTTGCTTATTCCTAAAATTCTTCTCCTAACCATCAATCTGATAGGTAATGTGTTACATGTTTTTTCTAATTTACTTGTAATATCTCCCTTTATGTATCTACTTTTATCTTGGTAAATGGTGTAAGATATTGATCTATACCTAGTTTCTGCCCGACTGCTTTCCAGTTTTCCCAACAATTTTCACCAGTGAATTCTTACCCTGAAAGTTTAAATCTTTACATTTATCAAACACAAGGTTATTAGAATCATTTACCACTGTGTACTGTATATCAACTGTATTCCACTGATCCATCATTCCATTTCTTAGCCAATACTAGATAGTTTTAATAATTACTGCCTTATAATACTTACTAATTGTTTATGTTTTACTAATATATACTAATATAAGGTTCCCTCACTACCTGCCTTCCATCTCATCCTTTCCTCCACTGTAACAGTTCTTCCATTCATGCCTCTTTCCATTTTACCTCTCCCTACCCAATTTTCTTTTTTAGGACCAACTCATCATAATCAACCCAATCCCAAGCCTTCTATCTATGTTACTCTTTCAAACTACCCTAGTAATGGTAACATTCTTAAAGAGTTGCAAATACCATTTTCCCATATAAGAAGTAAACAGTTTAAGTCTATTAAATCCCTTATAATCAGACTTTCAGGTTTATCTTATGTTTTTTTCCTAATTCTTGTAAGTCAGATTTTCTGTTCAGTCTTGGTCTTTTCCTCAAGGCTGAAAATTCTTTAGTTCATTAAATACCCATTTTTCCCTTGCAAGATTACATTTACCTTTGCTGGGTATGTTATTCTTGGTTGCAAACTCAACTTCTTTGCTCTTCAGAATATTATATTCCATTCCCTTCGGCCTTTTAATGTCAAAGCCGCTAAATCTTATGTTATCCTCACTGTGGCTCCACTATATCTAAATGATTTCTTTATAGTTGTTTATAATATTTTCTCTTTGACCTAGGAGCTTTGAAACTTACCTATAATATTCCTGTGAATTTTCATTTAGGGATCTCTTTCAGGTGGTGATCAGTAAGTTTTTTTTTTCAATATCTATTTTACTCTTTAGATCTAAAACTTTAAAGTAATTTTTCTTATAATTTCCTTAAGTATAGCATCTAGGTTTTTTTTATCATGACTTTCATGTAGTCCAAGAATTCTTATACTATCTCTCCTTTATCTGTTTTCCAGGTCACTTGTTTTTCTAATGAGATAGTTCATGTTCTCTTATATTTTTTCATTCTTTTGATTTTGTTTTCTTATTTCTTGATGTCTTACCCAATTCTATTTTTAAGGAGTCATTTTCTTCAGTGATTGGGTCTTCTTCCAATTGGTTAACTTTCTTTTCATGATTTTCTTGATTTTTTTTTTGCATTAATCTCATTTCTTTTCCCAATTTTTCCTTTACCTCTCTTCTTTGATTTTTTATTATTTTTTTGGAGGGCAGTTGGGGTTAAGTGACTTGCCCAAGGTCACATGGCTAGTTTGTGTTAAGTGTCTGAGGTGGGATTTGAACTCAGGTCCTCCTGACTGCAGGGCGCTCTTCTTTGATTTTTTTAAAAGTCCTTTTTAAGCTCCTACAGGAACCTTTTTTGGGGCTTGTGGCCATTTTTCTTCCAACGTCCTATAATCTAAAGCCAGGTGTGGTCACCGCTCCTCTGACTATAAGGTTGGTCCATAAATATCTTCAAGTACTCCTCTCCACCCTTGAGGCAGGGACAGGGTTCCCCAGCACCTCTACGTGGCAAATGCTCTTGCTCCCTATGGTCTGTCAGGTAGCCCGAAGTGTCAGCTCAGCCCGTTGCCCCGGAACGAAATGGATGGACTCCACTCTCCTGCAGGGTCCACAGCCAACTGGGCCCCGCCCCTCTGGGACAGCACTCACGGCCACGGGGGGGGGGGTCACTTCCGGTCAGCACGCCTGCGTCCGGCGCCCCATGTCACGTGGCAGCGGGCCTGGGCCCTTTTGGACAGCACCAGCAGGCCTTCGCCACACTTCCAGCACCAGATGAGCTCCCTGCAGTCTTGCCATGTTCAGGGCCCAGCCCCAGCGAGGTCCGAGGTGTGAAAGTTCAGGAAGCCTCGACTGCTGCCCACACAGCTGCTCCCGGCTCGCCATTTGTTCACCTGGTGCCATCTGCCCTTGTCACCAGCCCGGTAGGTCCAACTTTTCCTAATGTCCTCCCAAGTTGCCTTGGGCCAGACCGCTGCTCTACCCCGACTTTGAATGATTTCTGCCACTTTAAAGTTATAAGTTATTTGGTGGGGGATTTGGGAGAACCAGGGAGTTTACTGCCTTGATCTGCTATTTCTCCCCAATTCCCTCACCAGTGATTTCTTGATCTCCAGAGTCTAATGACCTCATCCCACTTACCCACTCTGCAGACTTTGTCACTGCTAATCACCTGATCACCATCTTCTTCTTGCTTTTCTCTTTTTTCTAGATTTTCTTGATACTTCTCTCTCTTGGTTCTCCCACTCTCTTTGCCAGATCTTCATCTAAACCACACTTACTAAGCCTGGGTGTTCCCCAAAACTCTGTCCTCATCCTTTCTTCCTCTTCTCCTTCTGTGCTATTTCACTTTGTGATCTCATAAGCTTCCATTGGTTTCAATTGTCATATAAAAGCTAATTATTCTCAGATTGACTTATCTATCTCTACCATCCAGACTTGTTTGTATCTGCAGTTGCCCATTGAATGGATCATGAACTGAATGTCCTGTAGGTATCTTAAACTGAACATGTCCAAAACTGAACTCATTATTTTCCCCCTCCCCAAGCTCTCTGCTTTTCCTAGTTTCTGTTACTATGGAGAGGCATTCCTTTGACTGAAAGCCTTTGAACAGAAGGATTAATCAACCTTGACACAGGTTGTGGAGATGGGAACCAGATGAGAAATACCCACATTTCCCCAATTGATAAATAGGCAAAGGATATGAACACACAGTTTTGAGAGAAAGACCATAGCTCTGTGACCCTGCCAAGTCACTTAACCCGGTTTGCCTCAACAAGCTATCACTAGCCACATGAAATGCTCCAAATCACAAATAATTTTTGTATTCAGTCACTTCAGTGACTTGGCCAGGGTAGTCTTCCTGACGCCAAGCCTGGTACTCTATCCACTGTGCCACCTAGCTACCCTCACTAATTATTAGAGAAATGAAAATTAAAGTACTTCTGAAGTTTTACCTCATATTCATCAGATTGGTAAAATTGGGGGAAAATGACAAATGTTGCAGCTGTTATGAGAAAATGGGTATTTTAATGTACTGTTCAGGGAGTTACAAATTGGTCCAGCCAATCTAGAAATCTTTTTGGAACTGTGCGCCCAAAGTTACTAAACTCCATACCCTTTCATCTAGAGATACTAAACCTGTTCTCCAAAGAGAATAAATAAAAAGGAAAAGAACCATGTGTACAAAAATATTTATAGTAGCTCTTTTGTGGTGGCAAAGAATTGGAAACTGAGCAGGGAAGGTACCCATCAAATGGGAAATGGCTCAATAAATTAAGGTATATGAATATAGTGGAAACCTACGGAGCTATGAGAAATAATGAAGGTGATGGTTTCAGGGAAACCTGGGAAGACTTGTATAAACTGGAACAGAGTGCAGTGAGCAGAACCAGGAGAACAATTTATAAAATAACAACATTAGAAGACAAACGACTTTGAATGCCTTAATAAATCGGTTCAACAAAAAACCAATGATTCCAGAAATGCCACCTACCTCCTGACCAAGAGGTTATAAACTCACTTGCAGTTTGACGTATTTTTTTGTAGAACTAATACAGGAATTTGTTTTGCTTGGCTATATATTTTTGTTACAGGGTTGTTGTTGTTTTCCAGCGAGGGTGGAGGAAGAGAAAATAGTTTGTAGTTTGGTTTTTTTAACTGAAAAAAGATTTAATAATATATAAAAAATAAAGGGCCAAATTGGATGAGTTTTGGAGAAAGCAATCACAGGATTTAGTGACAAACTGAATAAACATGGAGGAGTGAAAGGAGTCTAACACGATTCCAAAATCTCTTCATGGGGCCACTAGGTGGCACAGTGAACGGAGTACTGGGCCTGGAGTCAGAAAGACCTGAGTTCAAATCCAGGCTTATACCCTTACTGGTTGTGTGACCCTGCCAAGTCACTTCATCCTGTTTGCCTCAGTTTCCTTTCCTGTGAAATGAACTGGAGGAGGAAATTGCAAACCGCTCCAGTATCTTTGCCAAGAAAACCCCAAATGGGGTCACAAAGCCAGACACAATTGAAACAACTGAATAACAACAACAGAGTCCATTCTGGAGAGAACAAAAGAATGCTGGTACCACTGAAGAGAAATGTAAGCCTGGAGAAGGAGAGGAAATCTGTTGAGGAAGCTGGTTCATTATGGTGTTTTGTTTTGTTTACACATTGATCCAGGCTGGTTATGCAAATGAAAATATTGGGACTGGAATTAAGGTTAGAAGTTAGGGATAACATAATCTGCACAGAAAAGAGAATTGAAGTCATAAGACTAGAAGAATTTTTCAAGGACGTGGGTCTAAAAAGAGGAGAGCAGAGAAGTGAGAAGAGAGCCTTAAGGGATACACAACCTCATTTAAGGGATGGGAGAAGAAGGAAGAGTCAACAAAGGTGGAAAGTAAAAATGCAATGATTACAATAATGTAAACATTTTAAAAAATCAATGTTGTGTAATTGCAATCACCAATCTTTGCCCCTTGAGAAAAGAAGAGAATTAAATCTACAATCCTCTTTTCTTTGGAGAGCTGGGGGCCTGTGGGTACAGGATGTTGTATATACTGTTAGACAATCACTAGGCCAGATGGTTTTGTTTAACTGATTTTCTTTGCATTATAAAGGAAGGCTCACTGGATGGAAGGTGTGTGTCTGGAAATTGTTAAAAAATTTGTTTGGTTAAAAACAAAATGTATAAATAAAGCTTTAAAAAAAGAAAAAATTCATAAGGTTTTATCTAAGATGCTATTCCTTTCTTTGGATGTTTTATTATTTGCTTTTGTGGATAATTATTCCAATTTATAATAAAAAGTTAAAAACAAAGAAAAAAGAGCCACCAAAGAAGACAAAAGTAATGGATGGAGTGATAAGAAGAGAACACAAAACTGGAATCTCTTTGGTGCATTTAGATGTGACAGCTCTACTTGGGGACTCCCAGGCCCTGGATGTAGATTTGGGGTCAAGTTCCACCTTGACTAATTTTTGCCTGTGTGTAGTCTTGGTCAAGACATCATCTAAGCCTCAGTTTCTCCATCTGTTCCAGCTCTAGATCTAGCATCCCAAGTCACTTCAGCTTTCTAGAATGAAGAGGTTGAACTAGATGGTCTCTAAGGTCCCTTCCAGCTTTAGAGCTATGATTCTATGTTCCTAAGTCATTTCATATCTATGGACCCTAGAGTCATGTGATGGGGTTGGGCTGGATTCTAGAGGTGTCAAACAAATGGTCAGAGGGGCCAAATGTGGCCCACAATGCTCCTGAGTGCATCAGAACCAGACTAACAAAAATGTGATAAAACATGTGTAGTATTAGTATGTGGTTTTCTAAGTCCACATTTGAGCCATAAGGATCCTACACAGGGGTTAGTGGCCCTATTTTTGAGTTTGACACCACCAACCTAGAAAACCTCTGAGAGCACTGTCTCCACTGCAGTACTATGTAGTGATTTAGATCTAAGCCTATGATCCTATGTCCTTGGTTAAATTACTTTCCCTCTGTGGGCCTCAATTTCAGCTTCTGGAAAATACGGGGTGATTATAGAATTTTGAAGGTCTCTTGCAACTGGAAAAGAGACCACTAGGTGGTGCTGCAGTGAATAGTGTCAGGCCTGGAGTCAGGAAGACCTGAGTTCAAATGTGACCTCAGACTTACTGTATGACCCTGGGTAGGTCACTTAACCTGGACTTGCCTCAGTTTCCTCAACTGTGAAATAGGGATAATAATAGTATCTACCTTGCAATGTTATTATAAAGATCAGATGAGATAATATTTGAAAAAGTGCTTAGCACAGGGCTTCCTTCCTTTCAAAGGAGTGGATTTCAAATTTTACAGCAGTACGACTGTGGTCTCAAGTCCAGGTGACATTTTAGATTTTGTCCATTAAAATATGCTGTTCACTGGTTCTCAGCACCTTCAGCTTCTGTTGTAGCATTATAATTGCAGGGTTGCAAGAATATTGATTTATTTTTAAGGATCAAAACTGCCACCTTTGTTTTTAAATGCCTTCTCTTAGGCTGGATGAACAGAAAACATCTGGAATAAGGAAAGCAGTTGTTTCAGAGCGCAGACCCTGGAACTGGGAGATCTCTAGGCCAATCCCTTCATTTTGCAGACAAAGAAACTGAACCCCTCTGAAAAGGAAATGACTCATCCAGATTCTCAGGGCAATGAGCAGCAGAGCTGTGATCTGAATCCAGGCCCTCTGATTCCAATTCCATTGTGATTTAATTCTGTAGGGAATGCCTTAAAGATATTCTCATTCAGTATTGCTCTCTACTAAGGAACTGGGAGGAGGGGCGGCTTCTGAGGTCCCTTCCAGGTTCTAGTCTATGATCTACACTGCATCCCCATGCGCCTCAGTTTCCTCTGCAGTAAAATGAGGGAATTGAACAAGAAGGGCCTCTAAGGCCCGATGAGGGCCTTCAGGAGGTGTTGGGGAACCTCTCTATAATTAGGGCAGAGGATCTTGACTGCAGAGGTTAAGAAGGGAATAGGTAGAGAGAAAGTAGAAATAGCAGGTGTATATAGTCAGCAAAAGGAAGGAGGAAAATAACTGGACAGTAGCAGAGAATGGGGGAGAGGGGCATTGAGTCAATCACCAAAGCTCACAAAAATCTTCATCTTACAGTGAGGGCAATCAGTTTTCACTGGCGACCATTAACAAATAAAGATAATCCCTGTTTGCGCCATTAAATTCACCTATGTTGCTAAGTAGATGGAGTTTTATTTTTAAACGTGGAGGCAGAGTCATGCTGTAAAATTCAAATAGATGGCAATTTTATTTTGTTGCCTTCCCCCCCCACCCCAGTAATGATTGAGAGGAAGAGATACCAAGAGCTGCTCTTAAAACTTATCACTTTTTATTTTTTAGCTACAAACTAATATTAATGAAGTCAGATGAAAAATGTTTTCCAATGATTTAAATTGGCTTTATCACTTCTTTGCACAATTACACTCAAACCTCTGCCCTAAAATAGAATTGAACCCTCTGCTAGGTTAATTACCTTGGAAGCATGTGCCTGATAGCAGTATACTCCAGAAATGGAACACAGCCCCAGTGGTTTCTGTGGAAGGCATCCATCACTCACTGAACCAAAAAATGGCGTTTCTCATTCCCAGATTTATCTGGGATTGCATTCATTATATTTTCAGAAAGCTCTATTTTCTCCAATGACCATCAAGTCTGTAACAAAGATGTATTATCAACAGGGCAAAGCAATAGGTATTTGAATTCAGTAAGACCCGAGTTCAAGCCCTGCTTTAGGTACTTACTAGCTGTGTGAACCTGGTCAAGTCACTTAATCTCTCTGTGCCTCAATTTTCTCATCTGTAAAGTGGGGATAACAATAGTACCTACCTCATGAGGCTCGAATGAGAATTGTAAGGTGCTTTGCAAACCTTAAAATACTAGATAAATGCTAGCTATTCTCATTATTATTAATATTGTTATTATTATTAAAATCAACGCAACAGTGGGAATCCAGAGACCTAGGTTTTTCTGGCCCTGACTGTGTCCCTAATGACTCTAGGCAACTCATTTTCCTTCCTGGGTTTCAGTTTCCCCATCTATAAAATGTCAAGTTTGAACTATCTGATCTCTAAATTGCAGTTCTAAAATTCTCTTGGTTCTGTGCCATCAAAAGGCAAAATTAAAATCCAATAGGAAGGGGAAAATCAGCAATATTAATAATGATGTATTTCTGTAGTGCTTTAAGGGGCCCCTAGGTGGAGAATGGGTACAGCACAGTGGATAGAGTGAAGGGCTTTGAGTCAGAAAGGCCTGAATTCAAATCTCTGCGACCTCAGACAAGGCATTTAACTTTTGATTGCCTCAGTTTCCTCAGCTGTAAGATGGGTACATATAAAATGTGTGTATGTAAAAGTGTTTGCTTCAGTTTCCTCATTTGTAAATATGGGGATGGTAATAGCACCTATCTCTCCAGTTGCTGTGAGGATCACATGACATAACATTTGTAAAGTGCTTAGTATAATGCCTGCACATAGGAAGTGCTAGCTTCATTAGATTGTGAATTCATGGAGGGTGGGAGTGGCTTTTGTCTTTATTTGTATCCCCAGTGCTTAGCACAGTGACTGGCACAAATGTTTATTAACAGTTTAACTGAATGATGTATCTCTTTAAAGTTTGCAAGGCACTTGACAAATTGTATGTCATTTCATTCTCACCACAACTCTGGGAGGTAGGTGCTATTTTTATCCCCACTTTACAGGAGAAGAAACTGAGGCAAACAGATAAAAGCGACTTGACGATAGTCATCTAGTTAATAAGTGTCCAAGACCAAATTCAAATTCAAATCTCCCAGAATTCTATCCAGCACTCCACGTAGCAGTCCATAGATGAGGCTGTACATTGAGTGACTACACCGAGATCCAAAATAGAATCCAAAGTCACCATGCTGGAACAATGAACCAGATTTAATAAGATTACTTTCAATAGTTCTAAATGTAATATAGGCTACCAGTGTAGATAGTGAATTTCCTCTCATTAGGGAAAGTTCCCCGAGGGGAGACCCACTTGTCACTTCCATTGGAGAAGGGTTCCTGATTCTGGTATTGCTCCTGCCTGGCAAAAGCCTCAAATACCATGATGCAGAACCCTAAAGAATAACATTCAGGAAATTTTACTAACTACCTACTGTGTGCCATCCCTTTAGCCCTGCTGGAAGAGTAAGATACAGACTATTTGATCCCTTAAAGTTACTTTCCAATCTTTTGAGTTTACACTTGGTGATTCTAGACCCCATGTGGGGTCACAACCCACAGTTTAAGAAGTGCTGAAGGGAGTCGTGAAAGGAAAAGTTTAAGAAATCCTGCTCTAGAAGACCTAACATGGAACAAGAACTTGCATTAACGTGGGGCTAATACTAGTCTACAAAGAACTTAATGGACTTGTCTGACTCTTCATCATAATATTTGTAAAGGTTTAGCAGCCTTTACAAAGGTACATAGAAGGTGTTTCATAAATACCTTTTTCCATTCCTTTCCTTTCCCTTAATCTGCTCAGGCCTTCAAGGTCATGGACAGCACCTAATGATAGTTTTTAGTACTGATTCTGTCACTCATTGTGACAGAAAACTCAGAAAAATCACTTAAATCATCTGGGTCTCAGTTTCCTCATCTGTGAAATGGAGAGAAAACTTGATCTATCCTAGAATTCTCACTATGATATATAAAATCAGACCCCCACATTTACCAATTCTTCAAATACCTAATCACATTTCTCCTTGCCATAATCATCCTCGTTTCCGCTAACAACCTATTCCAACTTTTCATTGGATGAGAAGGAGTTGGAATCATATCATTTATACTAATCGGATGATGGCACAGCCGAACC
>CM053582.1:33779770-33808461 GCA_028627135.1 Pseudochirops cupreus | reverse complement strand
TCTTATCACTCTGAAGCAGATTTGGGCCTAGCATTCAGGAAACTGAGGCAAACAGGGTTAAGTGACTTGCCCAAGGTCACACTGCTAGCAAGTGTTTGAGGCCAGATTTGAATTCAGATTTTCCTGATTCCACATCCAGTGCTCTATTCACTATGCCACCTAGATGCCCTTTAGATACACGCATGAATGATGACAATTGCTGATATTTATATATCACTACATACATTAACCCTTGCCTTAAGAGGAAAGTGCTATGGGCATTCTTGTCCCTATCTTAAATAAGGCTCAAAAATCAAAGGAATGAGCCCCAAGTAAGATGAGGCTGGATTTGAACCCATGTCCTCTCAACTCCGAGGCTGGCACTCTATCTACTGCCATGCTGCCACTCAATAAAACATTCTCTTTATCCAAAAAGAACTTAGCATTTTAGTAGAATGAGTAAATAACTGTAACAGCATGGCATAGCTACGGGCCTAGGAAGACCTAACTTCAAGTCCTGCTTCTGATACTTACAAGCCATAGGACCCTGGGTAAGTCATTGAAAATGGATGGAAAACAGACAATTCCCCATGGCTTATTGAATAAAGGAGTCCAAGCCAGGCTGTGAGCATCATTGGTGGAGGGAGTTGCCACATTCCTCATGTTAAGAAAATCACAGATCCATCACAAAATCATATATGTAATAAGTACCATCAAAATAGCTGGTAACTTTTAAGCTATTTACTGAGACAACATATGACCTAAAGATAATCTATTACCTCATTTAAGCCACACAGATGCCCTGTGAGGTAGATCCGCATGACTATCCTCATTGTACAAGTGAGGACACATTGTTTAGCTATCAAGTATCTGAAGCAGGATTCATCCTTGGGGCTTTCAGACTCCAAATCCAGCACTGTATACACTACAATGTACAGCCTGCCACAAAGGGCTAGAGGGGGCTGGAGGAAGAAGAGAGAATGTCCCTTCGGGAGACCCAGTCCTCTAAGACTTAACCAAATTCCTACAGAATCAAACCCATAAGCACATACTAAGGAAATCAATAGAGAGCAGACAGGCAGCAGCATGGGGGAATAGTAGACAGCCAAGAACACATGGGTTCAAGCCCCCATCCCTGTCAGCATGGTCAGACTAAGAGAAATGCACACACTGTTTGTCTTATTTAGATAATTAAATGAACAGGGATGGTATGCCCTCCACTGACACAAACTGCAAGCCCTCTCTGTCTCAGTAGAAGGTCTTTGACAGTTGCTGTTTCTGAAAAATGCATCCACCTGTGGCCAACCTGGTGATGTGCTCCTCTGACCTTCTTGAGGCTGGTCCACAGATAAGAGATATATAGCTCATTATGCAGTCTATAGAGCAAGCCTCTCCTGACTGGTAGGAACTGCCAAAGCTTGTACTTGACTAGCACAGCCTTTGAGAACCTCCATGATGAAGACTTGGTAAAGGTCACACAGATGTATAATATTTCTGTGAACAACCTGCAATTCTACTTAATGGTAGATTTATTTTCCTTTGCTTTCCTACCTATGTGTTTTTTCCTGATAAATTTATCATAAAGAGCCACATGTAATTCCACTGCCCGAGCCAACAGCCGTGTTCCTCAATTCTCCAGATGGCTTTGGCTTCTCTTCCACGCACTCTTGCTATACTTCTTTCTCTACCTAAGATGTCTAGTGCTCCTTAAACCAGATGTGGAATTTCACTGAGTTGCCATGATTTATACATTTAAACTGAGTGTGCCACACTCTGAAAATTCCTGGCCTACTATTAGAGCCTAGTTAAGCAATTGCAAAGAGGTAGATGCCAATCAGTAAAACTTCCAAATACAATATGTACATGCAGCAGTCAGGCCCCCCCTTCAGTGATAAAATCCTCAGAGATTTTTCCCAGTTTCATGATCTACTAGGGTGTCTACTCACTCAAAACCAGTAGGTCTTAGCCTCCACTAATGTCTTTCTTTTTTAAAGATGTATTAATATTTATCACAACTACAAGTTATCCTGAAAACCAGAATAATTTTCTGAAAGTACAAGCATTATTCCAGCCAAAAAAAACACCTCAAAACACACAAAAAAACATCAAGTGAAAAACAGCCTCCCATATGTCAAACATGATCACTATTCCAAGGCATATGTCCCATGCATCCTTGCTAGAGGTGAGGAACCACTGATCTCAGCACAGCATGTCAAACTGAAGGTGTTCACAAGCATCAAATGAGCATGTAAATTACCTAAAGATTCCGTTTTCCCTCAGCCTAGATACAGGAAAACAAGAAAATTAAGGCCATCACCTTCTAGAGTGTCCTTCTGAATCAAACCTACCAGAAATCCCAAGCTCTTTTCTAGAAATCCTGGCTATAACCTTTTTGACCCAAAGGGGTAAAGATCACACAAGGGTGCTTGAGCAGAAATACATCAGAGTCTTAAGTCTGGAATAGAAAGAAGATGAGAGAATTAACAAATACAACCCTCTCCAAAAAATGAGACAGAGTTCACAGGCCAAATCGTGCAAGATCCCATTCTTCTCTCCCACTCCTCCTACTCCCACCATCTAGTTGAGTCTTTTTTTTCTTCTTATTCAAAACTCTCAGAAAGTTAACAACATTGCGTTTTCTAGCTTTCTGAGAGGTTTAGTCTAGAGAGAGTCCTTGCCCAACCTTCTTTCCATCTATAGGTATTTTATACTCATCTTGGTTGGAAGAATTGAGGATGTTAAGTTGGGAGAAGAGCAGACTTGAGGAGATAGGATATCTGTCTTCCAGTCCCTGAAAGCTTGTCACATGAAAGGATTAGCTTTGTTCTGATTGTCTACTGAGAGCAGAACTAGGAACAATGAGGTTGTTGTCGTTTGTCCTTTGTTCTTGAAGAGGACCATGGCATCAGGGAGGTGCTGCCATGACATGCAAGTGAATTGGATCGAAGTGAGGGAGGGCTGTGCAAAATCACCAGACTTGCTAGGAATAACGAGTAGAAGTTGCAAAAAGGAAAAGTTTGGCTTGGTACCCAAAAGAAACTTCAAAAGAGTCAGAGTTCTCCAGAATAGAATGTGTACTCTTTGGGAGGTGGTTGGAACCCCCTTACTAGAGGTCATCAAACAAAGACTGAATGACTACCTTTGGGGCATATGCTATTTTTAATACAACTTTACTGATAGCTTTTGTTTTGGGGATTATCTACATTTTCCATTCTATTCATCCTCCCCTCTCAAAGAGCCATCTCTTATTTTAAAAAAGAAAAGGGGTGGAGGAATGCAGTTCAACAAAACCAAGCCAAGCATCAACCAAGAATGAGACAATATATTGTTATTTCACACTCAAGGTGCCTAATTACATCTCTTCTTTGGGACCAAGCTTGACCATCATGCTTCCATAGCATTAACTTTTGATTGTTGTGTTTTTTTCTTTCCAGATACACTGCTGTAGCCTAGAGGGAGTTAGGTGGTGCTGCAGGGGACAGAGAGCTGGGCTTGGAGTCAAGAAAACCTCAGCAAATCTCAGTTAGTCTGATTTGCATTCCTCTTATCAGTGATTTAAAGCAGTGTTTCATATGGTTCTTAATAGCTTGTAATTATTCTTTTGAGAACTATTCATCCCTTTGATCAGTCACCTATTGGGAAATGTTTTTGGTTATGGGCATTTCTGTTACTTGTTTATATATCAAACATAGGAGATGGAGCCAAGACAGTGGAAAGAAGACAAGAAGTTTCCTGAGGTCTCTCCAGTTTCCTTCAAAAACAAGGTTAAATCATGCCTCTAAACGGATTCTGGAGCAATAGAACCTACCAAAAGATGGAGTGAAACAATTTTTCAGCTTAAGATAACTTAAAAGGATTTCAAGACAGGTCTGCCTCACTTGGGTAAAAGAGAAGCACAGCCCAATGCAGACAGTGTCCAGATAAGTCAGTGAGAGGTTCTTAGCCACAGGACAGATCAGCAACCAAGGCTCTTCAGTACTGGCTTAGTAAGCCAGCAGTGAGGCCTCCAGCCAGAGTGCAGGAGACAAATTGCAAGCCCCAGAATCCTGGCACAAGAAGTGGGACTAGGCCGGGCCACTCCAGTCCAATGGGCAAGCCACAAACACCTGAGACCCTGGCGTGGAAAGCCAGTGACCAGGCCTCTGGACCCCAGTATAAGAAGCTTAGTATGGTGACCCCTGTTCCCCAGGAACAAAGCTCAACTTTAAAAGTCATGAAATAAGTTGAAAAATGAATAAGAAACAGAAAAGATCCCTGACCATAAAAAACCACCATGGCGACAGGGATGATCAAAACACAAACTCAGAAGAGGACCATAATGTCAAAATGCCTACATGTGAAACCTGAAAGGGGAATATGAATTGGTCTCAGGACCAAAAAGCCTTCTTGGAAGAGCTCAAAAAAGGATTTTAAAAGTCAAATAATAGAGGTAGAAGAAAAATTGGGAAAAGAAATGAGTTATGCAGGATACCTGTTATTACCAGTATTATTCAATGTTGTACTAGAAATATTAGCTTTAGCAATTAGAGAAGAAAAAGAAATTAAAGGAATTGGAATAGGCAACGAAGAAAACAAAACTATCACTCTTTGCAGATTATGTGATGGTATACTCAGAGAATCAACTAAAAAACTACTAAAAACAATTGACAAATTTAAGAAAGTCACAGGACATAAAATAAATCCACATAAATCATTAGAATTTCTATATATTACTAAAAAATCCCAGAAACAAGAGATAGAAAGAGAAATTCCATTCAAAATAACGGTAGACAATATAAAATATTTGGGAGTCTATCTGCCAAGACAAGCCCAGAAACTATAAGAACACAAATGCAAAACACTTTTCACATGGATAAAGTCAGATCTAAACAACTGGAAAAATATCAATTGCTCATTGGTAGGCCAAACTAATATAATCAAAATCAAAATACAACCAAAATAAAATAATCAAAATAACTGCACCTAAATTCCTTTACTTATTCAGTGCCATACCATCAAACGACCAAAAATTATTTGATAGAGCTAGAAAAAATAATAAAATTCATCTGGAACAACAAAGAGGTCAAGAACACCAAGGGAATTAATGAAAAAAAAGATGGGAAGGAAGGTGGCCGAGATGTATCAGACCTAAAACTATGTTATGAAGCAGTAATCATCAAAACCATTTGGGACTAGCTAAGAAATAGAGTGGTGGATCAGTGGAAAAGGTTAGGACTCAGTGATTCTCAACCTTCCTAATGCTGCAACCCTTTAATACTCATATGTGGGCATATCTGTATGTGGGGGGACCCACCTGGAGACAGACAGAGGAGCGGTGTCTCAGTCCCTAAGACCATCGGAAATACGTGTTTTCAGATGGGCTTAGGTGACCCCTGTGTAAGGGTCATTTGACCTCCAAAGGGCTCGTGAGGTTGAGAACCACTGGATTATGTACACAAGACACAGTAGTCAATGACTATAGTAATCTACTGTTTGATAAACCCAAAGACTCCAGCTTCTGGGATAAGAACTCACTATCTGACAGAAACTGCTGGGAAAACTGGAAAACAGTACGGCAGAAACTGGGCATAGACCAGCATCTCATACAGTACAAGATAAGGTCAAAATGGGTCCTTGATTTAGGCGTAAAGTGTGATACCATAAGCAAATTAGGAAGGCAAGGAATAGTTTATGATAGACTTAGCTCTTCTCAGCAATAGTGATCCAAGACAATTCCAAAAGATTTGGATAGAAAATGCTAACCACATCCAGAGAAAGAATTTTGGAGTCTGAATGAAGATTGAAGCATACTATTTTCATTTGCTTTTTTTCTTCTTCTTGGGGTTTTCCCTTTTGTTCTAATTCTTCTTTTATAATATGACCAACGTGGAAATATAGTTAACATGATTTTACATATATAATCTATATCAGATTGCTTGCTATTTTGGGGAGGGTGAGGGAAGGAAGGCAGGGGGAAAAATTTGGAACTCAAAATTTTACAGAAATGAATGTTGAAAGCTGTCTTTACATGTAATTGGAAAAAACACTATTAAGGGAAAAAAAGAATAATTAAATTTTACTTTGAAAGTTAAATAAATAAACATAAATATATACTTTTTTTCCTCCAGAGATATGTGCTACAAAGATCTTTTCTCTCAATCAACCACTTCTTGTTGGGCATGTGTTGTAGTGAGGATTCTTTGTTTAGACTAAGACTGTCATTCTTAACTTTTTTGGGACATGGACCCCTCTGGGCATCAGGGAAAACCTATGGCCCCTTCTCCCAAAAAAATGTTTTTTAAATGTACCAAATAAAACACATAGGATTGGAAAGGAAACAAATTACATTGAAATATGGCTACTGAATTTTTTTAAAAATTCATGGACCTTGTCCACTCCATCGGTTATCATTCTTCTTTACAACCTGACTAATGTTTAATGTGAAGGTATTTGTAGAACCTATATCTGACTGCATGCCGCCATGGGGGAGAAAAGAGAGGGAGAAAATTTGGAACTCAAGGGATTATGGAACTGAATGTTATAAACTAAAAGTAAACAAATAAATTAAAATTTAAAAAAAAATTCATGGATCTCCTGAAATGTATTCATAGTCTGAAGACCGCAGTTTAAGAACATCTGGAGTACAAAGTTACTCAGGTTACTTTGAACCCTGATATTCTGGTATTCTATAGCATTCAAACTCCATTAAAAGAAGGTAGAAGTGCAGAGAAGTTATAACATTCTCTAGCAAACTGGTCTAGAATATTAAATTATCCTTAGTCTTATTTAGAAGAGTTTGGTACTGGAAGCTCTGGGTCCTGCCTTGCTTTCAGTTAGGGGGAGGGGCTTGCAGGAATCTTGCTTTCTTTTTTAATGCATGCTACTTAAATCCTAGAGTTTGGGGAGTTGCTGAAAATCTCAACTAAATCCAACAATTTACATTTTGCATGTGCCTAGAGCTACCTCTAATTGTCCTATTTTATAGTAATGTGGCAATACTAGGGAAGGAGGTTTATCGGTTGGTTTTATATTTTTTTAAATGTTTGTACATTAAGCCTTCCCTCCTCAGGCATTCACATTTATTCCTATCTCCTCTTGTCAAATTCACTATTCTTGTTCCCCAGGGTGAAGCTTATTGTTTGCCTTGATAGGAGCTGGTAAGCTAATAGAAATTGCTGAAAAGTGTACATATTTCTGAGGATTAATTTGAATACAATCTCCCTATAAACCTCTACCACTTTAGAAATACCATGACATCATCCCAGCTGCAGCTCAGACTGCTTTCCTTCACAAAACCACGCACTGAATGCACTGAACAAACTTTACTTTATCTGTGCCTTTGGTCAGACTCTTCCCTAGAAGTGGAGTACACTCTGCCTGCACATGCACACACATCCCATCTCCACCACTCACACCAGTCTATTGAAATTCTACCCAACCTTCAAGGTTCAGTTCAAATGCTATCTCCAGGAAGCCTTGCCATTAACTTCATGGAAAAGTATTATTTCTCTCTCTGTAATATCTCAAAGCACTTGGGACTCTCTTTCACTCCACTTACTTGTATGCCTTTCCTCCCCTCCTAAATTGTAAATCTGTTATCTTTTGCACCTATGTAATTGCCTGGTGCCTAGCAGAGTGCCTTGCACAGAGCAGATTTTTTAAAAAATGTTGGTTGGTTGAATGAATGAATGAATGAGTAAGGGAAGTCCTTGAGAAATTTGATGAGTTCTCCCATCAACGTCATAAGATTAGATGTCATGGCATTTTAGCTCTACCAACTATCGCTGAGTTGGACAGTATGAGTACCTGCTCCCAGCAGACCCCAGGTCAAACCTAGACCTGGCTACTGGTCAATTCCTTCTGCCAGTTTAGGGGAGAAGGGCACCAGTGCCTGCTCTATCTCCCAAAGCCCCACTCTCCTTCACCAACCATCCAAGTGAAGGAATGGACCCAGGCCCCAACCAGCTCCTTCTGTAATACCCTTTGGAGAGGCTGTAAGCTTCCTCCCCAGGCACCCTCTATTACTCCCTATCCCTGAAATAATTAATTAATGACAATCTAGGCAAAAGCTGCTTCTCATCCTCATCCTCCTCAAATTTACCCCAATCATTCCCCAATCCAACCCTGTTCACTTTTTCCACTGTGTCTAGAATTTATCCTGCACAGAAAACAAACTCCCCTGGACATCTCTCTCCTAGCCTTTCTATCTATGAAACTTGACAAACACTCCATTGCCAGCTATTCTGTCTGTCACCGCCTGTGCCTTCGCTCATTCCTCCCATTGCAGTTAACCATTTCAACTCTATACTGTCTTCTGATCTAGAATCCCTTTTTGATTATCCTATTGTTGTTCATCTCTCCAAATCTCAGTCCTCACACTGCTCCCCCAACCACCTTTCTTCTCTGATCTTACTCATTAACCACTGAATACAGCTACAGGGAGTCTCACAACTCAGGTGAATAGGTACATAACAAATTCTTGTTTTCCAATTTCAACTGGACTCTCAATGCAGTAAGGTAATCCTTTTATTCTTCCCTACTTGATTCTCTCTCTCATTCCCCAAAGAAGCTATTCCAACCTTCTCTTCCCTCTTCAAATCCTCCAAATCCCCTTGTGTACTTCCTTTCAGCTGAGGAATTTATTTCTTATTCTACGGAAAAATGAGAGGTCATTTGATATGAACTCATTCCTCTTCTATTCTCCTAATCTTAAATCCCCTCAAAATCATCTCCTATCTTTTTCTCCTTTCTCCTGTTCTCTTCCTCTTTGTCTCTTTTCTCTTTCTGTTCTTCAGAACCCACACCCCTCCACATCAGAGCAGACCTGGGTTCTTGAGGGTAGGGAGAACTTGTGTCCCCATATGATTTCTTCTCTCCAGGAGCAGTTGATAGCAACTTACAGCATAGAGTCGTGTAGCACCTTAGAAGTCTTTTTATCCTGCAGGACTTTCCTGATCTTCTTAGTTTAGTACAATGGAGAGAGTGTTGAATCTGGCATCCAGGACTGAAGTTCACATCTTAAATTAGCTACGTAGTATTAACATTTTTCTGAACCTTAAATACCTCATATGTAAACTGGGAGGATTGGACTACACCTCTCGAGCTCCTTCTGACTCCAAAACTGTCCTCAAATTTGTCTTGTTCATTATTTATTATCTATGCACGTGCTATTTCCCTCCCCCCCCCAGTAGAATATAAGTGCCTTGAGAGCATAGTGCCTTGTACATTGAAGGTGCACAATAAATTATTCCTGTTGAATAATGGATGCAATAATGAAAGGAATTAACATATGTGTGAGTAGGGCTATGTTATTCAGCCTCTCTAGGTCTCTGTTTCTTCTTCTGTAAAGAGACTTGATTATCTGATCTCTAATGTTCTTCTGTTCTATGCTGCTACTAATATATCAAAAGGTGTAATAGCACCAGGCATAGGTGTTTTAACAGAAAGAGCACTGGATTTGGAGTCAGAGGACTGAGGTTCAAACTCGGGCTCTGTCACCTGTTACCCATGCGACTATGAGTAAGTCACTCTATCTTTTGGATCCTCAGTTTCCTCATCTATAAAATGAAGAAGTAGAAGAAATGGCTTTAAGGTCCTTTCCAGATACAAATGTATGTATATGTTATGCAACGAACATTTGAGAGCAAGTCTCCCAGAGACAGAGGAGGTCAAAAAAATGAGCTTCAAACTTAAAATTAAAGCTTAAAATTTTCCTTTCTTATATTTTTGTTTTACATCACAAATTCACCCACTCACCAGCTGCCTATTTAAATGTGTGCCACAACATCAAGTGTAGCACTGCTGTGGACATAGAGGCAGCAGAGAAATGTTACTATCAAAAATTCATGCTACTTTTGAAATGAGTCTGGGAGAAAGAAATTGTGACAGAGTTGAATCAGCTGTGTTTCAAACAATGATAATGGATCTTTGGGTAAAAGCCTTGACACTCCACCTCATTCTCAACTAATGAAATCCTTTTTCAGTTCTGGTTGTCTTTTTTTACCAACAACTTGTTTAAAGAGTGTCCTCTCTTCCACCCCATCTCTACTCAGTGAAGAGTTGAGAGGCTAGACATGATGGAATTCTGGGGACAATGTAAGCAGGCTCCAAAATCAATGACCAAAGTGTGACCTCCTGTGTGAAGAAACAAAAGAAAAAGGCAAAAATTATTATATGAATGTGTTCATTGCACTGGTGGTTGGAGAGGGAAGCATGCAGTTAGTCTCCACATAGGTCAGTCAGAGCAACTCAGAAGCCAGAGTACTCTTAAGGCCATTCTAACATCAATCCAACCTTTGGGTGATCCTAACAAAGTTGCCTTCAAACATCTGAAAGGTTGTTGTGAAAGATAAGGATGTCTGATCTGCTTTGCCTCACACAGAGAACCAGTGAAAGTTGCAAAGAAACAAATTTAGGCTTGAGGTAAGGCTAGACTTCCTAAAAATGAGATTTATCCAAAAAGCAGAATAGTCTTTTTCAGGAGGTAATGGAGACCTCCTCACTGCAGTGGAGAACATTTCTTTCATGTAGGCTAGGGGGTTGTTTTTTCTTTGAGAGGTCAAAGAGGACATCCTTATGACTTAATTGGTTTGGGGGACTAGGACTTGAATCATTGGCATGGCTTCCTGACCACGTGAGGAATAAAAAGCCCAGACTATTGAGGAGTCAGATCTTCTCACATTTGATGGAATCTCTATTGCTAGGAAAGTCAGCATACATCTTTAACTGAGCATTGCTGCCATAAGAGAAATAGAGCAGAGGGGAGCTGTGACCATCAGAATCCATGTTGCATCCATTCTACTATTGAGTAAGCATCCTTTTGTCAAAGATTACATGACCCATGAGTATCTCATTACATCCTAATCCCAAGGCTTCATCACTATACTTGTCTGAATTTTGAGTTAGGTCCAGCCCAGAATACTCTTGCTCAAGTATGACCTTTGGGTCCTTTCAAGCTCTGATACTGCAATTCTTCGGCACTAACCAGAAAAACTTCACATCTGTAAAACAAGGGGACTGATCAAGAAGATCTTCACAGCCTCCTCCAACTCTAAAATCCTACAATTCTTATACAGGACAGGTTAACTAGATTAGAGTACTTATTTCAGTCAAATGTAACATTTCAATTCAGTTCTATGGAACCATGCAGAGCCAAGGTAATATAATAACTATAAGCAACTTGTCCAGGAATGGAGTATGTCTCCATTAAAGAACCATTGGCTTTCTTGAAAACACAGCTTAACAGTTTCAATCCAGTGCCTGTGAAGCCACAACTTCAGTGCTGTTGTTTTTGGTGAAGACTATATGCACACTTTTCCATCCATTCCATATTTTTCTACCACCTCTTAAGAAAGCTATGAATGTAACCAAGGTATCTTGTTTCCTTAGTTATAAAAATTTCATGGAAGGAAAATTTGCCTTTCCTTAGGCCAAGAAGCAGGGAAAATGTTATGAATCATTTGAAATGCCAGTCGAAAATCCTGACTACATCAGGTTTCACATATTCAATATACTTAAGCAAGATTTCTATAAGATCAAAAGTGCAAGCATTTTACATTTTATGCAACAGCTGAGTCCTTCAAACATCATAAGCCTATTATTTTGTAAATCAAACCCTTTTAAAAATGTATTTAGGGGAGCTCAGTATTTAAATGGTTCCTGCAATGCATCTTATAATACAATTAGTCCATTGAAGCTCCGTATTTTCCCTATCTAGTTACCTTAAAGCGAGGCACTCCAGAAGTAGCTTTTTTATTATTCTTCCTGTAACTGAGTATCAATGTGGGAGTTATTTCCAAATCAGCCGTCTCTGTGCAGTCATGTCATCAACTAGTTAGAACATTCAAATCAACATCAAACAAGAAGAAAGGCTAAAGATGAGAAGAAGTAGCCCCAACTAAGCCTAGAACACATTGAATTTGAAGTCAAAACACATGGTCAGAATTCCTGGTTCTGTTACTAACTCCCTGTGTGACTATGGACAAATTACTACTAAAGAGGTCTGCTTTAGAATGAGGAGGCTGGACTGTATGATCTAGAAGGACTGCTCCAAAATAGAAATAGTATTAACATATGATGAGGACACTCCAGGGGCTAGGTGATTATATAAGGGAATCAGACCAAAGCTAGGCCAATCAGAGGTATGGAGATGCCCCAGGAGGTAGGCAGAAGCTGAAAAATGAAGACAGTGGATGGGGCTCGGTAATACTAGGGGGGGTCTACATTCTGGTCTGAAGGCTAGGTTTATGATCCCAGGTCAAGGCAGTAAGAGAAGGCAGGGCCTGCATCCAGGTAATCTCCTATCCAGAACTAAAGGGCACCAACTTCTGGACTTCAGCAGGGCAGAATCTGCCCCTGTACAATAACATCTCATAATAATAGGACAACAATGGGAAACAGAGCCTTGGCCTAACCAGCCCATTCAACAATGAAGGAGGAAAAGAACCTGGACCTATTACAAAGTCCTAATCCAAAGATTAAAACTATAGACATGATCAAAGAGAAGAAAACTCCTACTATCTTGAATAAATACTATGGGTTAAAAAAAAATACCAAGATGAAATCCCAGAGGAAAGAAATAATTCCAAAATAATCACAAATAGAACCTCAGATAAAAGAATGAATTGGATACAAGGATTCCTAGAGGGGCTGAAAGAAATTAAAGAAGAACTAAAACAAGAGATAAAATATGAAATTAGTACACTTAGAAAGAAAATGAATAGCTTAGAGAAAAAAATGGACAACTTTACCCAAGCAGTCAATAATCTGAAAAACAGAACAAAGCAAACATAATTCAACAATTCAACATGACAACAAGAAACATTAGAATAAATTCACGTGCAGCTTGGTGGCACAGTGGATAGAGCACAAGGCCTAGAGTCAGGAGGACCTGAGTTCAAATTCAGACTCAGATACTCACTACTTGTGTGACCCTGGGCAAGTCACTTAACCAAAATTGCCTCCAAAAAAGGGAACAAATTTAGAAGGTTACAAAAATTAGAATATCAGATGAAATGGCTACTGTCAAAAGCAAATGGAAATCAGTATGAGGAGAGATAGTTTAGGAATCACTGGACTCCTTGAAAAACATGATTCAAAAATATCCCATCTGGATGCCCCATTTCAAGAAATTATACACACCCTCCTCTAAACTACTAGAGCCAAAGGGCAAAAGAGGAAGAGTCCATTCACTAACCACCATCCTCTCCCTCCAAAAAAAAAAACCCCAAATGGAAGACATAAAGAAATGTCATTTCAAAGATCCAACATTTTCAGGTCAAAGAAAAAACACTGCAAGTAGTCACCAAGAAAAGGATCTTAAAAACCTAATGATCAATACAACATTTTTTTTAAGAGCCAGAAAAGTCTACTAGGCTTGGAATCATGAAACCTGAGTTTAATTATTTGCTCTCCCATATACTAGCCATGTGTTCTTGGGCATGTCATTTTAGCTTTCCTTATCTGTAATGTGAAGGGCTCAGATAAGCTTCCTCTCAGGCCTCCTTCATCACTGACATTTTATGATCCAGTTGCTTCAATTCTGTAAGCCTCAGTTTCCTCATCCATAAAATTGGTCTGATAATGCTTGTCCTACCTATTTCAGAGACTAAAATGTCACAAGGCACATGAAAGCACCGTATAACCACCATCTACTCCTATGTAAACATGAACTGTTATTATCCTTTTCAAATAACAATTCGAAATCATAATTTCAGCATTTTTCTATATTTTAGAAGCTGAACTTATGTTTCTTAAGTGTGTCTTTATTACTGTATTTATTCTTTAATATTTATGGAGCCTGTATAATATCAACATTTTACCTCTTCTCCCAGAGTATTTTGTATTAACCTTACTCTGAAATATTGCTCAGGGAAAAGATTTCAGCACCTAGGAAAGCTTTGGAGAATTTTAGGTAAACAAAGGGAAAGTGAATCAAGCTCAATAGTATAGGCTCTCTTCTGACAAGAAACAATATCATCAAAATACTTTCCCACTTTCATAAGCAGAAAAACATGATTCAGTGGCCTTCCAAATAATGGTCTAGTCATGAATTAATGAACTCACCTTCCCCAAAGTGATACTGATGTGAACGGCTAGTCCAGTGGCTCTCAATGCACCATCGAGGGACCCCTTTAAGCAGGGCGGGGTGGTCTGCAGGGTCAAATTATTTTCATATTAATGTTAAGTTGTTTTAATTTCTAATGTGGTAAATATCTATAGATATAACACATCTAAAAATAAATTCCAAAGTGGTTGTAATAATAATTTTTGAAAGTGTAAAGTGGTCCTGAGACCAAAAAGTTTTGAGAATTACCAGCCTAGTTAAAATATATGGTGTATTCAACAATCCCTTATTAGAATTATGCCTCTGAAATATATCTGGATCCATTTCTGTCCCAACCACAAAGCTAAGGAATAGTTTTTATAAAGGAATCCATATGTAGGCAGGCATGGCAGAATATGTTGACTCAGAGTTTAAAGGGACCTTAAAAGCCATCTAGTCTAACCTCCTCATTTTACAGATGAGGAAACCAAGGGACAGAGAAGTAAAGTGATCTACCCAAGGTCACAGAGGTATTACGTGGCAGAGCCAAGATTAAACCCAGGTCACTTGAATCTTTCAGAACACATTCCATTACATCAATACTACGAAACTTATTAACAACTAATATAAGTCACACAAAGAAAGATATAAGGAAACCTTTGTGTCTGCTCACAACCACCCATGCTTCCCAATCTCAGATTGGTCCTGAGAAAAGAAGCTATACATGGAACTACAACCTAGTAATTATCTCTCTCCAGACTATACAGGCCAATTCAGCATGGCCTGGGTTGGGGCATGGGGTTAGGTCAGGTAGGGCCTGTGGGGTTTAAAGTGAGATAGAACAACAGAAACCAGTGTTTTTTACAACTGTATTGATCTAAGGAGAACAGCCTCCTGGAACCCATGAAGAAACTATTTGAGACGAGGCCAAGAAAGATTGTTTGGGCTAACAGAATGCCTTTGCTATTTGGAGCCGCCCTTATAGATTCACCAGCTATTTCATCAGTTTCTATTTCCCTCCCTACTACCTTGGAGGAAGGAGACCAATCAGAAGAAGGGGCCTGAGGGAAGGAAAGGAAGGGAGAAGGGAGGGGAAGAAGAAAGGGGGAAGGGAAGACCCTTGGTAGCCATCTCCACTGGATGGCTGAGATGTATAACTTCCAAAAGGATTCTTTATATCCAGGTTATCTTCTCCTAAGTAGAGGGAGGAACAAATGGGATAATGAATGTTATATCTCCTGTTTTAATAGGCTCCCTCTATGAAAATACAAGTTCTAAGCAAACATAATTTTAAGCGAACAGGAGATTAAAATAACTAGAGAAATATTGTGACAGATGGCGTCCCTCATGCTGCCTTAGCATTTTGGCATGTTCCATCTAATATGTCTCTCATGTTCCCAATTCAGAGCAGAAAATCCAATTAATTTAAGTGCAGCATAGTATTCTTGACAACTTCATTTTGCTACACTTTAACTAATGGAGCTGGCCGATAGAATGTCCAGTCATGGTGAGGAACGGGAAGGTTGAGAGGTGATACATACTGAACAGACAATAATGACAATCTCCTTGGTACTGTGAACAACTGAGGAGTGGTAAGCAGAAAGAGCACCAGTTCAAGGTTAAACACTGGTTCAGCCTTACACCTCTGGAGAAAAGACTGAATTTGCCATGAGGGAAAAGTCAGTTCATGATGCCTACTTCTAGGAAGTAGTAAATGGCCATTTTCTATAGGTCACCTTTCTGAAGCCCAATTCTGAGTTTCTCATTGACTCACCTTGGAAGCAACAACAAGAAATTGTCCCCTCTAGGCTTAAGAATCTAAAGTATACTTTGGAATGATGTCTAAAAGGGCTACCAAATGCTTTGGTCGTTTTTGTTCAATCAACCAATTAACTGACTGGGAAATCAAAGAATAACAGAAATTGAATTAGTTATAAATGGATGGCTCAGCAAGCCATTCTATTCTCCTCATGCCCGATATCATCATCATCATCATCACCATCATCATCATTTTGCATTTAAATAGTGCCTACTATGTACTTTACAAATATCATCTCACCTGATCCTCAAAACAACACTGGGAGATAGGATCAAAAATCCCTGATGTGTGGGCATCTACCCTCTGCTTGAAGATCTCCACTATTTCCTGAAGCAGACTATGGAGAACTCTAACAGTTAAGTTGTAATCCTCCATTTCTATCTTTGCAGCTTCCACCCATTTCTCCTATTCTCCCTTCTAGGGACAGGCAGAACAAGACTGTTGTCTCTTCCTCACAACAGACCACCTTAAAGAGAGCTATAATGTCCTGTCTGAATATACAATTCTCCAGGCTAAACCTGACCATTTCCTTCAAACAGTTCTCCTATAGCATGAACTCAAACTTCTTAATCATCCTACTTTCCCTTCTCTGGGTTCTCTTCATTTTAGCATCGTCCTTAGTTAACAGCCAAGTCAGCCAAAGACATCACAGAATAACAGAATTTTAAATTTGGCAGGAATGTCAATGGCCATCTACTCCCACCCATATCAGAAAGAGCACAAACCCATCACAATGCACTGAAGTGGTGATTCAGCCTCTACTCATAAACCTCCAGTGAGGACAAACCCACTACATCCCAAGATAGCCCATCCCACTTTGCTTGAACTATTAGCAGGCTTTCATTAAAGTAAACCTAAATTTCCTGCTTTACAATTCCCACCCATTGCTTCCAGTTCTGCCCTTTGGACCTAAATGAACAAATTGAATCCCTCTTCCACAGCACAATATTTCAAATACTTGAACACAGCCACCATATCCTCCTTGAACCTTTTTGATTCCAGGTTAAATATTTAGTTCCATTTTCTTCAAATGATTCTCATATACATGAACTCAAGTTCCTTCATGTCCTCAGACATGGCTCTCAGCAGCTTATGCCCCAAACAGGGATGTACTGGCGAAAATATTTAAGCAGGGGATATTCTGAAGAACAGCACTACTAAATTCCTTAACCTTTCCCATACTTAATACCTTACTGAGAAAAGAATATGCAATATGAAGTCCATAAAAATAATGATATACTCATGGTGGCTTAGGGTTCCTGGGTATTTCTGGCCCATCTCTGTATCTGTGTTGGATTTCCTGGGTGGGCTCATAAACATATGTAGTTGTATGCCCTGAAGCTCGTAAAGAGTCAACAATAAAAAGGGAAAACAGGGTATGGATGAGTGGGGCCCCAGATTTAGCCTTGGGTTTGTCTCTGTATTAACATCTGAGCTCAATCCTCCATCCCTAGAGAGAAGTGACTTGTCACATGTACCAAATGTGACAAAGGCAGAACTGGAAAAGTAGGGCTGAGGGCAACCCAAACAACATTAGGCCTGGTTGAGATGAAGCCAGAGAGCTGGGAGTCGGTCAGCTTATCTGGATTGAGGGTAAAAACATTATAAGTGACAGTAGGACAATGGTTAGAAACCAGGTGGGCAGACAGAAACTAGAGATTCCCCTCTTGTTTAAATCCCAAACCATGTCACAACTTTGCAGACTTCAGTACCACTGATTCCAAGGAACCCAGAAATGTGTGTACACACACATATCATCATCATCATTCTCCTCTTCCTCCTCCCTCTCCCTCTCCTTCCCCACCTCCTCCTCATTATCTTTACTTCTAACCTAACATCCAAAAGAGTCAGTATCATTTTCTCTTCTCAGAAAGAATAACAAATTTCACCTCATCTCCACTGTACTTCTAGTTTCCCTAAAATAGAGTTGGACACCTCTCCCCTGGGGGACTAAACACTAGCTGTCCAGGGACTGTCAAAAGGCCCCAATGATGCTGAATTTATTCACATATGGGATACAGCAACTGATGATGCAGACCAAGCACAGAGTCTTCCTATGGGTATTCATCCACACAGAGTGAGAGGAGGTTTATATGATCACTGGCCATTGCAATTAACATGAAGGAGAAGAGGAAGAAAAAGAAGGGCAGAAATAGCATAGGAAGACACATCCTGATGGAGTATGGATAGTGAGTACTGCTGTAGCTATACCGATGGAGCACTGATGCCTCCCTCCAAAGTTCCCAATGATGTCTGGATAGTGATCTTCCAGTCCTTGGGAAATGGTTGTCTCCTGAGCAGATGCAGAGTTCCTATGGAGTACCGTGGCTTCTAGAACATGAAGATTACAAAGCTTCTGTGGGAATGAGCAAGTGTTACCCCCAACCTCATCTGTTTGCTCTGGATTGAGAGTTGCTCCGTGACAGGAGTCAGAACTCTAACCAGCAGACCCCAAACTAATAGTACCCCAGTCATGCGGGCCTGGGTCAGGATTGGGAAAGAAGAACCTTGGCCTGGGGAAGTAACTATGCCTGCTGACATTTACATTATATTCTATTGTTCCTTCATATTGGCATGAATTTTTTATAATCCAATTAAACTGTTTTTCTTTACCATGATTTAAGTTCTATGTGAGTTAATAACAATGGGATTTAAGAGGAAGGAGTTTCCAGTGGAATGGGGGCTGAGCCAATATCGATTATCATGAATCTAGGCCCCAAGGAGTTTTAGGAAATAATAGAAAAAAAGAGACTGCCCATAGGTCCCTAAAGAACTTGTTATATTCACATTAGGCAGAGAGCTGATTCAGGCAAATTAATGGGGACAACAATCACATGTGCTAGATGATCTACAGGGTCCCTTCCAGCCTAAATCTATGATTCTCTGGTCTTGCCAGTCACTTATCCCAGTTGAAGCAGCTTTCCAAGTATGTTCTTGGCCTGCCATCCCTAAGGACCTACTCTCTCCTATGCTAGAAGTGGGGTAGATACAGAGCATAGAATCCTTGGCTCCACTTCCCTGGGGTATAGTAAATGCTACAAAACATAACTCTTGTGTAGCACTTTACCAAGATAGGCAGTTCCCCCATCTTCCCAAGGCAGCAATTTTTCTGTAACAAATTTAAAACAGCATTTGCATTTTTAAAAGACAAAGAAAACGTGGTATTTTCCTGACTCCTCTAGCCCAAAGGAATTTCTCTCACATTCTGTGAGCTTGGGCATCTGTCACTGTCACCTATGAATGTGACAGAACAACTCGTCTTCTCTTTGGGCTGACCTTCTCGAGCAGCTCATTCATCTCCCTTGGCAGCACTGCTATTGCATCTAGGTACTCCAAGGTCCTTTATATGCTTTAAGAGTAGTACTCTGGAACCTAGAGGGTCTGTAGAAAGCTCCTTCCTGTGGACTTGGGAGTCAGCAAGTCAATCAATAAGCATTAAGCATCTATTATGCACCAGGCATGTGCTAAGTCCTGGAGATACAAAGAGAGGCAAAAACATAGTACCTACCCTCATGGAGCTCTCATTCTAGTGGGAGAGGGAGACAACAAGCAAACAACTACGTACTTACAAAATATGTATAATTTAAATGGGAAGTAATCTGAGAGGGAATGCCCTTGGTTGGCAGGTAGGGGGACCAAGACAAAAGACCTCTGTCAGAAGGTAATATTAACACTGAGTTTTGAAAGAAGCCAAGGAAGTCAGAAAATGGAGATGAAGAAGTAAAACATTCTGGGCATGGAGGCTAGCCAGTGAAAGGACACAGAGGCTGGATATTATATGTGAGCAAAAGCAAGAAGGCCAGTGTGGTTGGATTGTAAAGAATCTCACTAGCCACAAAGGCATTCTTTTAGTATGAATTTGGTAGGCATACTTCTTAGTATACAAAATGCCTATAATTGTTGAATGAATGAGGAAAGCATTTATTAAGCACTTACTACATGCAAAACTCTGGGGATACAAACAGAAAAGTCAGACAGCCTTTGCTCTCAAGGAGCTTATGTTCTAAGGGAGACAAAATACATAAAAAAGATTTCATCTGCATATCAGCTGTAGAAGTCCTATGGTCCTTAGGGTGCATCAGCAAAGTAGATGGTAACATTTCTTCTTTAATGTCATTCTCACTAATAAAATCATATCTGTTTCTAATGTGGACCCATATGACAGAGACAAAGACTTTGGGGACAAGAACTTGCTTTTCTGCATCCTCCTCATGTGAGGCTGTAGGCTCTGCAGGAGCCAGGCTAGATCTCCACAAGTGATCTGTCCCTGAATGAAGGCTGGTGACATTAGGCTGAAAGTATTATTCTTCCCAAAGCTCCTGGGCAAAAAGTCCTGGGCTCTCTCTATCATTGTCTGAGGGAAAATGGAGGTCAAGGTAATGGTGGTTTGATTTACCCAGCCTCTTGTCCGTACCTCAGGTTTGCTTGCTGCCTTAGCTAGGCTTTCTTGCCTGCCCTGTGGGTAGCAGATATTTGTTAGCTGGTGAGAATGATTGGCCCCTTCTCCATAGGAGTAGTTTCACTGATTGCTGTGAGAGCTGGTCTGGGACAGGACTGGCAGTTAGCAGGGCTGGGGGCTGCCACTGAATGTTGGTGGCAGCAGGTTTGCAGTTAATGGTGGTGATATGGAAGGTGTGCTTCCCTCTCTACAATCATTTTTCCCTATAATGATGGCTGCGGGAGTAGTGGTTGGGGGTGGGGGACTCTACTAATCCCCAAATTCTTGGGTTCAGGATCCTGGACTCCATCAGGGTTCAAGGAGAGATGGTGGTGGTTTGACTTGCCTGGTATATATCAACTGTCTTCCTCAGGGTTCCCTGCTGCTTCAGCACAAGCTGATACCATGATGAGTAGAGTATTCTTGACCTTGGTATCATAGCATTTTCTAAGAGAATAGATGGTTCCTAGGATTTCTGAGAGACTCCTAGATGAGAATCGATACTGAAATATAATTACAGTAGAGGTAGAGTCATGTAGCAAAGCCTTGAATTTGGAGCCAAGACTCTGATACCAACACACTATGGGATTTCAGGCTGCTCACTTCTATTCTCTTGGTCTCAGATTCTCCCTCTTTAAAGCAGGGAGGCCAGACTAAGTGGCTTCTAAAGTGCAAGTAACTGATGTTGGAGCAAATGTAGTTGGCAAAAGCCAAAATGCTCAGGGCCTTGCCCCGCACTCAAGAAAGACAAGCCAGCACAAAAGCACAGCAAAGTAGCCAGAAGGAATAGCTTTCTTAGCGAAAAAAAAAAGTACACATTAGTAGAAACATTGCTGTTCGAAGTATCCTATCAACAATGTCAAATTGCTTTGTTTTCTTCTGATAAATGGATCCTGTAGGTTTTGAGTCACGCATACTGCACCTCTCTTCCATTTCTCCCACAATGATTGCTTTTGACAATTACTATAAGATGGAGGTTTGTTTCTTTCCTAAGGTGCATTGCAAAGGCCTCTGAGATTCTACCATGCAAGCAATGAGAGAAAGTTCAGAAGAGAGAGCTTCTCAAGTGTGGCGACTGACACTTTCCAAGAAATATTTTCTATCCCTTGCAAATTCCCCAGGAGATCATCCTTGTGCAATATGGCTGCTGAAGTCCAATGCTAGCTCATGGGTCAAGTGACAAAGTAACTTAATAAATATACTTTCCCTCTTCCCCAGGTGAGACTCAACTGCCCCCAAAACATTAGTAGCTTTCTTTCATAGAGAAGAAAAAGAGAATTTATTTGACTTTGAAAAAAACTAATTACTTGTAGAAAAAAAAAGACAGCAAACCAGAGCACTGGGAATATTGCCTAATCCAATTGATGACAGGGATAAAGTCACAAATTCTCCTTGTTAAACCAATATAAAGACTATTCCTGGAACAAAGAGCTCTAGGTCTTCTTTCTGGGTTAAGCTACCTAATTGCAGTAATTCTAAGTACATCAAAATTCAGACCTTTGGTTTACCACTCTGGGTTGCTGTGTATATCTGTTATACAGAAATAAGGCCACATTTCTATATAAACTTAGTAAAGAGGAAATTAAACTTTTAGAACAAAAGTATGGTTTTCCCTTTTGCACATGGCTTAGCAATATGGCTGGCAGAGATGTATCCAGGCATCATATAAACCGTGCATTGTGAAGGTTGCAGGGGTGGTAGAGAGAGACATTAGGAGCCCAACACAATCCCTGAGAGACCAAGAATGAAAACTCAAGTGGAGTTAGCAGGTTAATCATACTATGAACTCTGGCAAATATGTGATTTAGGCATGTATAAGAACAAAGTGTTTTTGTTCTGGCATTTTTCAGTTGTATCTGACTCTTGGTGACCCCATTTGGGATTTTCTTGACAAAGAACTAGAGTGGTTTGCCATTCCCTTCTCTAACTCATTTCACAGATGAAGAAACTGAGGCAAACAAGGTGAAGTGACTTGCCCAGGGTCATACAGCTAGCAAGTGACTGAGGCCAGTTTTGAACTCAGGAAGATGAGCATTCTGGGTTCTAGGCCCAGCTAGCTGCCCTGGCTAACAAACTAAGTGCAGTTAAATGGTACAGTGGATAGAGCCTTGGGCCAGAGGTCAGGAAGATAGTTCTCATCCTGCCTCAGATACTTCTAAAACATGTGATCCTGGGCAAGTCACTGAACATTCTGTTTACCTTTTTCATCATTTGTAAAATGGGGATAATAATAGCACCCACCTCCCAGGGTCATTGTGAGAATCAAATGAGATAAAATCCATAAACCTGACTTAAAGTGCTTTGCCAACCTTAAAGCACTCTATAGATGTTAGCTATTATATCATCATCATCATCATCATCATGCATACAGCTGGGGTCTACCTCCATTGTGTCAAGAACCACCATAGTCCCCCCCCAGGCAGCACAACAGGAGAGGGGGAAAGGGCCTACCCTCTGAATATGAAAGAAAAATGCAAACCTCAATCCACATGAGATTGTCTTGGGCCCCGTGAGAACCTTGGAAGCAGCAGCACCACATCACATATTCTTTGTACTCTTTGTGAAAAGAGTGCATGTGGAAAGCCGTTTGGAGCAGAGAAGCCATTCCCCATAATCATAGTAGAGTGACCCGAGGCCACAGTGTTTGTCACACTTTCAGGTTATCATGTTAAGTTTAGAGCTGGAATGGTCTCTAGAGGTTATTGAGTCTAATCCCCCTCATTTTACAGATGGGGAACCTGAATCCCAAGGAGGTAAATGGCTTGCCCTACATCACCCAAACAGTATTAAAACTGGTTTTTAAACCCAAGTTTTCTGACTCCAAATCCAGCACTCATGCCGCTGTTCCAAGTGTCTGGGGGCATTTCCATTTTAGGCCCTAGCTGGCCACACACAATGCCCCATGGTGCATAGCTGCATGTCGCTTGGAACATAGAATTGGAGAAGCATAAATTGAGAGATGGAAAAGACCTCCACAAGATGAAGGAATATGAACATCCTTGTGCATGGGACTGAAAGGACCTATCATGTTCAATAGCCTTTGTAGGGAAATCTTTGAGAAAGATGACCTTCTTCATTCTTCATTCACCTTGCTGGGATGTAGGCACCATCACCATGGGAGGAAGGAATATCTTTGACTTTACTTCTCAGATTATCCTTTCCCCAAACCAAGTTCAAGCCTGCCTACATGCTCATTCAAAGCATCCACCTGAGCTTTTCTTACCACCAAGGAGCAATATTTGGGGGCTCCATTTTTCTTTGGTAAATTAAATGTTCCAAATAATTGTCAGAATTCAAAATCTCTGAAATAAATCCTTGTCCTTCAGTATGAATAAAATCTAAAACGAAATGTTAGTTTCATGACTACTGGTAAGAGGGGAAAGAGAAAGAAAAATCCACTTTCATTCTAGCACTCCAAGTGTTGATTCATAACACAATTATCATTTGTGATTGTTGTCAAAGTGAAGAAAAAGGTTCTATAGCTTCTTAATGATCGAAGAAGTGCTATGGTACAGGGGCAACTGCGACAAACTTGAGATCAAAGAAAGCAGATTCAAATGCCAATTCTGCTGTTGAGTCACTCAAAATTCTGGGGCCTCCATTTCCACCTCGATAAAATCCAGGAGTCGAATTTGATGGCACCTTCCAGTCCTAGACCTATGAATCCATGAACTGAAAAAAGTCTTCTGAAAACTTTGAGGTGATGCTGCTAGGTCAAGAAAATGCCTCTTTTAAAAACACCAAAACTACTGACAAAGGTATTCCTGGGTCTCCATTGTGCAGTAAGTATGAAGACTCACATTAAGTCCTGATTTTGGTAATTCTAATACACACAAAAGAGGCAGGGGACAGATTATACATCTTTGTGTAACAGAGCCCAATCACTATTGCTTTAGCAAATTTTGCACCTAAATGCTGTCAATGATTTATGGCTTATTGTCAGGTGAATTTCAGAGTTTAGAAGATTCAAGGAACTTCTGGATGGCCTGTGGAGGGTTTGCAATACATAAGAAATCATGGCAATGGCTTCTCAGAGAGAGAGAGAATTTGAACCCAGACAGAATTTGAACCCAGGTCCTCTGGCACTTATTAGTTGGGTGATTGTGGGCATACTTTTTTGAATCTCAGTTTACTCATCTGCTAAAATGTTGATAGTAACCTTCCAGGGCTATGGCAAGGGTCAAATGAGATGGTGTAGGTAACGTGGTTTGCAACTGTAAAGTACAAATAAATAAATTAATGTTAATAATTTATTCTGTGTCATACAGGACTCTGGGCGATGGATATGGAACAGAAGCAGCCTCACTGGGCAAGTGTGTACTGTCATACAGATCACATCTTCTGAGATGTTAAAGTCTTGGGGGAACTTATTGTCCCTAAGCTTGTTTCTTGCAGAGATTTGGGTTATGAGGGACATTAAGCATATTGCACTAATCCTGCATTAGATGACAGAATAGCAAAAATGAAAAATAACATATAATGTGTTGCATTTCATTATCCAACCTTTATTTTTTTTTTGTTTTGGATGATGGCAGTGACTCTTCTCGGTATTCATTATTTCTATTTTTACCCGGCAGAATTTCTTTTGGTTCTCTCTCCTAATTACTCTATGCCTGAGACAGAGCAGCTCAATAATATTCAGATATGAAATCACCCCTCATTTTGCAGAGTTCAAAAAGATTTCCTAGCAAACAAAAACTAATTACAGTGAGTTTGTAAGAGGGTCTCCATCTTCGTTAGAGCTGCCACTATGATTATTTCCCCAGTTACTTTCTAATTGCATTCGTTTTTATTGTTGACAAATTCAGAAGCGGGCAGTTCAATTATGGAGACGGTTTATTGATTGCACTAGTATTCTTATTATAAAGAATTAGCCAAACTGTCAGGTTCTGCCTCAGCTCCTCTAAGAAGCATCCACTGAAAGATCCAGACCTCCCAGTATCAAATAAATTGTTTCTGTTAAATGCATTACCTTAAAATGGTTCTTAAGTTATCTACTGGAAATACTCTGGTACAATGGACTGCAACACAACAAATGCCATTTGGGGATTTTTGTAGACACCGTCTGCCACTGTGATATAATTCAGTAAGATGCTTTACTACAACACAAAAATAATCAATTAAACATGGTTTAAATATGCATGTTCATATAGTCATTTTACTATGCAGGTGAAAATTTATTCTGGAAAAAAACCCTGATTGAAGGAAAAAGAAGAGGAAGACTGAACTTGATGGAAAAGCCCACCTGAATATTAAAAGAGATATGGATCCCAATCCCAATTCTGCTGCTTAATTGCCAGTGTAACCTTGTGCAACCACTCGCCATCTCCAGGCCTCAGTTTCTCCTCTCTTTATATAAAATAAGGAAGCTAGACAACAATCTCCAAAGTTCCTTTCAACTCTAAATATGTGTTTGTTGACAGTTTGGTGACCAAAGAACAATTTCTCCATCTGTAAAATAACAGTGTTGGAATCATGGTACAGTAGAAAGGGTTCTATTTGAAGTCAGACAATCTGATTTCAAATCTTAATTTTGACATCTGGTAGCCATGAATAGTGAATCTTGCCCAGGGACACACAGCTAGTAAGTGTCTGAGGCTGGATTTGAATTCAGCTCTTCCTGACTCCAGGCACAGAGCTCTATCCACTTCACCACCTAACTGCCCTTAGTTAAATCTCCATGGCTTCCTATTATCTCTAGGAATAAAAAAAAATTCTCTATTTAGCATTTAAGTATTTGAGTCTGGTTGCAATCTATCTTCCCAGATGCATTTTCTATCATCTCCCTTTCTACACTCTACAATCCAACCAAAACGGTCTTCTTGCTCTTCCTCGCACATGCCATTCTACCTTCCATATCTGGGCCTCAGTAATGATTGTTCCTATACCTGGAATGTTCTTTCTTTATCTCTTTTTTGTTTAGACTCATTCTCTTTCAAAGTTCAGCTCAGATACCACCTCCTATGTGAAGACTTTGCTGATTCCTCCAGTGGCCAGTGCCTACCCCTCCCCAAAAATAGCCTCACATTGACTTGGTATATATTTTGTATATGCTATACCTATATTCATCATCTCCCTGATAAAACATAAATTCCTTCAGGACAGAGATTTTTATTTTTGCCTTTGTACTCACTCTACTTAGCCCGGTGACTGGGACAAAATGGACACTTAATAAACGTTTGCTGACTGGCTGGTTATCTTAGGTCAAATTGAGTTAAACCTTAGTTTCTCAGTTTGCTCACCTGTAAAATGAAGAAATAGATGATCTTTGTGCTCCCTTCTAAATGTCTAGCTCTATGAATGGATGGATGTCTCTTCTTTTCTCTTTTCTTCTCTTCTCTTCTCTCTCTCTGTCTCTCTCTCTCTCCCTCCCTCCCCCCTTTCGACTTGCTAAGCTTCTACTATCTTCTACTTTTTACAATAAGGCTTTTATCCCCATAATTCTGCTATAACAGTTCTCTGCTAACTGCCAGATTCAATTACTCCCCCCCACCTGGCTTTAATTTTCTTTACCTCTTCCCTCCATTTGACACTATCAACTCCTCCAATGATACTCTCTTTCTTTCCTTGGCTTCAGACATCTCATTCTCCTGGTTTTCCTCCTCCTTCCATAACTCCCTTATTAACTCTTTATCCTATTCCCAACCTCTTAAGACAGGTATTTCTCCATGGTCTGTTCTTGGTTTTCTTCTCTTCTCTTTCTCCACATTTTCTCGCCAAGCTCATTATCATCCATGGCTTAAACCACCACCCCTAGACAGATAGCCCCCAAATCTTGATCTTCAGGTATACCTAACTTCTCTGAGCTCCAGAAGCATATCACCAGCTGTCAGTGGGAAAGAACACTAAGCTTGGAGTCAGAACGCCTAGGTTTCAGTCGCAGCCATGCCATTGATTAGCTGTGGGCCTTAGTTTTCTTGTATATAAAATGAAAGAGTTGGCCTAGATTATCTGTAAACTCCCTTTGAGTTCCCACCATCTTTTGCTTGACTTTGGGTTCACCCAACATCTAAAGAGTCTCTTAGAATTCCTACCTCCCTACTCTAGAAGCCTAGAGAAGCAAGGGGGATGTTGAAGAATAGTAACCAATAGCAAACCAGCAGGCACATTCCAGGAAGAACAAAATAATGCTTCTATTATATGATCTAATTACTCAGTCTAACATTTAAGCAATCAGTCATTCATCAACCAACAAGAATTTATAAAACATTTGCTGTAACGTTTGGTGGGGCTACAAAGAAAAAGTGTGCTGCCCTGAAGGAGCTCATGTTTTATCTCAGGAGCTTCATATGGGAGTAAGGACTTGAGGAGAACTATAAAAAAACAAGGGTTTCCAAAAGATGGCAGTGAAATGGGAAAGCATTCCAACCATGGGATACTGCCAGAATAAAGGCACAGAGATAGAGGATGGAGTATTATACTGAAGACTATCAAGTCAACAAGCAAGGTTGGGTCACCAAGTACGTATAGAGGAGAAGGTAATTCAAAGTTCTTCATAATTTAGCACCAATCCATTTTTCTGACTTCATATCTCAATGTTCCCTACACTCATATCTCATAGTCTAACCAAACTGTACAACTCAGTGTTTCCCAAACATGCTGGGATTTCCTACCTCAAGATCTTTGTCTAGGGGGCGGAGCCAAGATAGTGGCATAGGAGCAGCAAGGTACAGCAGCTCCCACACAGCCACCTCAAAATACCCATAAAATATGACTCTAAACAAATTCTAGAGCTCTAAAATGCACACTAATATATTTCCTGCTGAAGGCAGCTTGGCTAGGAGGGACCATCTCAGCACTGGGAGCCAAAACCAGCCCAGCCTGAAACGGCAGCTTGGTCCTGGGGGTGTCATGATGAGCCGAGCCAGGCTGCAGCTGGAGCCTCAGGACAGTGGATCTGCAGCAGCTGTGGCAGTTTCCAGAATTATCAAGCCATAAAAATAAAAGGACTAAGTGAAAGGTAAGTGGAACTCTGCTAAAACTGGGGGAGAAAAGCAAGTCTGGCCAAACTGCCTGCAGGGCAAGGAAGTAGCAGAAGTGGAGGCCCTGCAGCCACCTCCACATTGCTGCTTCAGAGCTCCCAGTCTGCTGACTGCAGGGGGGCCAAGCAATCATTCAGAGGCCAAGTGCTCTTGCATTGAGTGGCCTGGATCGTGGTCTTGGGTGGTGGTCCTGGGGTACATTTTCAGTGAGCCTAAGCTGAAGGGGTCTGCCCCAGCCTCCTAAAAGCTCCAAGAGCTGGGAAAACCCCAGCAATTTGGGACAGAGCTTTCACCTCTGGAAGCAGAGTTCCACAGAGCTAAAAAATCATGGACTGGCCAACCATGAGCAGACAAAGGAAGCAAAGTAAGAACAGCAACCAAACTCTAGATTCCTTCTTTGGGGAAAAGAAGGATCAAAGCAGGGAATGGGAGGAAGACAACACAGTCAGA
>CM053582.1:33737073-33779270 GCA_028627135.1 Pseudochirops cupreus | reverse complement strand
CTCAGTTGTCAGTCAGTTCTCAGCTTCCAGATGCTGGGAGAGAAACTCTTTCTCTCTCTGTCCTTCAGCAGGAGCAGGGTTCCAATTCTGTCTCTCTGTCTCTCTCTGCCTCAGCTGGCTTCAGTCTCCACAATTCTCCCTTCAGCAGGAGCAGCATTCAAATTCTGTCTCTCAGATACTGGGAGAGAAACTTTCTCTGTCTCCCTCTCTTTGTCTCTCTCTCTCAGCCAGCTTCAGTCTCCAGGATTCTTCCTGCAAGGGGAGCAAAATTCCAATTCTGTCTCTGTCTCTGGAATTCTTGCTTATATACACACCTTAGCCAATCCCCTTCTTCCACATCAACAGGGGCTCAGCCAATCCCCTTCTTCCACATCAACAGGGGATTTCATGCCTTCTCAACAGTGGGACAGAGTTTGCACCTTCCACACTTAGCACTTAGTGCTAAGTACTAAGTATCCTGCTAAACTAATTACTATTACAATGATGCAGAGTAAAGTAAGCAGAGTCAAGAAAGTAAGATACATAGTAACTACAGCAATGGAAATTGAAAGAATAACTACATATGTAAAAATTTTTAAAAATGAATGTAGCCAATTATAAAGATTAAGTATTATTCAAAAGAAGAGTGCCTAGATTCCCATAGCTTTTCCATTATTTGTCACATTTGCTTTAGTTTTCATTTCCAGGAAAGCAGAACGATGAGAAACAATTTTTACAGCAAGTGTTTCTGACGAAGGCCTTATTTCTCAAATATATAGAGAACTGAGTCAAATTTATAAGAATACAAGTCATTTTCCAATTGATAAGTGGTCAAAGGAGATAAACAGGCAGGTCTGAGAAGAAGAAATCGAAAGGATACTATAGTTACATGAAAAGATGCTCTGAATCACTATTGATTAGAGAAATACAAATTAAAACAACTCTGAAGCACCACCTAACACCTATCAGAAATGACCAATGCTAGAGGAGATAAGGGAAAAATAGGTACACTAATGAATCGTTGGTAGAGTAGTGAAGTGGTTCAATCATTCTGGAGAGCAATTTGGACGTAGGTCTAAAGGGCTATAAATCTGTGCATACCCTTTAACCCAGTAATACCATTACTAGGTCTATATCCCAAAGAGACTGAAGAAAAAGGAAAAGGACCTATATGTCCAAAAATATTTATAGCATCTCTTATTATGATGGCAAAGAATTAGAAGTTGAGGGGATGCTCATTAATTGAGGAATGGCTGGGCTGGATAAAATGTGGCATGTAATTGTAATGGAGTAGTATTGTGCTATGAGAAATGATGAGGGGATTGATTTCAGAAAAAAAGATGGCAAGACCTATATGAACAGGTGCAAAGTGAAGTGGAAAGAACTGGGAGATCATTGTGTATGGTAGCAGTAATGTAATGATGATCAACAAAGACTTAGCTACTCTGATCAATACAATGATCCAAGATAGTTCCAAAGAGCTCATGATGCAAAAAAAATGCTGTCCCCTTCCATAGAGAGAACTGATGAGCTCTGGGTGAGAATTGAAACATAATTTCCTCATTTTATTTTTCTGGCTTTTTTGGACATATGGCTAATAAGGAAATATGTTTTACATGATATCACATGTATATTTGATATCCTATTGCTTGCCTTCTCATTGGGTTGTGGGAGGTGTGAGAGAAAGGAGAATTTGGAAATCAAAATGTAAAAAGAAAAGAATGTTTAAAATAAATATTTTTTTAAAAAAAGATAAAATTGTCTAACCATGCATACTGGCCAAACAAAGTGGATGGAAAATAAATATTGCCCAGACATATAGGAGCAGCTATTGAACAAGTCCACTTGTATGTGTATCTTGGAAAAATGTGTCTGAAAAAGGTGGATGTGAGAGTGTGTATGAGTACTACCTTATAGAGAATCATACAAGCTAGGGTTCTTTAATGAAAATCAGTCATTTTTTTATTCCTTTCATGGTAATCCTTTATGAATTCACAGGATGCTAAAGAAGTAAATTTGATGATATTATTAATATAATTAGATGAAGCCTTCAAATGAGCACACTCTCTTTGACAGATATTTCCCAACCCTTACTTCCATTCTGGACATCATCTCCTTCAGGTGTTCTGAACTTTATTCTAAAAGAATTTACTTTTGGATAGCCATTTTTCCTGCTTTTCTCCACTTCTGCTCTTTCCTTTTGCTGCCTTTTTCTCCCTTTATTGACCCTTGAATAAGAATTTTAAAACACCAATTGAAGGAGAGGCTCTCAAATGAAGAATATTGAAGTCAGTGGGTAGAATGTAAGAGCCAATACAGATCATTTTAGTATGAATTTCTGAGGCTTTGTCTTCATGATACCAAAATGACCAGTTAAAAAGAGAGAGAAATTTAGTCAACCTGGTTATTGGGTATTGAGTAATATTTTTAAATTAATTAATTTAATTTCTTGTTTACATCACTCATTTCCACAAGGTTTTGAGTTACAAATTTTCTCCCCCTCTTTCCCCTACCCACCACCCCAAAACAGCGATCCCACTGTATAACCCCTTCCCCAATCTGCTCTCTCCTATGTCCTCCCCCATCGCCCTTCTGACTTTCTGGTAGGGCAGGATGGGTCTCCCTACCCCAGTGCCTGTATAGCTTATGGGTATTGAGTAATATTGAGGAGAGTCAAGAGGAGGGTAAAGTAAGAGCTATCTTGGCACAAAGAAAATAACCAGGGTGGAGTAACTTGGAGTTTGCTTTTGGGTGCTGAATTTAAAGGGCACTTCTAACATTTGTAGATCCTCAGCAGCATAGAAACAACAGATCTTAATACCTAGGTAGGAACTGTGTATTATATAAACTTAGCCTCTCCTTTAATGCACAGCACAGTGGTTAGCCTGTAATAGTAAATGTTTATTCAATACATGAATAAAAGAATGCCAAGATATCAACTTTTTTAATATTGCTATATACTATATATACATATACATGCATGTCATATAAGGACAGTACTATTATCTACAGAGAAAAATTAAAGAAACCTCTCTAGTCTGTCATATTCTAATGGTGGTTGCTTATATTATAAATTAAAGGGTTGTTACATGAGTCATTCTAACAACATAATTCTTTAGGTCTCAATAAATTCCCTGAGCCCAATGCTTTGCACATAGCTTGGCAACCTTGGGTGAGAAATCTTGTTTCTATAGGTTCAGATTTATAGATGAGCCTAAAAAATGGGAAGATAAAGATTAGTAGCTCATTTGTAGAAAGCCAGCTCAGACTGAGTAAAGAGTGAATAGTTCTTGAAGATCATTTATTTTCAACTATAAAAAAGTCATTACAAGCTTATCTGGAAGTCGGAGGAAGCTCCTTTGAATGAAAAATAGATAGCATTCTAATGAAAAAGGCAAGTGTAATATTTTTTTTCTGATGCATGATAATATAAAAATATTAAGCAAGAACCTTGAATGTTATTATATTTCTGCCCATTTGACTCTTTTCAGGGTAACTTTGAGAATATATGATGTCCACATCAATAGATATGAATTTCTCAGCGTAAAGAAATGAGTCAAAATTGCAATTATACTTTAAATAGTACCAATATTCTCATCATAGATAATTCTCAAGTTTGATAGATCTATGATCACATTCATTTGGGTAAGTGATACACGTCACAAAGCATTCATATCTACACATCCTGTATGATTTTTGTTGATGTATGCACACAAGGCTTCTCCTGAGACCCACTCAACCTGCTTAGGGCCTTCCCCTAGTTCTCTCAGCATTTCTCTGAAACCAGCAAGGCAAATGGGGAGTCCACTGGTTGCCACAAACTCTCTCTGTGTGATTGTCTCACCTTTTCTGATAGGGTGTTTCTCTACTGATATCTTTCACATTGTTTCTCTGGCATAGTTCTTGGTTGGTATTATGTTGCAGCCTACTAATATTCACCATGTGACTCTTTATTGCCTTCTGGGTGACTCTGTAATTCTTTGGAAACTAGAATTCCTCACCTCCCAACCATATACATTAAAAATATTGTTGTTAAAAAGACATGTGTGAAAAGAAATTATTGAACAGTTTTGATTTGCATTTCTCTTATTTTTGGCAATTTGGAGTGATCTCTCATATGTTTGTTAACAATTTGCAATTCTTCTTTTGAGAAGTCTTTGTTCATATCTTTAGGCCATTTATTTGGCTTTTGGTCACGTTTTGGTTTGTGGTCTATATATCTTGGCTGTCAGACCCTTCTCAAAGATTATTTGATATAAAGGTTTCTCATAGTCGGCCACTTCCTTTCTTATCTTCTTTCTATTGATTTTATTAATATAAAAGCTTTTCAACTTATTGTGATCAAAATTTTCTGTTTTATCTTTTGTAATTGCCTCTGTCCCTTGATTGATTGAGAGTTTACCCCCTAATCATAGCTGTGAAAAGTATCTGATCTAATTCTCTTCTAATATTTTTTATGGTATGACCTTTAATGTTTAGGTCATATATCTATTTTGAGTTTATTGTGGCATATTATATAAGATGTTGTTCTTTGACCCAGAGATTCTACTGCTCGAGATATACCCCAGGTTGGTCAATGACAAAAAGAAAAGTCCCCCATAAACAAAAAAAAAATATTTATAGCTCTATGGGTTTTGGTAGCAAAGAACTGGAAACAAAGTTGACCACCATTGACTGGGAAATGAATAATCAAATTGTATATAATTGTAATGCAATAATACTATGCTGTAAGAAATGATGAATATGACAGAAGCAGGCGATAATAAATGAACTGAAATGGAACCAAGAAAATAATACATACTATGATTACAACAATTTAAATGAAAAAAAAACACCACAAAACAATTGAAACTGAGGACAGTAGAATCACAAGCTTATTTTTCCCCACCTATTTGAGGAAGTATGTGTATATGTGTGTGTGTGTGTGTGTGTGTGTGTGTGTGCGCGCGCACACATCTGCACGCATAGATGGTGTAGGTGTGGGAAGCTCCATATAATAGGATCATAGATTCAGAACAGGAAGAAGCCTCAGAGACTTTGGATGCCAGTCCCCTTATTCCATAGCAAAGGAAACTGAGTCTTTGATTACTTACATGGCTTGGCCAGCATCATGCAGCTAGTAAATGTCTGAGGTAGAATTTGAACCTATCTTCCTGACTCCAGTAGCAGTGCTCTATTCAAACTACATTGCTGCCTTCCAGCATAATGGTAGACTTTTTCAATACCTTAATGAGTTTTGATGATCTACTTTTAAATTCATTTTTCTTCTTTGTTACAAAGGATGTATCTTTGGGAGGGAGAGATATGTAGGGAAATGTAGGTGATGCAAAAAATGTCAATAAACATTTATGAAATAAATATTTTAAAAGATGGGCTTTTGTTTCAGGGGGAAGCCTAGAGTCATTGAAATATGGAGAATACTCACCAAAGACACTCCCCATTGTTCTGGGCTGTGTTCACTGATGAGTCCAAATGGAAGAGGGATTCCCTAGGGATAGTGAGGCCCTCCAGATGTTCATATTATGGATGTCTGTGCTGATTGCATAAAACTCCCATATACTGCAGAATCTTCTGAGTGACATATACAATCCCATAAAAGGGTTCACCTTAATTGTCCACACTGGAAAAAAAAATAGCTTGCACTATATTATATAGCACTATGTGCTTATCTTTATATAGCATTTACTATGTTGTCAGAGGCCTTCAATGAGGATGAAAATCATATCAAAGTCGGCTGCTGCACTGATGGTAAATTACTTAACTTGAAAAGGCTACAAGCCAAAACTAAAATGGAGGGAGAGTCAGTGAGTGACTTTGTGATTGTGCCCGCGATTCACTCTCTGAGTCTGAGATGCAACAAAGTCTGCACTGATTCTCTGCTGCTTGTGCTAATTTTGGCCTGATAATCAACATGAAGAAAACAGAGGTTCTCCACCAATTTTTCCTTTTTTTCTAATTAAAGGGGCCGTCCCTTGACTCACTTCTTAAAGACACCTATTCACAGAATGGGCGTTACCTTACTCTAAGTGAGCACCTGAAAAGGCCTTAACCTAAAAGGGCCAGTGTCTCCCATTGCATCCTGAGTCATCGCCAGTCGCCCTGATGACTACCTGGTCACTGGATCCAAATGGCTCAGGAGCAGAAAGTGAGGCTGGTGATCTTGCGCAGCTCTGCCTTACTCAAAACAAAGTGAACTGCAAGTCATGTCATCATTTCCCTGATGCCATGGTCCTCTTCGAATATGAAGGACAAACACAACAACCTATGAATTACTTATATTTGTCATTTCTTATAGCACGATAATATTATATTTTATTTATATATCATGGTTTTTATGGTCATTCTCCGGTGGATAAATACTTATGTTGTTTCTAGGTCTGAGCTTCTACAAAAGGTGTTCTTATTAATTTTTTTTTTTGGTATTTCCTTTCTGTCTTCAGCTTCCTCCAGTAGTGAGTCTCTGGGTCAAGGAGTATGAACATTTTGATCATTTCCCCCCATAATTCCAGATTATTTTCCAGAATGGTTAGATCAATTCACAGTTCTGTCAATAGTGTATAAGCTTTCCTATTTTCCCATAGCCCCTCAAACTTGACTGTTTCCATTTTTACTAGTTTGCAGGGCATAAGGTAAAGCTTGAAAGATGAAAGGTAAATAATTCATTCAAGTTACCACACCCCACTTAAAGTTGATAATAAGAGTAATAATACATGTATCAGGGGAGAATGGAGGAAGGGAATAAACATATGCATAAGCCAGGCACTGTACTAAGTGCATATCTTCACTGAATCACTCAAATTGGAGATGCGAACAGGGCCTAAACCAATCAAAAATTTAAGAATTATAGACTAAGTACAAAAGGTCCTTGGATGAATGGATAAGAAATTGACAGGTAGTTTTTTCATATTGACTGAGTAAACATGGTTATGTCCAGTGAATTATCTAATGAAAATATGAAGCCAGTTTGGGTCTAAGAGATTTTGAGGGTCTGGCAACAGAGAAGAAAGAGGGAAGATATTGAAGGCAGAGCTAAGAAAAATTGGCAGTCTAGGGCAATCAACAAAACTAGGAAGAGAAGGTAAGACAGTGGTGGCAGAGAAGGGAGAGAATGAAGATGGCCACTAGCCCCAAAGACATTGCAGAGCATGAGACTGGCCAATGCCACCAGTTGTACCCCCCTCTTCAAGGACTGAGAGAAGTTCTATGAAAAGGTCTTTTCTTTCCTCAACTTCCCCTCCTGATTCCAGTCTATTAACACACTATAGTATACTCTGCTACTTCTGTGCCCAAATTTGCCAGTTATGTAATTTTTGCCTCAACCACAAAGAGGCCAGGAGTTAGCGTGAGATAAATAGAAATGTAAGTTGTGGCAGAGAGCCGCGCTCTGCCTAAATGTTAGGAATTTTCCGAAACTGGGGTGATTGTGATTTCTCAGCTAACTATTCATTTAATATAAACTCTTTAAAGCAGTGGAAGAGGGAACCATGTGGACTTGAGGGGATGCTAGGCATAAAAGAAGCTAATAATTATAACAGGATATTATATACTTTTCTCTTAATATTAGTGATTTGGTGCAATATTTCAGATTATTGTTCATAGTTTTCAATTCTCCTTTTAAGAGCGGTCGGTTCATATCATTCATGTCATCATTTGACCACTTAGTTTTGGGACTCACCTGTGTCTTCTTTATGAAGTAGTAGGCAGAATTCCAGAACTGAACACAGTGCCACAGAGGGATTATTATTTACCTTGTCCTGGATGCCATGCCTTTTTTTCTTGCAGAAAATGAAAACATCCTGATTGTTATCATAGGAATTATTATTTAGTCATATTTCCACAATTCTTTATTTGGGATATTTGTTTTTTGAATCTATGTAAAACTTTACATTTATTCTTATTCAATTTCAGCCATGTAGATTCATCCTGTTCAAAAGATACTTTTGTACCCTAGCACTATTTATTACCCAGCATCCTCTCTGTCCCTTTTAGCTTTGTGCCATTTATAACCTTGAAAAGCCTGTCGTTCATGCTTTGAATCACTGACAAAAATGTTAAAATAGCTCAGGGCCAAAGACTGATCTTCTTTGTACTACGTTGGAGACTTCCTCACTGAAAGACTTTATTCAATCTATCAATCAACATTTAAGTCCTGACCACATGCCAGGCACAGTGCTAAGCATTGGAGATCTAAAGAAAGGCAAAAGATAGTCCCTTCCCTAAAGGAGCACACAATCTAATGTAGGAGTAAACATATAAATAAGCACAGATTGCATTTTCTTAGGTAAGTTGGAAGGGCTGTTTTTGTTTGGCTATGGACCAGATTAAATGGCGCCTGAGGTCCCTTCCAACTTTGAGATTCTGTCACCTTTTCAAATTAATATTGATCTTTCATTGATTACTTTTTGGATTTGTCAATTCCATTCTGCACTTGGAATCAATAGAGATGTCAGGTTCAATCTCACCTCTCTTACCTACTAACTGTATGATTATGGAGAGATCACTCCTCGGAACTTCCTCTTCTGTAAAATGGGAATACTAATGACTGTAGAACAAGTATTTACCTTCTAGTGTTGTTGTGAGATTCAAGTGAGATCATGGATATAAAAGCATTTTGTACACTTAAAAAAATTTTTTTGTCTTTATTAATTTATTTATTTTGCTTTTTGGAGGGGGGAGGGTAGGGCAATTGGGGTTAAGTGACTTGCCCAAGGTCACATGGCTAGTAAGTGTTAATTATTTGAGGCTGGATTTGAACTCAGGTCTTCCTGACTCCAGGGTTGGTGTTCTATTCACTGTGCCACCTAGCCACCCCAAATGTACTTCCATCCTTTCTTTTCTTTTTGGAGGGCAATTGGGGTTAAGTGACTTGCCCAATGTCACACGGCTAGTAAGTTTTAAATATCTGAGGCTGGATTTGAACTCAGGTCCTCCTGACTCCAGGGCCAATGCTCTCTTCACTGTGGCGCCTAGCTGCCCCTGTTTTGTATACTTTAAAGCACTATATAAATCTCTACTATTATCAGTCTTATTCCACAGCAAGTTCTAAATTTACCTAATGGCACTAACAGTTAGCCTGCTTCTTTTCATCTTGTCCATAGAGATGGTATATCAACTAATTTACTGTTGTCTAGGTAGACGTCATGCTAAATTCCCTGATGTATCAGTCTAATTATCTTGTCATCAAAGGAGATGAGTATGTCAAGAAATGTAATTAGTCATGCTGGCTTTTTAGTTATCATTGTTTTCCTTTCTAAATGTTCATAAACTATCACTTTAAAAATATGTTTTGAAATTGACTGGAAATAAGTCAGATTCACTGACCAACAATTTGCATACTTGACCATCTTCCTACTTTTTTTTTAATTGAAGACCTTTGCCTTTCTGTAAGTATTGTGACACCTCTTCATTCTACAGTATCTTTCAGTAGTCAGTTTTTAGTACTCCAGGATTTCATTCATTTAGGCTTGGTGAGTGGAAATCTTTGGGGGACAGATAGGTGCTTCCTTCTCATCTCCTCATTTATCTATGGGTTCAATTGCTTGTTGACTGGCTTTGCTCTGTCCTCCCTAATCCATGCTTCATTCTTTTCAGAGGAAAAATCCAACAACAACAAATTGAACAGTTCTGTCTTCTCACCTGTATCTTTTGTCATCATTTTAGTCCCACCTAGTAGTTACTCCTTTCTTTGATTCTCCTCTTGCAGTAAGATGGTTTAAAAGACCCTTCTCGTTGTCATTACCATTAATTTATAGCCTCAACTCATTCTGTCTTTTTTTCTTTTTCCTACTATATGAGAACACTTTGTTTTTGTCAGTAGCTCGTCATTATTGCCATTATCATTGTGCAGTACATGCCAATTTCTGTTACATCCCCTTTCTTGGTAGAGCTTTGAAGTGATCATCTACAGCTTCCTTTTCTTGCTTCTTCCTCCTTCTCTTCCTCAAACCTCGGAAAACAATAGAAACCACTGTTCTTTCCCAGTCCATGAAGCCAATATCCAATTATCCTTTGAGGTACCCCAACTATATAAACCCTTGGGCACAGATGTAGTCTTGAGGCAAAGTACAAAAATTGATACCTCTATTATATTCTGATAAATCTTGGCATGTCTTTGGCCACATCCTTTCTGGAAGGCTACATGACCTCCTCTGTTTAATAAATTTTTATATGCCTTTGGGGCTGTGGGGGATTAAATAAATGTGAGAGAACAGGACTTTGTGGTAGCTGAGGTTAGGAAGGAAGAGGTGTGTTAGACATAGAACTATACAAAATCAGGAAGTTTGCCTCATTTTGACTTTTTCCAGCTGTGTGACTGTGGCTGTGAACCAATATATGAAAAGATCTATTCATACAGCTTATGTGAGCCACCATTCATTTGCTCAAACCTATGCACTTTTCAGTTGGTTTTTTTCCTTTGGCTCGGTTTTGATCGATGGTCTTATGAACACAAGAAACTACATAGGTACACCCAGGTTGGCAAATAGCATCTAAGCATGCTGCTGCTTTCCTGGAATTTTAAAATAGTAGGTGTGTGTTCTAGCCCCATAACTCCTGTTCCTACACTCTACAGTTCAGCCAAACTGGCCTTCTTTCTGTTCCTCACTCATAATACTCCATCTCCCATCTCTGTAATTTTGCACTGGTTGGCCCCTATGCCTGGAATGCCCTCCCTCCTCAACCCTGCCTCACAGAATTTCCCTCTTCTTTCCAGATACAAAGCAAGTACCACCTTCTACACAAAGCCTTTCTTTATCTCCCAAATTGCTAGTATCTTTCCTCACTAACTTTCTTGTATTATTTCATGTTCATGTTTTATACATTTATTCTAACTTATACATGCATATATTGAGAGGTAATTTAATGTAGTAGAAAGAGAACCAAGGTGACCTGGGTTCACCCCCAACTTCTTATCCATACTGCCTATGTGAACTTGGACAAGAATCTTAACCTCTCAGTGCTCTTGATAGTTCTCCTTAAGACTAAAGGTTTCAGAGAACATAGCTATCTGCATTGGTAGAACAAGTTCTCTCCTCTGGGAGTTCCCTGTACCAATGAAATCATGTGTCAAAACCCTGTCCCTGTTTGTATATGTTATCTCCCATGACAGATGTAAACTTCCCAAGATAAGAACTTTTTTATTTTTGTATCTCTTTCCCTTAGTGCCTATCATGCATGGAAGGTAACCAATAAATGCTTATTGATTTATTGATTGATAATGGTGATGGTTGAATGATTTTTTAAAATAATCTCTTAATGAAATTTGAGTTATTATAACACTGGTCCTTTTCATTATATACCAGGCCTAGAGCATGGTGCTCTTTTTCTTTGACTGTTGAGAACTTGTCATAGGATAGATGGTTTAAAAAATAATGGGCTTATAGGTTCCTCCTTCATATAGCTTTCATGTGGTGATTGGTAGATTCTTTCAATTACTATTTTACCCTCTGGATCTAAGATATCAGCACGATTTTCCTTGATAATTTCTGGAAATATGATAGACTCTTTGTGGATTTTAGGTAGTGTAATAATTCTTAAATTACCTCTCTTTCATCTATTTTCCAGGTCAGTTGTTTTTACAATGAGATATTTTACTTTTTCTTCTGTTTAATTCATCTTTTGACTTTATTTTCTTGTTTCTTGAGGTCTCCTACAGTCATTAGCTTCTACTTGTCTAATTCTAATTTTTAAGGAATTATTTTCCTTAGTGAGTTTTTTAACCTCTTTTTCATATTTGGCCAATTTTGATTTTTAAACAATTCTCTTCAGTGGATTTTTGTGCCTCTTTTACTGATAGGCCAATTCTTTTTTTAAGGTGATGTTTTCCTCAGTCTTTTTTGTTCCTTTTTCTCTTTTACCGAGCTGTCTTCTTTTCATAATTTTCTCACATCACTCTCATTTCCTTTTCCAATTTTTCTTCTACCATTCTTATCTCATTCTTCAACATTTCCAAAAATTCTTGTTGGCTTTGGAGCCAATTAGCATTTTTTGAGGGTTTTTTGATAGCTGTTTTCACATTGTTGTCTTCTTCTGAGTTTATGTCTTGGTCTTCTCTGCATCATAGTAGCTTTTTATGGTCAGTTTCTTTTGTTGTTGTTGGCTTATTTTTCCAGCCTATTTCTTGACTTTGAACTTTATGTTAAAGTTGGGTTCCGTTCACTGGTGGTGGGGAGACACTGTCCCAAAATTTAAACTTTTTCACACTGTTTTTTTCAGGGTTAGTTCTGAGAGTTTTTTTTAAGTTTTTGGTGCTTCCAAGGTGGTGGGATCCTGGGAGAGGGATGATCACAGCTGTCTTGGTCTGTACTCTAGTCTTTACCCAAGAAGGACCCCTGGTTCTTTGTAGCCACAAGGATTAGTTCTCTTTGCTTTGGAACTGTCACCAGGGTCCCTATTGTTTTGTGATTGACCCCCAGCACTACTCTCCACCCTGGGAGAGGAGTTGCAACAGGAAGTGCAACCGAGAGAACAATCTATGAGGAAACAAATTGCCAATCGGTACCAGCTGTACCCAGTGCCAGCAAAGGGTTCCCTGTAATCTCTTTCTGACCAGTTGTCTGATACCCTTACTGTCTCTGGGCTGAGAGCTCCAGAAGCTGCTACTGCTGCAACCTGTGTTGCTGTCACTGTGTGTGTGGGCTCTGGGTAGGCTTCTACCCTAGTATCACAGATTTCTCCTACTGATCTCTTAAATTTTCTTAGGCAGGAAAAATGTCTTATCCTGACTTTTTATTGGCTTTGCTGCTACAGAACTTTGCTTCTAAAGAGGTTGTGGGGTGTCAATATTTTCAACTGTCCTAAAATATACTCACAATAATTTGAAAGATATCAGTTTAGTCAATCAAAATAGGAAAGTAAAGTAGATCCCCCCCCCAAAAAACCCCTCATATTACCCAGAAAATGGCATATAGCTATGTTAGAACCTCATTGAGTTAGTTCATCAGTAAGAAATTTCTCAGTGGATATGACTAAAGAATCTCAGTGTAATGTTTTCTGAGCAATTAATTGCCATTTAGTAGGACTCTTCCATGACCTGGCTTGGTTGGCTAGGCAGAAGGGACAAAGGAGGCTAGTGAAAATTAAGTTGGAAAGAAGCCATGATGGTGACAGCTAGGTTAAGGGCTGCAGGTTGCTAAGAGGATCCTCCTTGCCATGCCTCCTTTGGCCTTGGCTTGACATTTAGGATCCCATTTTCTTCACTCCCCTGGATCCTAGCAGCTCTTTCAGATGCTTGCTCTTCATAGAAAGGTTTGAATGTCTATTCTAGGAAGAATTTCTATGAGGATTGTATTGAGCATAATAGAGTTGCTGGGACCATGGGAAAAGAATTAGAGTGGACTAGTCCTAAAGAAATGTTCTACCAGGAGCTACACATAGGCCAGTCACCAGCACTCGTACAATATACTCAAGTGGTATAGTTGGCACCCTCCTCTGAGTGACTTCCTGAAGTGTGTAATGATAAGAATATTGTTTTAATAAATTTTTCTCCTTGTAGTCCAGGAGCCCCAGGGGAGGAAGTACAGCAGTGGTGCCTCATTCTGGGGAGGGGCAGGGTGAGGGTGGTGGTGGAAGTAAGATTTGCTACATAGTCTGCTCCTAAGGCTACTACTACTTCTATTACTGTGGTTTTAGTGAGTAAACTTTTGCTTTCACTCATAAAGTCCACTTGAATTTTAATGATTGGATCTAAGCAGTAGGGAGAATTTCCATTAGAATAGGCCTATACCCATAATGACATATAGTCTTAACATGTTGAAAGTAATGGGTAAAGGCAGCACTTTGGAAAATCCTAAATGCTCTGCTGAATCAGGAACCTTGTCATCTGTGGCAACTTGTCACACTGGATAGTATGTACACAAATGCATGGCTCTTCACGTGGACAGTGTTCTGGTCCCAGAACTGAATAGGAGGTTGAGGAGGCAGGACTGTATTTGATAAACAATGTGGTGCTTTCAGTAATTGTGAGCTTGCTTGTGCGCTGCTGCTCATGGTTGTGAATTGTGAAACACCATGATCTCTGAAGAATCAAGATTGCAGATTCACAGGGCGATGTAAAGATATATGGTATATGTGAGTAGATCACAGCATATTCAAATGATGATTTGTGCAGAAAGAATGCTATCAGAGATATTGTGGGTGTGTATGATCAGAAGAGGAGGTTGGCATGATTAGCACAGCGGATGGAAAGTCTGAGCTCTATGGTACTATTAAAGGAACCAAAGAAAAGTGTTCAATCAGTTGGGTGCTACTTTTGTGGAAAAGAAGGTAGGGGCATGGAGGAGTTACAATCCGAGCTAGTGGAAGTGGTACCTGCATTGGTGAGTTCATCGAAATATCTTAGGCAGAATTGTATGGATATTCCATGTAATACTGAGTTTATGAGGTGGGGGTGGGGGTTGGAATCTTTCATTTATCCAGTTGTATTTCTAAAAGAGCTTTTAAAATCAAGAATAAGAAGTCAACAAGAAGAACGGGAAGAAGTTACTTTTAGGATCCTTCATCCAAAGTCTTTGTGGAATGGTCCTTAAGTGTACTTGTCTTGTATATACTTATGAAAAGCAGGAGAACACTGATTTAGATAGAAAGCCTTGGAAATATAAATTCTCTAACAGTATTTTAACATCATATTTTTAAGATGTGCCTTTGTCTACACACAGTGTTGTTGTTCACTTGTGTCCAACTTTTTACGACCTGTGTTGGGGTTTTCTTGGCAAAGATACTAGAGTGGTTTACCATTTCCTTCTCTAGCTCATTTCACAAATGAGGAAACTGAGGCAAATATGGTTAAGTGACTTGCCCAGGGTCACACAGCTAGTAAGTATCTGAGGCTGAACTTGAACTCAGGTGCTTCTCACTTCAGTGTCAATGCTCTGTCTGCTGTGCCACCTAACTACCCTGTCCACACACAGTAATTCACCATCTCCTTTGTTCCCTCAGCAGCTATTCACCAATGTGTGTTATGAAAGATACCTAGCACTAACGACCCCATTTGCAGCAAAAGGGACAAAAGAAAATGCTAAGAAAACTGTGTAAAAAATGTGGCTCCTAGAGATCTCACTTAAAGGTGACCTGTTTGCTCCCATGAATATTGTGGAGCTAATTAAAGTCAGCATCTTAAGAAAGGAAGAACTAGAGAGAGAAGGTAGTCACTTGTTATCATTGCATGTGTCACTAGGGATTACTATTTTATCTATGGCTAAAAGGCTGTTGAAAGGTGAGAAAAGAAAATGCTTTTTTCCAAATGACACCAACAAATCAAATCCATGCTAAATCTTGACATGGAGTGGGTAATTCTGCCAAAGCATGTTGAAATGGGTTCATTTGAGACAGTTGGGGAAATAAACCTTAAAAGGAAAAAAAATTGGAATCATGAGATATATCTCTTAGTTAACCCAAGGGAGTGTAACCTTTCCACTTGATTACATTTTTAAAACCTTTAGGTTTGAAAAGAGGTGACAGGAAGGTAGAACATTTCAGCATGCTTAAGTTTTTCGGGATAATCCTGTTGCCATCTCAGAAAGTGGCCTCTGTTTTTCACCTGAATCTGTCAGATTTCAGCTGGATCCTGCCCTCTACCATGGAGCCCCTATTACCATGCAGTCAGGAAAATATTAATTAGTGAATTGATTTTAAATCACATGTACCTGGGGAGTCTAATACCTCATAGTAATGAGGCTCTCAGGGGAACAGCTATCACAAATGAATTGCAGCTGAGTTGGATTTTATTTTAAAATTTCCAGCCATGAAGAAAAAGAAGTTTCAGCAGTCAGAATTTAATTTTTCTATATAGTAGAAAAACTTTCTAAAATAAGGACTGAGATATTTCTTCCAACTGGAAAAGGTACCTGTCTTAGAGATGCATTTCTCTTTTCTTCTCATCAGTGTTGGGCTTCATATACGAGCTAATATTATTTGTTTGACCCCTTTTGTATCTGAAATGAATACTTCTTGAGTGAGAAGATAGAAAGAATATTGAACTTGTGGAGTTACACTTTCTCTACTAGTCTCTTAACACTATACTACCTGCACACAAGCAGTATGCTTATCCCTTCTTTGTTCTTTTTCTCTAAAGATACCTTAAAAAGTTATTTTTATTTTCCCTCACATTTTCCACATATCTCAATTCTCCATTTTCAGGATTTATGCTGCTTTTCTTTATTCTTCATTGCTGATATGCCCCTACCTATTACACCTACTTCTGTTCTCTGGTAGCAAATGAAATAAGTCTGATGAAATGCTTTTGCATCACAAACATTCACATACTTGAAAACCAACATCTCTCTCCTTAGTCTTCTTTTCACTAGATTAGACATCCCCCAGATCTTTCATTTTTAAAATAAATTTCATTTGTGCCTTTTAAAATTATCATATACATTTCCCAGTGTATACCTCCCCTGACTTACCTCCAAGAGAGACATTCATTATATGAAATTAAAAAAGGAAAAAAAAGGTCTAGCAAAATGACTTCAAAAAATCTGACATAAAATGTTCCACACCCATTCTTCCCCATCTTTTCAAAGAAGTAGTATCAAGTGCTTTCTTTTATGTCTTCTTTGAGGACAAATTTGATCATTATAATTTGGCAGAATTCAGTTTTGATTATTTAGTTGTTCTTTTCATTTACATCATTGTAATCATTGTCTATGTTGCTTTCCTGGTTCTCCTTATTTTACTTTGTATCAGTTTAGAAATCTTCTTTGTATTCATCATATTCCTTATTTCTTATAGCAAGGAATATGCTGTTACATTCATATACCACAGTTTATTGTCGAATTGATGTGCATCTACTTTGTTCTAGTTTTTTGTTACTATAAGAAGTACCACTATGAATATTTTGGTATGTGTGGAGCCTTTCTTGTTGTGACTGGCCTCCTAGCTGTGAGATCTTTCAGAAAATTCTAAATTCCTTTCCAGAACGGTTTAATCATTGCATAGCTCTGCATTAGTGTGCCCATCTTTCTACAACCCCTCCAAAACTGAATATTTCCATCTTCTTAAATCTTTGCCTTTATGCCATGTAATAAAATCTAAGTTGGTATTTTTTTTGCCTTTTGGAGGTGGGAGGGCAGGGCAATTGGGGTTAAGTAACTTGCCCAAGGTCATATAGCTAGTAAGTGTTAAGTGTCTGAAGTCAGATTTGAACTCAGGTCTTCCTGACTCCAGGGCCAGTGCTCTATTCACTGTGCCACCTAGCCACCCCTGAAATCTAAGTTTTAAGAATTTTACTTTCTTTTATAATTTGTGATTTGGAGCATTTTCCCATGTGGTCATTACAAGTTTGTAGAGGTAGCTACATCTAGCATTATAGTTAGAGAACCTTCCTAGATACCAGAAAGACCTGGGTTCAAGTCCAACCTCTGATGCATGTCAACTGTATCCCTAGGCAAGACACCTAATTTTAGGATTCTAGGCAACTCTCTAAGACTAGAAGTTACAGAGAAGATGCCACCTTTCATTAGTAAAGAGAATTTCTTCTATTTCTTCTAGTTCTTCAATTTCTTCTTTCCACCCCCATTCATAGCTACTATAGGTATCTCTTTCTTTTAACCTCTAAGAAATGAAAAAACGTGGAAACAAATTTGATGGATTTGTATAATAGTTAGATATCTAGTACTGATGGTCACCCTTCTTTACTACTTTTAAATAATTTCCCATGAATTCTTGAATTTTTGTCCTTCCATGTAAATTTTGTTATTACTTTGTCTAATTCTATAAATAACCCTTTCATAGTTTGGTTTGAATCTATAAATTAATTTATGTAGTATGTAATTTTTATTATATTGGCATGACCCAACCATGAGCAGTTACCATCTATCCAATTATATAATTCTTTCAGTCTTTATTCATGAAAAAATATTTTGTAATTGTTTTCTAGTTTCCTTTAAGATTTAGTTCAAATGCCACCTTCTACATGTAGTTTTTCCAGGTTCCTTCCACCCTCAGCTGCTAGTGCCCTCTATCCTAAAACTTTCTTGTATTCCTTTTTATATATAAGACATGTGTGTTTGTTGCCCATGTTGGTTATGTGTCCACATGAGTCTGTCTAGACTTACAGTGAGTTGTGAATAGATATCTCCAGAGTCTCCCCTGCTACCTCCTACTGGACTAGAATGTATGTCTATTGTTGCTGTTGTTGTTCAGTTGTTTTTTGGTTGTGTCCAATTCTTTGTGACCCCATTTGGGGCTTTCTTGGCAAAGATATTGCAGTGGTTTGCCATTTCCTGTTACAGAATATTTTAGAGATGAGGAAACTGAGGCAAACAGGGTTAAGTGACTTGCCCAGGGTCACACAGCTCTAAATGTCTCAGGACAGATTTGAACTCAGGAAGATGAGTCTTCTTGACTTTAGGCCTTGCACTATACCTCCTAGCTGCCTATCTATATCCATTTACCTCCTTCTGTGTGTGTGTGTGTGCGTATGTGGAGAGAGAGAGAGAGAGAGAGAGAGAGAAAGAGAAAGAGAGAGAGAGAGAGATTCATTATATATCTCTATCTATCTATAAAATTTAAATCTTCCTCCCTTAAATATTGTCACTCTAGGGAAAACAGTGTTTAAGTTGAAGCTATGCTCATGATTGTTATCCCTCTAAGAGGAAAGGAGTACTCCAAGGTATATGTCCAAAGTCTTTACTCTTTTATCCCCAAATTCCATTTGCAGAAAGAGCATGACACATAGCAAATACCAAATAAATCTGTTTATCCAAGTGAATAAGAAACAGAAATCAGAGAAGTTATACACATTAGAATATACCAGTGAATATATGGAGTGAATGAGTTCCTCCCATGGGAATGACATAGTTCAGCTCAAATGTAAGAGAAAGTGGCACCTAAGTGGTACAGTGGATAGAGCCTGGAGTCAGGAAGATTCATGTTCATGAGTTCAAATCTGGCCTCAGACACTTATTAGTTGTGTGACTCTGGGGCATGTCACTTAATCCTATTTGCCTCAGTTCCTCATCTGTAAAATGAACTGGAGAAGGAAATAACAAACAATTCCATTTCAGTATCTTTGCCAAGAAAACTCCAAATGGGATCATGAAGAGTTGGACATGACTGAAAGAACTAGAGGGAGGAATGGAGGAATGGAGGGAGGGAGGGAGGGAAGAAGAGAGAAAGAGAGAAAGAGAAAGAGAGAGAGAGAGAGAGAGAGAGAGAGAGAGAGAGAATATGAATTCAATTTAGACTAAGGGGAAATTCCCCAAAGTTTCTGATGTAGTAAGCTAGAGGTAGGGACATGATCAAGGTTCTGGCTCTTGTATGTTTTATTTTCTTTCCAGAGTCTTTCTTTCCTTGCAGGGACCCATCCCTAAAAAGAATTTGGAATGGCATGTATCCTTTTTTGAAGCTGGAAGGGAAAAGAACCAGGATCTCTCATCTTCCGTGCACTCTCCAACTCTACCCCTGACAAAGGCATGCAACATTAAGTAGTCTGTTCCTACCAATGAGGAGTCTTATGCAAATAGACCTGAGTCCAAGGTTGCAAGTATATTACTTATATATTTGTTTGAGTGTATGTTTTCCCCCATTAGAGTATAAACTCTTTGAAAGCAAGAAATGTTTCACTTTTTTCTTTGTAACCCCAGAGCTTAATACATGCTTGTTGATTGGTTGAAACCCTTTGTTATAGATTTTTGTAAATGGTTCTTTATTTTGCTATTTAGAGGATGATACATATTTTTCAAAAATAATTTTAATTAATTTTTTTGGAAGAGAGGCTAGAAGAACAGCAGCCACTTACAAGCTTAATTCCACTACTGAGCAGCACAGGACCTTTGACTGGCTCGATTTCTGACCAGGGCTGGTTTACCTCTCCTTATGCAGCCTGCTGGCCCCCTACTCCTTCAGGCTCACCATACCTATGTAGGACCTAGCAGAGACATCTGATTGTCATAGACTATTGCCTCAGTTCATGTAAGGCTTCCCATGCTTCTCTGAATTCCTCATATCTGTGGTTTCTTACAGCAGAGTAAAATATGATTACATTCATATGCCATGTTTGTTTAGCCATTCCCCAATTGATGACATTTACTTAATTTTTAGGGATTTTTTTGCTACCACAAGTGCTGCTATGAATATTTGGATATATATGGGACATTTCTTTCTATCTATGATATCCTTCGGGTATTTCCCTAGCACCAAGCAGAAAATTAACTGTTTTTGGAGAAGGAATTGCCTATTTGATGATAAATTTTTTATCTACCAACGAAGAAAAACTCTTAATAGGTTGCTTAATGAAGTGCTCACAAATGACCTACTGAAGCCATAACTGTGATTCTAAGGGTCAAGTTCTGATCTGAGTGGCATTCAAAGCAGCCACAGACACATATTTAAAACAATGGGAATGATTGGAGGAGCAACTTCATGAAGGTGGTGGCAGGACTTTTCTGATGATCACATTGTTTTCTTCTCTTGAAAGGGCTGACCCCCAGCTGTCTGACCACAGGCCTGACTGTGAGAGATTATGAGGTGATATTTTATAAATTGAGATTTCTAGAACCAGGTTTTATTCAGAATCAAAACAGGATTGAAAGAAACCAAGTCCAACAAACTGTATGGGGATAAATCTATGTAATTCCTGGACCCTAAACTAGCAGAATACAATCAGTTGCCACTACAAAAGTCTCTCTCTCCCCCTCCCATGGTAAGTTCTTTTTGTCCTTAAAGTATTCTCTAATGATCTTTTATACAATGGCAAAACTTGTGTATGTACAAGTGACAAATATATCTACAAAGTCAGACTATAAACTAAAAAAGAGGAATACTAGAGCAAAGTTATGCTTTGACCTGAAAGTGATTATACCCTTAATCTATGTAATTACTGCCTCAAATAACTGAATGTATTGAATTTCTCAATCTATTTTTATTTGGTGATAATGTATAGCAGAGGTGACAAACAGGCAGCCTACAACATCCCTAATTGTAGCGTGAACCAAAATGCGATTGGGAAATACTTAACAAAATCGATAAAAATACAATAGAACAAACACAATATTACATTTTAAAACTAAGTCAATATGTGGCCCACAGGGATGGTTTAGAGGCCCATGTTTCTATTTGTGTTTGACACCATCATTGTATAGAATATCCTCCTTGCTGTTCATTTGTGTATCATTTGATCGCTACTCAGATCAGAACCTGACCCTGAGAATCACTGTTATGACTTCAGCGTGTCATTTGTGAGCACTCTATTTAAGAGACCCACTAAGAGTTTTCCTTCATCAGTGGATAAAAAATTCATCAGTATGCTGACAACAACAATTCTTCCTAGTACCAATTTGATTTTCTAATCTTGTGAGTCTATGAAAGTAAAAAGTATTCAGTACATTGTATGAAACCAAGATCAAAATAGTATCACAAACAACTATAGTACCAGTGGGTTCCATTTGACAGAATAAGTTTGCTGTTCAGTCATTACAAGACCTATCAAGCTATTTTCATCAGTACTTTGCCCTTACTAACTACCATAACTCTTACCTCGAGATTAGCAAATATCCATTTTGTTTGTGTCTGTAGAGTAGCATATACAATGGTCATCCCATAGATCTGTGCAAATCTTCCTAAGTCCCTCCAAAGCTCCCACCTTTTTTATTCTCCTCATACACTTGTAGCTTAACATCTCATTCATATATAAAGTACCATATGATCATTGTAGTATATCTGAACCTTGCATTATTGTAACAAACAAAGAGCAGCAAGAGTAAAACAACAGTACTATATGGTGCCTCAATGTAGAGCAGTGGTTCTCAACCTTCCTAATGCCATGACCCTTTAATACTCATATGTGGGGGTATCTGCATGGGGGCAGACCCACCTGGAGACAGACAGAGGAGCGGTGTCTCGGTTCCTAAGACCATGGGAAATATGTGTTTTCCGACGGTCTTAGGCGACCCCTGTGAAAAAGGGTCATTCGACCCCCAAAGGGTTGAGAACTGCTGATATAGAGTATGTAGAAGAGCTGAGAGAAAAATTTGTACTGAATTACCGAGAAGGATCTTCCAATCAGTCACATCTGTGAGCTCATGTTGTGCAGATTACAAATAAGTTCATTGTCCTCCCCATATTCAGTTTCCTAGTAAACATCCCAATATTCGGCATAGTTCGCATCTTGGTCAATCACCAAGGAAGACAATCTCCTGCCACACTTTAATTTTGATGGTAATGTCAACAATTTCTTCTAAGCTCTACACAGCCAATGTGATACTCTTTCTGTTTTATTTTCCTGTGTTGGTGCTTTCCAAGGCAACACTACATAGCTACTCTTCTCTTACCTCTGGCTGTTGTCTAATGTGGGGGCACACACACACACACACACACACACACACACACACACACACACCCCTTATCTTAGAATCATTTGTTATCTGCACTGAAGTGGAGTATCACTTGGGTTTAAGGAGATTTTAGATGGGAAAAGAAATCAAATCAAATGGTAACAATAATAGATCACAGTGACATTGTACTTCAAAGTTTACGAAGTGCTCTACCTACAATGGCTTTCAGTTCTCACAACAACCCTGTGATATAGGCATTACAAATTATAACCAAGGTCCAGAGAGGTCAGATATCCTGCTCCAAATCATAAAACCAGCAAGTATTGGAGGTAAAACCGGAAACCAAGTCTCTTTTGGTTCTCAGTCCAGAACTCTTACTGCTTTGGGAAATTTTAACTTGTAATTCTGTTAGGTCATTCTTTCCATTGCCTTGCTAGTCATCAAAGCAAATGCTGTAATACTGTAAGATTACACTGCACAAGATCAGGGAGGCAGGCTCTTTGTTCTACTCCTCCATTGCTAAATTCTCATTGATGAAACTACTTTCTTAAAGACTGGGACTTCTGCATTTTGGGAAGTCTTTGATCCTTTGATTTAGAGTATCTCTACTTTCAAAAATCAATTCAAATAAAAAAGACTCTTGCCTTTTCAGCAAATGTGGAGAGGGGATTATTATGTCCCATGTCTCATGTCTTTGAGGATGAAAAATTGTCAGAATAGGGAAACAAACTGAAGGCTGAATAGGAACAGGGAGAAAGTTAGGGAGCCCTCTCACTTCTTTGGGTCAAAATCTAAGTGTGAAAGTTTGAAGACCAGGGCAATCGCAGCTTTTGATCAACCAGCAGTTTCCTGGAACTGCCTGGGAAAGGGGAAATTCATCCTAGAGCAGCCAGAGGAGAAGGCAGGTACAGCATTATTGAAGTAGGATAAGATATCGCAAAGCTCAAACTAAATTCTCTTTGTTGTCTCTTCACAAGGATTAGTAATACTACTCTCAAATATTATGATGACCTGTTTCATTAACACAGATAGTGCCAGGACCAAAGATGTACCTCTCAGGACTATTTACCTTTTAGACATTTTCCTAATTTTAGCAGCCAAACATACTGAATGTATCTTTCACATTTCTTTCCGAGTTCCCACAAGCAATTATAAAATCTCTATAGTGATAGAAATGAATGGCTGGGTCACATGTAGTCAAGACTGTACCTCTGTTACCATGTCTGTAGAAAGACAAAATCTCATCCATGCCCACATTGTTTTTGCCCGTATTTTACCCTCACAAGTCATGGAAATGTATGAACCTGTATATCCTTTACACAGGCACCAAGAGTTTCAGAAACTTGAGATCCTTTACCTTAGTAAGAGTCCATCTTTGAAGATTGGACCCAATGATTTAAATCTTCATAGATCTTTCTTTGAATAATACAAGAGTATAAATTCACTAAGGATACAGGATTATAATATTCATCGATCACATTGGGGAGAGTTAATGCAGAGACTAATAAAAAAGTCATTTTTCATCAAAATGAGTTAGGTGACTCAGACAATTACCTATTTGTGGTACTTCAAATAGTAAATCACATAAACAAGAATCAAACAGAGAAGACTGAGGAACAAGACTTAAGTTCACAAAAGGGAGAAACACACATACACACATACGTTGTTAGACTACTAGGAAACCCAACTTTAAGTAAAAACATATTCAGGGAGACAGGACAAAGAAATAAAAATACCTTCCCAAGATCCTTTTGGTCCATTCTTGCTGAGGTGTTTTGGAGCTCCTAGTTAGTTAGAAAGAGCCAGAGTCTCTGAACCCCTCAGCTCTCAGAAAGAGGAAAAGGGCTCCCAAGAAGAGAGATGGAAGGTTAGTGATTGCTGCTCTCCACACTCCTCTCCAAGCCAGAGAGAGAGAGAAAAGGCAAAAGCAGAAGTAAAAAGAAAAAGAAAAATATGTAGAATCGTTTTCTCTAAGACAAAAAATAACAGCAAGAAAGAGAAAAAACCGGAAACAAGAGGCCATATCCATTCTCCTTCGGCCATTACCGCTTTGGGAGAGAGTGAGAAGGAAAAGTCAGGAATGAAATCTGGGTGCAGATAGTCAAAATATTTAGCTATCCATGGTGGATGAACCTAGAGACCAACCACAGAGGAAAGCATGGCACATAAAAGCACCTCCAGATTGGGAATACTCACTTTCCCTGTTGACGGCAGTTCATCTAATATGCCATTTAATTCCCATTGATAAAACAGGTCTAATTAAAATCCACAATGACCCCAATTTTCACCCCATTATCGTTTGTACAAAGTCCATGTTTCACAAAATTGTGCCTATGAAAAATTTCACCCATGAATAAAGCCAAAACATAAAAAATAGGATTAACTTTTGCCAAGTTATTCTCTCATAAAGAATTCCAATTAATAAAATAACAAAATCTCTGACCACAGTTCTGATGGTCTAGAATGTCTCTCTCACTGAAGTTCTCACCCCTCCTTTTCTTTCACATACAATGAATCAAAAGTCTGTTAAGTTTCTTTTTCAAGGTCCTTTGTACTTGGCAGCTTGCTAAATAAAGGAAAAGAAAAGTCATCAACCAAATTAACTCATAGTTTACTGGTGACTACAACAAACAACAGATTTATACACATGTCCTAAGATGTACATGCTAATGAATTTCACTCTCCCTGCCCCTAACTCAACTAACTTTGCAGCCTCTGTTTCCTCATCTTCCTCTTATTTTTCAACTTTGTGTAATCTGATTTATGGCCCTACCACTCAGCTGAAATTGTTCTGTCTTAACTGTTTAAACTGAGTAGTTTAATGGTCCTTTCTTAATTCTTATCCTCCATGACCTCTTTGAAGTTTTTTACACTATTCACTGTTCAATCTTCCTGGATATGTTTTTTGACACCCAAGATAGCTGTCTCCTGGTTCTCTTCCTTATCAGTCTAAGTGTAAGGGTCTGTGGGGGGATGGGGGTATCAACTGGGTAAGTTAGTTAAATGACTCCATCTCATTTAAACCATCAAGATGCTAAATGATGATACTGTAACCAAGTGAGAATACTTCTATATTGAATCAATCAATTAGTCCCCTTCAACCTTCAATGGAGAAGGACTTTGTAAGCTTTGAAGAATCAGAACGGGTTTTGAATCTCTCATCTTCCCATAGACATTCTAGTGATGTGCCCAGAATACCTAACAGTAGTATCCGCATCAGGAGCTAAGAACAGACTAGAGAGATAAGGAAAGCACGTTTAAGACCTTGGAGAGTCCAATAGAAAATCTATACCATGCCCAAAGAAACACCTTAATTACTTTAGCAAAAAGATTTCCAGGAGCCATGAGTTACTCCCTTTGCTATGAGTATTCTAAACTTGAACCTACTCTCCCGTGGACTCTGGATGTATTAGTGCAATTGTGTGTCACATAGTATTTTTTTGAAGAGGGGAGGAATATTTATACCAACTCTTTTTATTATACCACCTTAGTAAATAATTCTTTCTAAGAGCTAATTGATATCAGCTGATAATCATGACATAAAGCAAACTGATTGGTACTCATGAATCATATAGATTAGAAAAGACAGCTACAACCCTTCAGGATTTCCACAGGAACCCTAGGTGTGTGATGTATCCTTCCTATGGGAAACTTGGTTGTCAGTACAAATGGGAGTCAGGATAATAGCTCCGGGGCATGTGAAACATTAGTATCTGTTGCTACCTCATCATTCTTCTCTTCCAGTCAAGTATGGGTATCCACAAAAGCTCTGTTCTAAGTCCTCTTTTCTTTCTACATTCACTTTCTTCTTGAGTTCATCTACCCCAATGAGTTCAGTCATCTTCTCTGTGCTAGAGACTCCTAAATCTGTATGTTCTTCCCTAATTTCTTTCCTCAACTCTTCTGTTGTCATTTCCTTATGGAATTTTCCATTTGAGTATCACCAAAGCATCTCAAACTCAATTATGTCCAAACTGGAACTTTGTGTCTTTCCCTCTGAATTTGTCCCGACTTCGTGATTTGAAAGACAATACAATCTCTCAACTAGTCAATAAGTATTTGTTTAGTGCTTACTTACTATGAATGTTCAAATTGTTATGCTCTTTTTATACTTTTCTAGGTTTTTCTTGACTTCTCTGTGTATAACTCAAAGTTTCTCCTCAGGTCTGGTCTTTTCATCAGTAGTGCTTAAAAATCCTCTGTTCCATTACAAGTCCACCTTTTTCCCTGTCAGATTCTTCTAGTCAATCTTGTATGGCAAGTTAGGCTTTATCATTAAGTATTTATATTTTTACCTTGTAGAATATTGTATTCTAAAATGTTCTCTCTTTAATACTAGTTGTTGTCAAATATTGTTTCATCCTGAATGTAGTTCTTAGGTACTCATATTCTTTCTTTTTGGTTGCTTGAAATATTTTTTCTTTGATCTTGCAGCTCTGGATTCTGGCTGTGATATTCCTGGGAGCTTAATTTTTAGGGTTTCTTTAAGGGGGTGATTTGTGAATTCTTTCTATATTTATCTTGGCTTCTGATTCTAGCAAATCTGGTCAGTTTTAGTTTAGTGCTTAGAATATGCCATCTAGGCTTTTTATTGCCATGTTTCTCAGAGAGTCTGAGGATATATAACTTATCTGTTCTTGATCTGTTTTCTAGGTCAATTGTTGTAGATAGTAGATGCCTTATATTTTTTCTAATTTTTTAACGTTTTAAATTTTATTCTGATATTGCTTGTTGTCTCATGCAGTCACTGAGTTCTGTTAAGTCTTTTCTAATTTTTGTAGAGTCTGCTATATGGGTAAGACTTTTCACCTTCTACTCTAAACTATTTGTTCTCGTTCCAGTTCCTTCTCTGTAGCTCTTATTTCACTTGTAATTCCATTTAAAAAATATTTTGCTTTATTTAATCCAGATACTTTTGTCGTCCTTGTGGTCAAGCCATTTTATTTTCCCCTCAGGCTGTGCTTGTTGTTGTTTTGATCTTTTTTTCTTTCTTTCTTCCTTTCTTTCTTTCTTCCTTTCTTTCTTCCTTTCTTTCTTTTTTTCTCTCTTTCTTTCTCTCTTTTTTTGCTTTTTGGAGGGGAGAAGGCAGGGCAGTTGGTATTAAGTGACTTGCCCAAAGTCCCATGGCTAGTAAGTGTTAAGTGTCTGAGTCTGGATTTGAACTCAAGGTCCTCCTGACTCCAAGGCTGGTGCTCTATTCACTGAACCACCTAGCCTCCCCTTGAACTTACTTTCTTATTCTGGATTTGCTTCTTGGGCATCTCTTGACCCACCGCAATTTCGTAGTATTCACTATGTTCTTCTATTTTTTCATATCACCAACCTCAGCTCCTGATTTGGGTTTTTTCTACCAGGACTATTCTCTGCAACATTGCACACTCTTTGATGAGTATTTGTTCCTGACCTGAATTTCCTCAGCTCTTGACACTGGTTTCCACTTTCCATGATATGTCTATGTGCAGAATGCTGGGGGCTTCAGAGTCCCTGTTCTGAGTTCTCCAGTAGGCTGTCCATACCTAGGGTCTTTCTGTGCATTTATGTTCTCTTTTCCCCACTCCTGGGTCTCCATTGTCTAACTGCTGTGGCTCCTCTGTGTTTTTGTACATCCCAGGTTTGATGAAGGAGCTTTCTAATGTTTCTCTTTGGATTTTTTTTATCATTATTTGATATGGTTCTTTTTTATATCATTGTTTAAATATTTGTGGACTAGGTGGCCTCCTCAGTGACCTTGAAGCTGCCATCCTAACTAAAAGTTCCACTTTCAGATTTTGCAAAAATGCTGGCTTTGCTTTCTTCTATGTCAGAGGTTCTCAACCTGTGGGTTCTGTTCAATTTGTAACAATGAAAATACATCCTGCATATCAGATAGATTCATAACAGTAGCAAAATTACAGTTATGAAGTAGCAATGAAAATAATGTTATGGTTGGGGGTCACCACAACATGAGGAACTGTATTAAAGGGTCGCGGCATTAGGAAGGTTGAGAACCACTGGTCTACGTCATCGACAAAAAGATTAAACCGCACGGAGTCAGACCCCAGGGGAGTCTGCTAGTGACATCTTTCTCAGTTGATATCAAACTACTGAAGACAATGCTTTGGGTCTGGTCTTTCAACCCATTCTGATTCTACCTAATTTCACTGTAATCTAACCTACATGTCTCCTCCATCTTGTCCTCAAGTCTCTGTCAGGTACTTAATGAAATCCTTCTAGATAAGGAAACGAAGTAAGTCTGACATGACCTATTCATGTGCTTTGAGGGGGTGGTTGTGTATATTGACTGATACAGGGCAACTGTGATAGAGAAGGAAAAGCATTTTACTGGAAGGCAGAAAACCTTGGTTTGGTTCCTCATTGCTCTTGCTAGCTATTCACTTTTGAATAAATCACTTAATTTTGCTCTGCCTTGATTTCCCTAACTGTATTCTCTACCTCACGGGACTATTATAAGGATGAAATGTTGATAACTTGGTAGTTGATAGATGCTGTGTGAACACTGCTTATTATTGTACTCAGACCTCCACCTGGATAGATATATTTGTCATCTGTGTCAATCTGAAGCTACACTAATATTAAACAGCAGAAATGACGAATTTGTCGTTTCTTTGTAATCATCTGATTTTGACCCAACAAAGAGTGCCTCTGCCAGATCCTTGAACTCTCTGTAACTGTTAAAGAACTTCACATTCCTTCTCCTTTAATCTCTTCTCTTTCCTTGGAAACAAAATTTTTCCACACGGGGCCTTAATGAAAATAGAGTCTTCAGAAGTTCTTCACCATATGTGAGTTGGAAACAATGATTTCTCAAGAGAGAAACAACTGCCTGGGAAATGCATGGTAATCTTTACAAACAGATATTAATACAATTATTTTTCATGGGGAAGGATTATATTAAACCACAGTAAGGATGGAAGCTACTATTAAGTTCTGGTTAGAAATGTCAGTAGAGGTACCACTGATTAATTGGTTGGTCATTGATGGTTATTAGCTATGACAGGTGTCCTGTAACATCTGCCCATTTTCCAGATTCCTTTACTTGGGTCATTGCTCAGTATAGATCCCCTGGATACTAGAATGGCAGATAATGTGCTCATACTTTCCATCTCTGCCTGAATAGCCAGACCACTGGCTCATTCCAGTGAGTTTTTGGCTTCCTTTTTTGTTATTTGTGGTTTTGTGGCAGTGAGTTTTTAACCTGAAAGGTTAATTTATTTTCTCCTTCCTGCTTTAGGACTCAACCAGCATTTCATTGCCCCTAGTACATCTGCCACCTCAATCTGAGCTTTTTGTGTGTCATGTGATCTCATCAGAAGATTGGACAAAATGTTCTTTCCATTGTAGCCTGGGTGACCGCCAGCTTCTACTCTTTGCTCATCATGCCAACGTATAGAGCATTGCAAACAGCGTTGTGGAGCCAAATTTTTCTGTCCTGGTCTTCACGGACACCTCATCATTGGTTAGGTTTGGAAGTGTGCTGTTGCAAGTAATCTAGGCTTCTGTTTTTCAGATATTGACACTAAATTACAGTAAGGGAGAAAGCCAAGGCCACACAAGGAATCATACAAATAGAAAAATGACAAAGAGAAACTAGTCCTTGTCATGTCCTTTGTAACAATAAAGCCTCTTTTCTGTTTAGTGAAACACTGATTGCTAAAGAATGTAACTTAGTCATTTTTTAAATTTGTAAACTTTCAAGTTGTTTCCAGGTAGACAAATGTGTGGACATTTTTTTAAAAAAGACACTTTGCAATGTTGAACAAATGGAAATCCTTTGTTTTACATTGATATATCTGCTCTCAAAACGGTTGCTTGATTTTTCTTTCTTTAAGGAAAATCAGGAAAATTGAATGTTTTTAGATGCTACCTTTCACCTCTTCAGGTAAAGCCACTTTTTTATTATTATTAAAAGACACTTCAGATGAATTTTCACTTTGACATGGAAGTTTATTTTTAAAGGAACTGTGGATAATCTGTTGCCTAGCAATCATTTCTCACTCTAACCTTAAAGCAACATAAGCCTTTTAAATGTCACAGCAGCCTGTATTTTGAATTAATGTTGTGTTTGAATATATCCATAATGAAAGCGTTGGGCATGTAAAGATTTTCATTTCCTCATTGTGTTCTCTACCTGTCATATGTACTGCGTGTGGGGGAGAAACCTGGTGTTTTCATATAATAGGTAGCAAATAGCCTGCCACATTCCCTCCCTCCTTTCCGCCTTTTCCTCTCATAAGATATATGTACCAAGGTGCTTAATGCATGTTTTGTTTGCATTCTCTCCCCTTTGACTGAAGACTTCTAGGAAGGGGAGGCGTCACATTCTTCTGACGCAGCTTATTTGATTTTTGTTGTTGTTCATTTGTTTCAGTCGTGTCCGACTCTCTGTGACCCCATTTGGGGTTTTCTTGGCAAAGATACTGGAGCAGTTTGCCATTTCCTCCTCAAGCTCATTTTACAGATGAGGAAACTGAGGCAACCAGGGTGAAGTGACTTGCCCAGGATCACACAGCTAGTACATGTCTGAGGCTAGATTTGAACTCTAGAAGAGGAGTCTTCCTGACTCTGGTCCTGGCACTGTATCCACTACACTAACTAGCTACCCATTGTACTTTCAGATAGCCCTGATTCTTAGGCAATTTTTCATTACATTAAGCCTAAATCTATTCTTTCTTCCAAATCACCTTTTATTTTTTTTGTATATACCTATAAGTTGTGTTTTCTGATAGAATGTGAATTTTTTTAAGAGTAGGGCCTATCTTTTTCTTTGTATCCCCAGAATCTAACATAGTGTCTGGCTTTAAATAGAAACTTAATACATGTGTAGTTATTGATCATATGATTAATTAAAGTAAGCAAGGGATTCTAAGAGGCTGAAGTGAAGAGAGAATGTATTATGTCAGCAAAAAAAACAAAACAAAACCAAAGCTTTTTGAAAAAATTGTGAAGTTGGTTGTTGGTTCTTTCTCATCTCCCTCTCTCACTGTAACTCCTTTGCTCATTCAACTCAGTGGTTCCCTATTGCCTATGAATAAAATATGAAATACTCTGTTTGGCTTAAAAAGAAACCCATTATCTTTTTAATTTGAATTTACCAAAATAAACCAACTGAGCACTTCCTTATATACATCATAATACCCAAAGAGGATTGTATATGAAACTGAGTATTTCATACAAGACTGTCCTGATTGTGCTTCTTCATGAACTTTTTTCTGTTTTCTCTGTAAATTTTAAAAACTGTAAAGTGACCCTATTTTGAATCTCTATAATTATCTCTATTCCTCCTTCATACAATTAAAAGTCAAGAAAAGAAAAATTAAACCCTTAAAGAAAATAAGCATTGTCAAGCTAATTAAGTCTACACAATGGCTACATGCAATATGTATGTCTTTTTGCGCATCACAAACCTGCTTTATCCTTGGTTGTCTGGATATCTGACTGCTCATGGCTTTGATCAGAGTTCTCAAACCTTTCAAAATTGTTTTTCTTACAATGTCATTGGATAAATTGTTCACCTGGTTCTGCTCACTTGGCTCTGCATCAGTTTATACTTTGCAGAATTCTCTAAAATGATCATTTCTTACTGCATAATACTATTCCATCACATTCATATACCACAATTTGTTCAGCCATTACCTAATTGATGCCTTCCCCCACTTGGATTCTAGTTCTTTGCTTTTTATTCCTCCTAATCCTCTCTTAGGAATCAGTAAGTATGTTTTGCTTTCACTTATTTTCTCTCCAATATTATTCTGCCTTTTAACTCCTCCCCCAACACACTATTTTTTTTACTCTCTGCTTGTTTCCCTGGTAAGTTTGTATTTCTTCGTCCAACTATTTATGTATGTGGACACACACACATACACACACACACACACACACACACACACGCGTGTTTGTACAAACACTCCTCTGTCCTTTCCAGACAAGAGTGAGGGTAATCTGATACCTACTCTCTCCATTCTTTCTTCCATGTTTACGTAATCTTTTTACACACCCAAATTATAAAAATTAGCAAGCCTTCCCCTTCTTCCTCCTTTACACATTAGTGTATTCTTCCTTTTAACCTCTCTTTTCTTTCTCCTCAAGGACTCAGACCAGACTCCTCCACTCCCACAACCTCTGTTTTTATTTTTATTATTTATTTTTGCTTTTTGGAGGGCAATTGGGGTTAAGTGACTTGCCCAAGATCACATGGCTAGTAAGTGTTAAGTGTCTGAGGCTGGATTTGAACTCAGGTCCTCCTGACTTCAGGGCCCATGCTCTCTGTTCACTGCACCACCTAGCTGCCCTGACCTCTGTTTTTATTATTTAATTTGCTTAATAAATACCCTTTGAGGACATTAACGTTCTGAAGGAAGTGTTGCTTTCCCCCTTCATTAGAATGTTAGTATTGTGTGATTACACAACTTCTGATCACTCCAATGAATTTACCTGTCTAGGTATCTCTAGACTCTTGTGTGTATATTTCAAAGTCTCTTCTCAGTTCTGGTACTTTCATCAGATTTCCTCTCATTTCAAGTAGACTCTGCCTGGTCTTCTGTGATCCTGACTGTTACTTTCTTGTTATTGAAACTGCTTCTTTGTAGATGTCTGCAGTATTTTTTCTCGGACATGGGCATTGTGAATTTTGGCTAGGACATTCCTGGAACTTTTCCTTTTGGGTTTTCTTTTCAGAGGTGATTGATGGATTTTTCTCTCCTCACTTGGCCCTCTGGTTCTAATCTATCTGGGAAATTTTCATTTGTGATATCTTGAAATAGCGGAGTTTGTTTTAGATCATAGTTTTTAGGGAGTCCAAAGATTCTTAAGTTATCTCTTATTGATTTTTTTTTCAAAATCAGTTTTTTAAAATATATCAAGATATCTTACATTTTCTTTGATTTTTTTCAATCTTTTGATTTTGTTTTAATATTTTTTGCTATGGCAACTAGGTGGTGCTACAGTGGAGAGAGCATAAGGCCTGGAGTCAGGAAGACTTGGGTTCAAATTTGGCCTCAGACATGTCCCAGCTGTGTGACCCTGGGCAAATCACTTAACCCTGTTTGCCTCAGTTTCTTCATCCATAAAATGAGCCGGAGAAGGAAATGGCAAACCACTCTAGTATCTTTGCCAAGAAAACCCCAAATGGGGTCACTGACAGGCAGACACGACTGAAACAACTGAACAACAATGACAATATTTTTGCTATTTGATAAAGTCCCTGACTTGAGTAAAGTCTACTGCTTTCTGATTTGTTATTTGCTCTCCATTCATTTTTCCCTTCAGAGCTTCTTACTTCATTCCTTGTTACATTTCTTCTAGGTATATATGTGGAAAATACTTTTTTTTTCTTGAGTCTCTTCTTGCAGTTATTGTGGAATTACTTTCTCTTTCTAGTTTGAATTTGGGGACATCATGGGATCTATAATAAATCTTATAATAATAATAATAATAATTTGTCTGCTTGGTTTTCTTTTGGTTTACTCATCTCAATAACATTAGTTCTTAAATTGGGGCTTTGCGTCAGGGTCAATCCTTTTTCTGTGCTGTGTTTCTGAGTGCTGTGATCAATTCTGCTTAGTCTCCTTGATTCCCATACTGACCCTTTCCTCGCAGGGTTAGGCTACCCTGGATCTTTGAGTTTAAGGTGCTGGATTTTCAGGTCTATCTGTGGTATCTCAAGACATAGTGCTAGGGTATCCTGGGTCTGAATGCTATTGGCCCTCATAGGTTGTTGATACTCCTGGTGGATTTCTAATCATGTTTGACCTTTCAAAGGTAGCCTTCCATTCTCTCTGGCTTCAGATACATATCCCTGAAGGTTTCATGTATCTTTGGCTTGTGGAGGCTGCAAACTTGATTGTCTACATAGACGCTGGCTTTTTGGTGACCCATTGTACCATTGCTTATGAGCTTCTAGGTGACTTTGTGTGCAGTTCTGGGGTGGAAGAAGTCGCTGTAGTCTCTTATTGTATTTCTTTTTAAAATGAACTTTATTTTTATAATTACCAGTTGATAGTCTCTCCCTTCCACCCACTCTTGTTCCACCCTAACCATGGAAGAAAAAAAGAAAAACAAGACTTGTATAACACATATGCATACTTGGACAAAACCAATTTCCCCACTGGCCATGCCCAAAAAAAAGCGTATGTTTCATCCTGTGCCCTGAGTCCTTTTCTTCTCTGTCAGCAGGCGTTTAATATTTCTTATCATTGATCCTCTGGAATCATGACTGATCATTTCATTTATTAGAATTCTTAAGTCTTTCAAAGTTGTTTGTTTTTAAAGTATTTTTAACTGTATAAATTAATCTCCTTGTTTCACTTCATTATGTATCAGTTCACATAAGTCTTTCCAGGTTTCACCAAAACCATACCTTTCATCATCACAATAGTATTATTACATTTATATACCATAATTTGTCCAGCCATGTCTCAATTGTTAGGTTCCAGTTCTTTGTTGTTATGAAAAAAAACCCTGATATATATATATATATATATATATATATATACACATATATATATATATATATACATACATACATATATACATACATACACAGAGAGACAGAGAGACAGAGACAGAGAGAGAGAGACAGGGAGAGACAGAGAAAGAGAGACAGAGACAGAGAGTACACTATGGGTCCTTTACTTTTCCTTTGACCTCTTTGAAATATAGACATAGCAGTGGTGTCTCTGTACAGGCATGTACATTTCAGTTATTTTTTGGGCATAGTTCCAAGTTGCTTTCCAGAATAGCTGGATTAGTTCACAGCCCCATCAGATGTGTTTTCCTGTCGTTCTTCCAACAGTTGTTGTGGGGGTCTTTTTGGTCAATTTTGTCAGTCTGATGAGTATGAGGTGGAACCTTAGAGTTACTTTATGTTTAATTTCTCTAATTATTAGTGATTTGGAGTAGGTTTTCGTGTGGCTGTAATAGCTTGGATGCTTTCCTCTGAAAACCACTTCTTCTTATCCTTTGACCATTCATCAGTTGGGGAATTGTTCTTAGATGTGTCAGTTTGAATCAGTTCCTTACACTTTATGGAAAGAAGACCTCTATCAGTGAAACTGGCTGCAAGATTTTTTCCCCCCAAGTTACTTATTTTCCTTCTAATTTCAACTGCTTTGGGCTTATTTGTGTAAAAATATTTTTGTCCCTTGTTTGGTCACAAGCTCATCCCCTATCCACAGATGTGAAAGAATTTCTTCCCTCCTCCTCTAAATTGTTCAGGATATTATCCTTAATAACCCTGTTGTAAACATATAGAGTCTATCTTGGTATATGGGGTGCGACGTTCACCTGTACCTAATTTTGCTCATATTGCTTTCTGGTTTTCCTGACAGTTTTTGTTGAATAGTGATTTCTTACCCCACTGTTGAGGGTCTATGGGTTTATTCAACACTAGGCCCTTCGTCTTATCTGCTTCTGTATGTTCTGCCCTGATAGTTTGAGATCTGGTGTTGTTAGGTTCCCTTGCCACTTTTTTTTTCATTGTTTTCCTTGAGATTTTTGAGCTTTCGTTCCTCCAGATGAATTTCCATTATTTTTTCTAGTTCTAGAAAGCATTTTTCAGTAGTTTGATTGATAGGCCATTGAAGAAGTAAGATAATATAGATAGTAGTCATTTTTATTAAATTGCCTCAGCCTCCTCATTAGCAGGATTTTCTTGATCTTCATCCTTCTCAACCAGTCTGCAGCATTCGACCATGCCAGTCACCCTCTTCTCTTTGATCCTTTCTTCTCTCTAAGTTTTCTGAATAGTGCTTTCTCCTGGTTCTCCTCTTGCCCCTGTAGGATGCTTGATGTGGACCAGGCAGCCATTGTTATCTATGCAGAACTCTATAGAGCCCTGTGCCCTTGGATACTTTGGAAGTTGTCTTTGGTTATTCCTTCCCCATCCCTTAGCAGGCCTGGCCAGTGGGAATTTAACCAATATCTTTGAAGACAAAATTGAACCCAGTTCTAGTTCATACTCCATCACTATGCTCCTCTGTATTTTTTTAGGCCTGAAATTCTTGCATGAGCCTGTGATTCATGAGCCTCTGTAAATCTTTCCATTAAGTTTTCCCCTCAGTGCATGTGCAGATTTTTTTATATTTTATTAAATCTGTTTTTCCTCTGCAGTCTCTTAATTTGTCATATATGGTTTTTAAATGTGCATTTATATTTGAGCAAAGTACCCAGAATGCCTTCAGTGCATAGATACAATATTATGACTCGTTCTCTTTTTTTGCCCCCTTGTGAAAGCTATTTTTCTTTTCGGAATTCATGGCCAGAGTGTGGGCAGCTGAGGAAAGGGGGGAAATAACACCCTGCTGCTTATTAAGAACATGCTGAAGACATTTCCAAAAAAAATTATATTTGATTTAAAACAAATCTGGAAATAAACTGTATTTCTACAATATACAATTGAATTACAATTCCATATTGACCTGGCCCACCTCCTACATGCCAAACGCTCTTGTCAGCAGACTCACAAGACTGTACCTAGCAACAGAAGCCAGAGTCTAGGCAACTCAGTAGCTATTATTGCAAATGTGTTCAAGATGTTTCTGTACACTCACATTTCAACTCAGGAAGGAAAAATAAAGCTAAGGAGAAGAAGCACTGTTTGTCACTTCTGCATGGGTATAGCCATACCAGAATCACCGCATTAGGTCTTTTTGGTTTTGGATACCAGACTTTATGATGGTCATTGGCAAGCACTGGTGTATCAGGAAGAAGGTGACAAGGATGTGGAGAGAGCTCAAAATTGCCGTATGAGAAAAGAAATCCCAGTCTGGCAATTGGTGGATTGTAAAATCCTGGATGGAATGAAGGTTCCTTGAGGGCAAAGACTGGTTCATTTTTGTTTTTGCATCATCATTGCCTAACACAGTGCCTGGAAAGTAGTAGGCCCTTAATAATCATATGTTGATTGTTTGGTTTAGAAGAGAGAAGAGGGGGTGGGGAGGGATAGTGGTAGAGAGAAATAGATTCTCTCAAGTCTGGAAAAAGGCTATCATGGCAAAAGGGTTAGATTGGAACTCATGGGTTTTAGAAGATCCTCCTGTTCATCTCCCTCTTTGTTTTATAAACGAAGAAATAGGAGCCCAAAGAAGTTAAAGGCTGGGCCACATAACTAGTAAGTAATGGAACTGGGATTCAAAGCTAGTTGGGTTTTTTTACTCTAAATCTATCGTTTTTTCTATTATATCATTCTGGTTCCCTGCCTCCTCCCTTTCTATGTCTCTAGAAGGCAGAATTAGCATTAGTGGGTATAAGTCACAGGGAGACTGAGTTCAGCTCAATATAAGGAACAACTTCCTAACTATAAAGTTGTCTGAAAACACCCCGGTTTGCTTTTTGAGGCTGAGTTCTCCATCACTGGAGGTGTTGAAGTAGAGGTTTGTTAAGGTCATAGAGATGCTTTCTATATATAACTCAAGGCTGGATTAAAATGGTCTCTAGGGTCCTCAACTGGGGGTTCCCTATACCAATGAAATCACATGTCTCGTTTCCCTCCCAAATTCCTTTGCAAACACACACACACACACACACACACACACACACACACACACACACAGATTCATTAACTATTGCCAATCCTTTTCTTGCTCTGCCATATTTGAATTTATTCCTCTTAGTATTTTAGTTTCCACATTTGTAAAATTAGGATATCCAAGTTGGAAGGGACCTCAGTGGCCACCAATTAGATCCAGCCTGGATCTGACTGGGAATCTTCTCTACATCTCTGTTACATGTCATCCAACCTTTAGTGAAGATCTCCACTAAGGGCTAATCCACTCACTTTTGGGCTGATCCATTCCACTTCCATATCACTCTAAATATTTGGGAGTTTTCCCCTTAACAGCAAGCCTAAATTTGCCCATTTCCAGCTCCTAACCATTGCTCCTAGCTCTATCTTCCAGGTTTAAACTGAACATGTCTATTCATTTATAACAGAGACAACACAACCATTCAAACACTTGCAGACAGCTCTTGTGTCCACCCTTTTAAAAAAACTCTGTCTTTTTTTCTGCAGGTTAAACACCCCAGACTCCCTCAACTAAGCCACCTATGGTCTGATCTCAAGGCCCTTCCAAATTCACATTGCCCTTCTCTCCAGCTTAGAAGCTAAAAATAATGAAGGTATTGAGTTCCCAAGTTCTATTCCACTCTGCAGAAGAAAGCTTGAGGGGCTTATCACAGTCACACTACTAGAAATTGTACCCTCAATCTTGGCTCCTTTTTAGCATTTATTCTTTTCCCTGAAGACCATTGTGGCCGTAATGTTGAGGGGAAATAGAGCTTGACTCTGTGAGTTTCTTGAAAGGCCAAAAAGCTGAAAGGGAGAGGAAAACAGAGGTCATAGAACCTGTTGGAGATGGAGTTGGTAGATGAGATGGTATTTCCTCATACTAAGAGGAACTGATGAATGAGAAACCATCTCTGTCTCCTACATATATAACTGAGCTGTTCTCTCTGAATCACATTTACTCACTTAATACTCACCTACACAAATGGACTTATTTCACTAATTCAGAAGTCCCCTCTAATGATGTAGGTCCCAACCTCTCTGAGCCTGACCGTTCTGTACTATTTATGTGTCCATAGCGTCTCATCAATTTGCTGCACTGAGTCGATCCAAGGTACTGAAGTCCTTCTTTGCTTTCTCCTAAGAATATAAGGGGAGCACTTTTTCTACCTGTTAGCTCTCATCCTGTCTTTCTTCTCTTTCTATCATGTTTCCCTAATGACATCTGCCCATATAACATCATGTAGCATTGGACTATTACGAGGGAATCTTGCCTGATTTGGCTGTTTTGATTATACATTTGATTATGTCCTTTTGCTATGGTAATTGTTACAGTATTTACAAACACCTCCTGGCTGCCAGGGATAAAGAAGAGAATGCATGATGAAGATAGATAAAATCCAGAGTTCCTTTCAGTCAGTCCTCCAAATGAATAAGCTCTCAGCTCTTATCCCTGAAGTACCCCAAGTTAAAATGGGACTCAAACGAAGCTGTGAGGAAACAGGCTTTGAATTAAAATGACCACCTGGTCCAACACATCCAGTATGGGAAGTGCTTCAGGTGCAATTTGACAGATTTTAAGGAGGCTGTAAGTCATTTATAACAGAGACACAACAAGTTTATCAAAATTTGAGAAGGCTTGAAAAATAAGTTTTATTGATGCCTTTTTTAGATCACATATGTTTCTGGACATTACCAACCACTCCCCTCTCCCCTTTCCTGGAAAGAAGAGCAAGGAGAGAGACATTTATGTCTCTCTCTCTGTGCATCTCTGTAGTTTAGTTTCTCTGTCTCTCTTTGTCTCCGAATCTCATTTTCTCTGTCTTTGTCTTTTTGTCTCTATCCGTCTCGTTTTCTCTCTCTGCTCCTCAGCCTTTAAAGAAGTTCACAGAGTCAGAATCCATCTCCTTCCTCCTCTTAAAGGTGGTATGTGAGGCAGTTTGTGAAGAAGCTGAGGAGTAAATGACCACAAATGCAGTGAGGAACAGATGAGGCTTTCTGGAAATTGTATTCTAGGAGAGACAGCAGTCACCAATCAGGAGAGTGGGTCCCCTGGGCATAAATTCCTCCGTGGCATTCTTGGTGTCTGATGTGAATCCCAAAGTCCCAAAGGTCAGGTTGGTAGTGGGGGAGGACCTGGTGGGAAGAGGAGGGAGCTACTTGGTGCTTATATGTTGTTCTTCTGTGTCAAATAAATCTTCCCATGTTTCTCTGACTTTCTAGCATTCCTCATTCCACATTGCACAATATCATATTCCATTGCCTACACAGGTTTTGGTGTTTGTTTTTAGCTGTTCTCTAATCAGTGGATACTGACTTTGTTTCCACTTCTTTGCTAGCACAGAAAGAGTTTTGGTCTGAATGTTTTAGTACATGTTGGGCCTTTTGTTCTGCCTCTGCCTTCATTGTGATCTGTGTCTTGTAGTGGAACCACTAGGTCAAAGGCTATAGAAAAAGTTTAGTCATTTTTTTGGACATAATTCCAAATTGTGTTTCTGTATGATTGAACCAGTTCATAACATCACCACAGTGGCTTACTGTTCTTGAACTCTCTTGGCCTTGCCAATATTGACTACTCCTACTATCTGCCACCTTTTTTGTCAGGGCTTTTAAAGAAATGAAAACTGATTGGCAAATGCGTCTAATCCCATCTGAGTCTGGGAGACTGAGGCTGATGGAGCTTTTCAGCTCAGGAATTATGAGCTGCAATCGTCTATGTTCATCAGATTTTTCACATATCAGCTACTCTGCTTGGTTTCAACTTAATAATCATCATATCATATTATTTCCCCCTCCCCCAGGTATAAGCTCATCACAGGGAAACTTGTTATCATAGAGATTGCATCAACTTTCTGACTCACACTTCCACATGCTTCTGCATGATTGTAGGGTAGAACAAAAAATATCCTCCCAAAGCCTCCCTTAGGAGAAGGCTCAATTCCCAAGTCAACTCTTCATTTGATACCAGCTGTTCTGCTTGATTGTGACTCTACCATCATGATACTCTCTTACCATTCCCTTCCATTTTCAGTTTTTGCATGTATTGTCTTCCCCTATTAGATTATAAGCCCCTTGAGGGCAAGGGCTGTCTTTCTTTCTCTTATTTGTACCCCTAGCACTTAGCATAGTGCCTGGTATATAGTAGGTACTTAATAAATGTTTATCATATTTTAATAAATATTTATTATAGTAAGTGTCACATCACTCCCTTCTCTTCCCGCCACAGTCATATTGTGTTATGTTATATTGTATTGTGTCCACCATAAGTCTGTCATCAATATAGTGAACTCCTTGAAGCAGAGGGCCACTAGACTGCCTAAGGTAGGGATAACTGGACCTGGTTAGAAATGGAGATCAGAGCTCTGATGCCAATAAGTAGTGGGATCAGGCCCATGAGTAACTGTTGTATTTTTAGCCTAGATGAGATGAGGAGACCTCATCTTTAAAAAAAAAAACCCCAACAAACTAAAGTAGTCCTGTGAATAATGTTTAGCTAGTCAAATAACAACATGTATTGTTGCCCATTTTCTCAGAGAAAGTGCTACAAAAGGTTCATTCATTTTTACCATGCCAAAATATAAGAATGCACTATCTAGGACAAAACGGAAGCTAACGGAAGGTACTATATTCGAATGTGCATGGCTTCTACATTTAAGAGCACAAGACTAGGCCGGATAGAGTTACTGGGATTACTGTCCATTTATCTCTTTAAAGAGATCAATATTTATCACATTTTCCCCCAAAACTATCTGTTCTACAGACTTGTCTATTTCTAATTTTACTTGCCCAGATTCACAATCTTGAGGTCATCCTTGACTCTTCCCTCAACACCCATATGCTGATAGTTGCCAAGTCTTGTTGATTCTGCCTCCACATTATACTATTGTCTTCTCCAGTAGAATGTATACTGCTTCAGTGGAGGAGTTAGTGCTTTCTCTTTCTCTGTATCCTCATTGCTTAGCACAATGCTAGCACGTAGTAAGAGATGAAGAATATTCCTCGATTGATTGATTTCAGATATGGGGACCACTTGTACAAAAGAAAAGAGGCAGAAAATAGAATATCATGTACAGGGAATTCAGGACATATAAAATACAGTGATTGATGGAGGAATAACAACTGTGTAAATCAGGTAATGCCTCTTAGAGGTAGCAGTTAAGTTGAACTACAAAGACAACTAGGGTTTTATGAAGGACGTAAGGAACAGAGAGTATTCTAAGCATAGGGGATGCCTTATGTTAAAGAAACCAAGGTAGAGGTTGTAAAGCCTTGCATGGGGAATGGTAAGTAGGCCACTGTGGCCAGAGCCTGGCATGTGTCAGGGTGAGTAATGTGTGATAAGCCTGGAAAGGTAAACTGGGCTCACATTGTGACACACTTTAAATCACAAGTGGGAATATATATTTTATCCTAAGGAAAATAGAGGGTGAATAGGAGAGGGGAGAAATTAG
>CM053582.1:33721442-33736573 GCA_028627135.1 Pseudochirops cupreus | reverse complement strand
ATGGGTATTTTGGGGTGGCTATGTGAGAGCTGCGATATGTTGCTGCTTCTACGCCGCCATCTTGGCTCCGCCCCCCAGGCATGATCTTTAATATTCAGATCACATATCCATTTTGGATGTATTTTGGAACATGTTGGTCTAAACCTAATTTTCCCCAGACATTTTTCTGGTCTAGCTACTGTCAAAGGTGGGTAATTTCCTAAGTAATTTACCTTTTGGGGTTTATCAAACTCTGGGTTATTGAGTTCAATTATTTATGATTCTTCCTTGTATAGTCTGTTCTATTGATCTACTTTTCTATTTTTAAAGCAGTAGCAAATGGTTTTGATTAGGGCTTTATGATACAGTTTGAGGTCTGGAAATACTATTCCTCCTTGATTCCTGCCTTTCTTTTTCGTGATTTCCCTTGACATTCTAATTCTTTTGTTCTTCCAAATGAATTTTGATCTTGCTTTGTGTGGCTCTGCAAAATATCCCATTTGTAGTTTGATTAGTATGGCACTAAATCTGTAAATTCACTTTCATTATATTGGCCTAGCCCAGCTGTGAGGACTGAATGTTTCTCTAGCTATTTGTTGCTTTTTATAATTATGTCTATATAGGTATTGAATGTGCTTTGTTAGATTGACTCCCAGATAGTTTATGCATATTGTAGTGTTATTGTATGCATATTGTTATTCTGAAATGGACTTCCCTTTCTATTATGGCTTTCTGGATTTTATTATTACAGTATCGAAATGCTGTTAATTTTTATGGCTTTATTTTGTAACCTGCAATATAGCTGAAGTTAGTAATCCTGTCAATTGGTTTCTTTTCTTTTTTTAAATTGATTAATTAATTAATTGATTTTTTTATCTTTAAACTTTTATTTATTTTAGTTTACATCATTCATTTCCATGAGATTTTGAGTTACAAATTTTCTCCCCATCTTAATTGGTTTCTTTTCTAATTTCCTAAGATTTTCAAAGTAAACTCTCAGCAAAAAGGGATACTAACTAGGCTGCCAAAATCATTCCTCCTTCCTACACTTTGCAATCCAAGCAAACTGCTCTTTTTTCTGCAAGTCAGTTATACTCTATCTCCCATCTCTGTGCCTTTGCCCTAGCTGGCTGCCATGCCTGCCACCCACAGTCTTCTTACCTTTAACTTTAATTTCCTTTAACTGCTGTCTCCAACATCACCTTCTGCATAAATCCTTTCCTGATCCTTTCTAGTGCTAGTGCCCTCCCTCTCTAACTAACTTGTATTTAACTATTTTGTGTATATGTGTATGTGTCAACTTCATATTTATGCTGTACCTGTTTTTATATGTACTTGTTGTCTTCCCTATTAGAATATAGGCTCATTTGAGTAGTGATTGCCCTCGTATCCTCAGTGCCTAGCACATGTTATTGTTGTTGTTCAGTCATGTCTGACTCTTCTTGATTCCATTTGGGGTTTTCTTGGCAGAGATCCTGGGGTGCTTTGCCATTTCTTTCTCCAGCTCATTTTACAGAAGAGGAACTGAGACAAACAGGGTGAAGTGACTTGCCCAGGGTCAAACAGCTAGTAAATGTCTGAGGCTGGATTTGAACTCAGGAAGAGGAATCTTCTTGACGCCAGGCCCAGTGCTCTATCCACTGAGCCACCTGGCTGCCCAGCTGTCACATAGTAGGGGTTAAATGAATATTTGATGATTGTTTGACTGAATGAGGATATTAAAGGGTTAATCCATAAGGATTTTACCTGGTTGGCATTTTCTTTTTGTCCAGTGAATTCAGCTGTAAATACTCTATCTCTGGTGCATATAATTCCTTTTTTTTTTCTTTTTGAGAATTGGTGGGACTAGAGAAAATGTTCATTCCTTCATCCTTTTGGTCACATGAAATGCCTTTCTGTGTTAATGAACAATGTGTGTGTGGAGATGGATGTGTAAGGGCAGGGAATATCTTCTGTGAAAGCCTCCAATCCCTTTCTTTTTATTCTCTTAGTTATAGATTTGGTATCTTTAAAGCATTTACATAATGTTTAAAACCTTAGAGGAGTTTCTACCTAGCATTCTTAAATGCAATTTGAGGGCAGTTTACAAATCTTGGTTTAGGTGTTGATTTTTGATAAGAGCTCATTACAAAGTAGAATCTGCAGTGCTGTAGCTGATTAGGAGAGAGACTGCACAATTATACGTGGTTAGGATGCAAATGAAATTAGTCTTTTGCATTTTGAGGCTTTCCACATTTGGGTTCCTGATTTCTATGTGAAATGGTCATGGTTTTGTCTGTCCCCTCCTTTGCACCCTCACCATTGGCACCCTAGTCTGGGTACTTGTTACTTCTTTCTGGCTTCTTGTACCAGCCTACTGGCCTTTTATCCTCTTCTCTCTCCCCTACCTGCTTCAATACATCCTATACAGCATTGCCTGATTCATCTTCTTGAATAATGAGCCTATTTACATCATGCTACTACACAGAAACATTCAATAACTACTCATTGCCTCCCAAATAAGAGTCCATGTTTCTTACCATGCCCCTACTATGTCTTCCCAATGTAATCTCACTCTCTAACGCCTGGCTCACCCCTTTACCTACTGTCTATGCACTGGCCAAACCAAACGGTTTTTATTTCCTAGGCATGTCCTGTTGATTCTTACTTCTGAGCCTTTTCTCATGCGCTCTGTCCCCTGCAGTATGCCTGGTATGCCATCCCTCACCACTGATGTTTATGAAAAACCTACCTGTCTTGGTGAGTCCAGTTTAAATGCCACTTTGCTCATTCACTGAGCCCCCAGTTCTCTCTCCTTCCTATGAACTGTTGGAACTCTTTTTATTACTTTTAGGCACTTCTCATAGTCTAATTTTTATCTAAGCAGTTCCAGTATATCTCCTACTAAAATATATGGTTCTTGATGACAAGGATGGTGTCTAATTTCTATCTTTTTCAGGGTCTAGTCCAGAGTCTTACATGAAGCAGGCCCTCAATAAATCTTGCTTGAATAAATTGATATTTCTTCAATACTAGTTGACATTTACAGCTTAAAGTTTGCCAAGTACCTTGTCTCCATGATCTCCTTAGATCCTCCACAACTCTGGGACTTAGATGATGTGGGTGTGAGAGCTCCCTCCACCTCTGCATAATGTAGCTATCTATGACATAGATCATTTAGATTACTTGTATGTTTCACCTTCCCAGATTTAGTGCTGGAAGGAACATCAGAAATCATCTAGTCTAGCCCCCCGCCCCCATTTTACAGCTGAGGAAACTAAGACCCAGAGAGATGAATTTGCCTGCCCAGTTTGAGGTAGTAAATAGTAGAGTTGGGACTGGTGCTGGGTCCTCTGACTCCAAAGTAAAGCCACGCCAATGTGATTCAAATCTGAGCCACTTCTGATTCCAAGGCCAACATGCTTTCCCTAGTACTATATCCACTTTACTGTTAGTGAAAAGCCTAGACAAGTTGGCGCTGGTTCTTTTTTCATTTAGTATTGCATTGAACTCTTCTATGAATCTTTGTGATTTCATACTTTATCATATACCTCTCCATTGGTTTGGCATGAGCTGTCACTTCTTGAATAAGATGAACTAAATTAGAAAGTCTTAGCTTTAAAATATAATGACTTCAATAAGGGCTTTTTGAGTGTTAGAAATATTATCTGAAGTTTACCCTAAATGAGTTTTCATTTTCAATAATAATTTCACTAAGGAAAATCTATTATTGCTATAGCTTTGTTTTGAGCTGTGGCAACTTTCATGTGAGAAAAAGATAATTTTTCATCAAATACCTTTTGAAAAGTTCTTTTCTGAAATACCATCTATGTTAGAGTCAAACCCAGATATTGGTTTGGAAAGCAAACAAAGCAGTGGGGTCGGTGGCTCCTGGTCAGAAGAGAATGGCCACAGAGGTGCTTTCTTGGCAACGGCTCCCTCAGAGGTGGCAATTTTGTAGCTGGTAATGGCGAGAAGCCTTTGTACTTCTCTCCACAAGGCATCCCTTCATAGAAAAAGATCCTGTAAATAGCATTAATATTGGCAGAAGAAGGAGCTGTCAGGTCCTCAGAAGAGCATATGACCACATAGGTGACCACATAGGGATTCAATTGTATGATTCCCACATTTGCAGGTTCAGAATGAATCAGGTGAAGTCTACCCAGAGAGAGGAGGAATAAAGATGTGCACTTGCCCCTACCTGCCCTGCCAATTATCTACCTTCCCCAGACTAAACACCATTATAGTTTTACATATCCTAATATCAGTTTATTTCACCCAGAATTTGAGTAATTTTTGTAGTGGATCCTTTGTGTTCACAGACCTGTTCTTTTCCCACCACTCCATTGGACAGGTTAATGGAAAGTATAGTAGAGTAAAGGTAAGGAAGTCTAGGTTCCACCCCAGCTCTGCTACAGACTCTCTATGTGAGCATGGGCAATCTCACTCTACCTCTTGGCCATTGGCAGCATACTCAAGTGATCTCCTCTGGATCGGCTGCCTCCCGGAGTCTAGAATGCTGAGATCTAGAAGCCCTGGCTTCAGATTTTACCTTAGACCCTTAACAGTTGTGTGGTTGTGGGCAAGACACTTAACTTTTCTGTTTCCGTTTCCTAATCTAGCAAATGAGGATCCTAGTCCCTGTTGTACCTACTTCCCAGGGTTGTTGTATATCACAGACTGAGTAACTAGATTTGGAGCTGGGGGCTGGTTTTGAATCCCAGCTCTATCACTTAATACCTGTGTAACTCAGGACATACCATTAACTGTAAATGAGAAAGTTAGTTGTTCTAGATGACCTTCAGAGGGCCCTTCAAGCTCGAGATTTATGATCCTTCCCTTCAGCCTCAGCTGTGGAATCATGCAGCCTGCGTCTCAAGATCTTAACGTGGAAAATGGGGCAACATTACTGCAAACATTTATGGAGTACTCTAGGCAAGGATAGCCCTGTCACACAAAGGCAAACAGGTCGGGGGCTCTTTGGATTCTGCATTCGATAAACCCTTGTCATTTGGATTACCTGTGTTGTTTATATGAGAATCTCCCTAGCTCAGTGATGAAATATGGGCAGCTTAGGAAAATACCATCAGCTCATTTTCCTTCCACAAGGTGGCAAAAGTACAACGCCATAGCCAGGGGATTGCTCAGTTATAGCATTTGTTGATGAAACTGAGATTTAAACGACTGGCTGGCAGAGAAGGCTGAAGTGAAGGCTCTCAGTATAAGACAAACATGCTCAGTTCTGCCTTTCTTCCTTTCTCAAATTCAAGGCACTTCTATTACATCTGTTGAGAATAATGGGATTGGCATGGAGAAGGTCATTTTGAAGAACCCCAGTGAAAGTAGTGTGGGATTCCAGGGATTTTCAGATGAATACAATTTCCAAGGGTTTTGTCTCTGTTTAAATGGAGACATAAATACCAGAAAAGATTAGGGCTAGTTATAATTTATCCAACTAAGTTTAGCCTTTTAGCAGAACCTTAACTAGGAATATTTTTCACTTGGAGTGAAAATATTTGAATATTGGAGGGTTTGGAAGGTGTTGATAGCAGTGGTGCAGAAGTTAGGCCAAGGCTGGATAGTCTTGAGATAGAGGGTGGGCCATCTCCCTAAGGGTAGAGGTTGAAGGGAATCATAAAATTACAGAATTTGAGAGCTGAAAGCAACCGCAGAGGCCACATAGTCAAACCTATACATGAAAGGAAACTCCATTATAACATACCCAATAAATAGTCAGCAAGCAATTGGCTTGAAGACCTCCAACAAAGGGGAGTCCACCACCTGCTGAATTAGAGGCAAGTCCTGAAGGAAGGGCCTGTGGGATAGCAACCTGAGATTAGTAAAGTTATACTATATAGTGTGGATCAATGCAACACTGCAAGAAACAGGCCTCTAGACAGAGCACAGAGGAAGCGTGGCCCTTATATGTTAGCACCCTGGAACAAACTCCAAGTTACCCTACCCTAGATATGCCTCTGCTTTTTAAAGGTCCCCTTACTCCAGCCCACACCTCTCAGAACATTCACCTCTTGTTATACATGCATAAAAGACAGAAGCTTTCATGATAGAGTTAAGAAAAATGTGTGCTTAAAATGGAATGATGCTGATAGTCCATTTCATGGAAGCTTTTTTTCTAATAAAAGGTTCTGAAAATCATTTTTTTACCCTTTAAATTTTCCAAAATGGCTTCACTAAGGATGTTGAAACTGGCTTGGGAGCGTTTTCTGAGTCACCACTAATGACTTATTGAATGAAAAGGATGATAAATTATGACCTTACCTCTTTATAGTGTTTTTTTCATTATTTTTTCCACTTAAAGTATGTTACTGCTGCCCCTCAAAAAAGTATAACTGCTTAGTGGGTTTTCATGGAAAATTTCTTTTGTTTTTCTGTTCATAATGCTTTACTTTATAAGTGCTAGCAAAGCCTTTAATCTGAATTTTCTCTGCAGATGGTTAACTGCTGTGAAAAGTTTTCAGTTATTGCATAGTCTCTTTTTTAGAATTAATTGCCTATGATGTGGGAAGAGGATGACCATCTTACAGATTGTAGGAATTAGAAAGAAACAGAACACTAAAAATGACAAATGAGACTCAAATATAGCTTGCATCAGGGATTCACAAATTAAAAATGAATGGGACAAGCTCAGTTTCTCCCCTTTCTGTTAAAGGGACCTTTTGTTTCAGGTGTCCTGGACCCCTTGGGCAGTAGGGTAAAGCCTAGGGACCTCTTTCCAGAGAAATGCATAAAATAAAATATATAGGATTGCAAAGGAAATCAATTATAGTTAAGCAGTTACATCATTTTCCTTAAAGTTCATGAACCTTAGACTAAGAAACTTTGAGATACACAAACAATATTTTATTTTTCCAGTATGTTCCAAGAATATGCTCCCTTGAAGCATATTGAAGGAAAAATCCTGAAAATGGGGATAACGGAGTTGCACCCGACTCCCAAGGTTGTCGTGACGATGACAAGAGAGAATAATTCAAAGTGCTTAGCACAGTCCTTGGCATATAGTAAGCACTCTAGAAATGTTTGTTGTTGCTGTTGTTATTCCAAGGTTACCAGTGGTCCCTTATTGATTCAATCCAGTGTCCTTTCCTCAGGCTTTACCATCCTGGACCTCTCTGTAGCTTTGGAAAGTGTTGGCTGCCTGTTGTTTCTGGGTACTCCCTCTCCCCAGATACCACACTACTAGTTCTTCTGCCTGGGTGATTACTACTCTCCAGGCTCCCTTGCTGGATCAGGAGTCATGCCCTCCCCATTATATATCTCCGCCCTTCTCAGAATCACATCTTAAAATGCATAAAATAAAATATATAGTATATGAAAGGAAAGCAATTCTATCAGAACACAGTTATCAAAGTATTTTAAAAACAAGTTCATGAACCCTAGGTTAAGAAGCCCTATTCTAAATGATCTCTAAAACCCCTTTCAGTTCTCTGAATCAACAAGTGTTTGTTAAACACCTACTATATGTTAGGCATTTTGCTAGGTGCTGGTTTTTTTTACCATTAAGGCAACAAGGGCCAGAGTACCCCCCAGAAATCCTTCAAATAACTATAACCTAGATGAGGGCAATAAAGCATGGAGGAACAAAACAACATTGTTACATTGGGATGAAAAAACTTAACTGATTTGGACTGGTGCTCAAGACCTATAATTTCTGGAAGTCTGCTTGTAATGTTCCTTCCCACTCTCACCATCACCCCTGTGAAAGGTATTAATGACATGCTGGAGAAAAAGAAAATGCACCAAGGGGAGAAATTGTTCTGAAGTCACATGAAAAGGCAGACTGGCGGGTGTTCTCTGAGTGACAACGTGATTATATGGGGCGTGCAGGGAGGGGAGATATCTGTTCAGAAGTGAACAGGTTTCTTCCTCCTGCATTCAGTTCCCATAGAAATGCACCCCCTCTCCCCCTGTAGGGGATGGTCTTTGTGGTAATTTGGTCTGAACATCAAGAAAGCTTTGCTTCCTAGTTGAAAGCTTGTGCCTTAACTGTCCCAAATCAGATACGTAAAGGGTCAGGCCTTCTCATTCCTCAGGTTGTTAGAGCCTGGAATAGAAGCAGCAGGAGATTTGAAGGGGCTTTTATTCTCATGTCAAAAGGCAGGTTGTCCTCCTGTTAAAGTCTCTGTTTGCTTCGAATGGGTAGGAAATTAATTGAGTCATTAAAACAACCACTGCTTATTCGAGATCTGGGAGAGTGAGATGGAATGATGGGGGGGATAATACACCAAGCAGACTTAGTTCCATTGTGTGTGAGACACAAACTCTTTCTGCAGAACTTGACCTCTGCACTGTACTTCTGCTGGATTGGGTGCCATCATGTCATCTTGTTATGTTATAGCTAGGAGTTGCTATGTTATAGGTAAACATGTGTTCAGTCCTGTTGAAAATGTTAAGTTAGCCTTGAAAAATGATAAGAGAGGCAGCATTGTGTGGTGTGTGGGGAACTGGTCTTAGAGGAAGGCAGAGGTGGGTTCAAGTCCTGCCTCTCACAAATACTGGCTGTATGACCCTGGGCAAGTCACATAGCCTCTCTGTGGTATAGGTGACTCCCTGAAACTATAAGTTGCAGAGCAGTTACCAACCTGCATTGGCAGAGGAAGTTTCCTCATCTGGGAGTTCCCTTTATCAAGGAAAGCATAGCTCCAGTTCCTTTTTCCCTATTCTAGAGAATAATAGTCTCTGGATCCTGGCATCAAAAGTCAGAAAGCAGGTGAAGGAAAGACAGTACCTTTTTTGGAATCCCTTTTTGCATGCAGTCCACCTTACAGTTTTGACATGTGTATAATGGAAAGAACCCTAGATCTAGAATCAGAAAACTTTGGTTTGAGTTCATGCTTTGATACTTCCTAGCTCTGTGACCTTTTAAGTAAGTTTCTCATGTAGTCTTCTGGTTGACCGAGGAGCCAAAGGAGTAATGATTCAGGAGGGGCTGTGCTAGATCTGTGTGTGCATACAAAGGGTTCAAACTGATGATCTCTCAGCTTTCTAATGAAGAGGGTGATTGTGAGCCACTGGGCATGGGGGGGGGGGACAGCAGAAAGGTATATTCCCCCAATAGCTGCCATATTTCTCTGAGCTCATCATGCCTTTTTCTTTTGTGCTTATTCTTTCCTGTCTTAGGTGAATGAGCATTGGAATTGATCAGGTTATGTATGACTGTGTGAATTTTGCAAGGTCAGAAGAGCCGTGAGTTTTTCTCTTTACTGTAGTTTCTCCTTGTTCATTTATTATTTAATAATTTGATTTATTTTCCTTTTCTCTTTAATCAGATTAAAGTAAAAAAAAAAATGCTAGTTTTTTTCAAAGAACCAGCTTTCAGACTTATCATTTCTATTACTTTTATTTTCTGATTTATCTGTTTCTCTTCTACTTGTCAATATTTCCTCTTTTTGCTAATTTTTTGGAATAATTTGTGGATTTTCTAGTCTTTAAGTTACATATTCAGTTCATTATTAATTTGTTTAAAATTTTGTTAATGTATATTTTCAGAGTTATAGTGTTTATTTTGAGGACTGCATTAGGTGCATCCCATCTATTATGGCATATTGTATCATCATTATCATTGCATATTGCTGTGTGTCCCTGTCATGTGTAACCTGGATAGGTCACATAACCTCTCAGTGTTCCAGTCTAAGCAACTCTTTGAGACAGTAAGTTGCAAAGAATATGTTGATCCACACTGGGAGAGGTGATTTCCTCACCATGGAGTTCCCTAACTGGTGAAATCACAGTTCTGTTCCATATCCTTAATGATAATGAAAGGAGAGATGGATTCAGGAAGAGACATTGACACAAACTATGACCATTTCTTGCAAAAGTTTAACCAAAGTGAAACAATTTCACAGAAAGGGGACCAAATAAACCCTGAAGGCATCTCATCAATAAATTATCATCATCTTAAGAAGTATCATTATCATTGTCTTTCAAATTCAATATTTTCATAATTTGGAAACAAATGACATTAGCTTTATGGTATTATTATTCTCTCTATATAGGTATGTAGCTTTTTCTACTAATCCTCATATTAATTATTAATTGTTATTTTATTATACCTACTATGGCCTCAGAATTGTGTTACCCCCAGGACAGATCTCTTTTTTATATTCTTGATCTAGTTTAATTTCTCTTCTTTTTTCTTCATTACCATTTCCTTTTCTTCATATGGTGCATCAGGGACTCTGTGAGGTTAGAATTCAGCTATGATGGCTCTAATGTCATTGAAGAAGATAGTACTTTGTTAGAAAAAATCTTTTCTGTTGTTCTCCATTTGTCCTTGATCCAGATTTATCCTTAAATGCTCTCCTCATGATCTGGCCAAATTGGGTTTCATGCCAAACTTTCTATGAAATCGCATCCCAATTGTTTGCTGTGTTATGAATTGATACCTTGTATAATCTCTCACCCTCCTAGGGAAGGAGAATTCATTGCAAATGAATTACCTTCTAAACAGTGTTGCCCTTTGTTGTCACATCCCTCTGCCTGATAAGGCAATTGGGTGGTTACTTTCTGAGATGTCTTCAGGGCTTATTTGGCCCCCTTACTGTGAAACTGTTTCACATTGGTTTAACTTTTGCATGAAATCGCCATAATTTGTGTCCATTTCTCTTCTTATATGCCTCTCTCATTTTATTATCATTAGGAATAAGGAGTGGACCTGTGATTTCCCCAGTGCAGGAACTCCCTCTCCTAGTGCAGATCAGAACTTTCTCTTCAACTTATTGTCTCAAAGAGTTGCCTAGAGCATTGAGATTTTATGTGGCTTGTCAAGGTTACACAGCCAGTATATGTCAGAAATAGGATTTGAACTCAAGTCTTCTGGACTTTGAGTCTGGCTCTCTATCCACCTGGATTTATACCTGTGTGACTTGAGTCAATGACTTTCCCCCTTGGTTTTTCTCATCTGTAAAATGGGATTGAGGTCAGACTAAATGACTTCTGATATCTTTCCAGTTCTTACTCTGTGCTCCAATCTTCTGTGGCCTCTTTAAAAATTGGCATCAATGCCCTAAAATGACTTGGGGATCTTGGCTTTTCTTTTAGTTCTTGAACCTAGTTCTGTTATCATCTAGCTCACAGATGTCTACTTCTTCACTAGAGGAGCACAGGAGATTTTGCAAAATGTCATCTTGAAATCAAGGAAAACTGTCTCCAGCATTGCCCTGATCTCTACCTTTCAGAATCTATTTATTTCACAAGTACCACCTCCACCATGAAGGTTTCCCTGATTCCCCCTCCTCCAAGTTGTTAGTATTCTCTCTCTCATTTGGGTTCCAAAATCAAATATGGGTCTAGTTCTTAAATGTGAGACCATAACATTTCATAACTGGAATTATTTCTTCATCAGAGTAGCATATTGAATTACAGGGAGTACCCTAGGATCTTCTCCTTAGTCAGATAGAGGTAGTCATCTTGAATTATATTGTAAGGCACAGAGCATCTTATCTCCTCTGTGTGTACAGAGGGGCAAACACAATTTCTTTATTTAGAAAAATAATGTATGCTCATTTCTAAGAAGCCTCTGATTTATATGCTCATGAATTCATGGATATGATTATTTATGCAAATGAAATTACTTGATTTCAAACTATGCCAGAGTCTTTATATAGTATTTGGAGCAATAGAAATATGTTGGTTCATCTGATTGACACAGTGATCAACCATGATTCCAGATGATGATGATGAAGATTTCCTACCTCCTGACAGAGTGGTGATGGAGCAAATATGAAGAATGAGTCACACTTTGGGGACATAATCATATGAGGATTTATTTTGCGTGACAATGCATGTTTGTTACAAGGGTTTTTTTTTTCTGGATGGGGGACAGGAGAAAAATAAATGCTTGATAATTTAATTAATGTTGATTTAATTCAATAATTAATATGTAGTTACCCTATACAAAGCCATAGAACGAGAGCTTTGTGTTACACAGAAACGCAATGGCAATAAGAGATAGTGTGGCAGAGCAAATACAGGACAGGATGGGTTCAGTTTCTCTCAAATACTTATTAGGAATGTGATCCAAGACAAGTCATCTTATCTTTCTTAGTCTCAGTTTTCTATAAAATGGGAGCAACAGTATCAGCTATTTTAAAGGGTTGTCATGAAGATCAAATGAGATACTGTATGTAAAGTGCCTTGTAAATCTTAAAGTGCTATATAGATACCATATGTTATTTCATGAGTACATTCATCTAGATAAAAATCAGGAATTTACATATTTACATATATGTGTATGTATGTATGCACAGCACAGCGGAGGCCCAGTGGATAGAGAATCAGGCCTGGAGTCAAGAATACCTGAGACCAAATCCAGCCTCAGACATTTACTAGCCATGTGACCCTGGGCGACTCACTTAACTTGTTTTCCTCAGTTTTCTCGTCTGTAAAATGGGATAATAATAGAATCTATCTCTTCGAGTTGCTGTGAGGATGCTAATTGTAAAGAACTTAGCATAGTGCTGGCAAATAGCAGTAGCTTAGTATATACTTAATCCCTTTTCTTATTTCTTCCCCATATAGAACCATAGATAATATCATAACCTCATAAAAAAATGAAGAATACTGTATTTGATTGGTCAGGAAATGATTGGATGATCTTGATGCTTTAAATCTCATGATCCTGTATTTTTTTGGACCAGACCAGTGACCTAATAAAAACAGAGAGCATTTGTATAGCTCTTTAGGGTTTACAAAGAACTTTACCAGTATTATCTCATTTAATCTTCACAAAAACTTCAGGAAGTAGATGCTGTTATTACCCCCATTTTACAGATCAGGAAAACTGAGGCAGACAGAGGTGTAAGTGACCTACCTGTTCAGAATCACCCAGATCCTAGGTGTCTAAGGCAGTGCTTGGACTCTTATCTTCTTGACTTGCCAAGTCCAATTTTCTGTCTGTTATCCTGCCTGAACGCTGACTTCACTGATACATTTTATCTTGGTGGGGAAACTCCCTCTACCAGGGCAAGTTGGCAATTTTTTTGTAAAAAGTTGCCTGAGGACACCAATAGTGTACTGTTTGGAGGATGGTGAAATGGCCAGTATTTTTCAGACACCCAACTTGAATTCACATTTTCCTCCTTGAAGGATGGTTCTCTGTCTACTTTGTTGTGCTACTTCTCTAGTATCGGCTCAAAAATGTCAAGAGATGGTGGACGGCAAAGCATATTTAAAGAAATCTTGAAATAAGATCCAATTTTAAGTCAAATAATTGTAAGAACATTTTTAAAGCTGAAAATGGAAAGAAGACCACAAATAGATAAAAATGACAAAGATCGATCACAATTTCTGTAGCAAACTATTTTCTTGATCGATGGCATTGGAATGTTTGGACTATCACGATATTCCCAATGTGTTACTTGATGGAGTACAGCTGACATTATAGGAAAGCATAGGGCACCACCATCCTCCCAATTACCCTGGCTCACAACCTACAGGTCTTCCTCAACTTATTGCTTTCACTCACCCCCCCCATATCCAATCTGCCCATTTTTGCCTTTGTAACAGCTCTCAAATATGCCTCTTCTCTTCTTTCCCCTCAAACCCTGACCCTACCATGTCCTTTGCAATCCAGTAACACTGGCCACCTTTCTGTTTCTCAAACCAAACTCCATCTTCCAAATACGGACTTTTTCCAGCTGTCCCCCATGTCTGAAACACTCTCCCTCCCAATTTCAACTTACTGGCTTCCCCTGGCTTTCTTTAACTACTCTGCCATTCAAGATAACTGAAAAGAGAGAAGATATTGAATGATGGAGGAAAATCACAGATATTTTTGCTACCAGTAAAGGGAGATCAAATGTTTATTAACATTTATCAACTAATATGCCTGCTTTCTTACTTCTACAAAACTTTATGAAACTAATTTATATATGTAAATATGTACCCTTGATGAAAATATGAAGGAAACAGGCAGGCATTAGCAATGATAATCTGTAGTAGACCACATCTTTAATCATACAGTTAATTGAAAGGTGTGGAGAATCCAAGTTCTCACCATGCATGTTATTTGTTCAGTATAAAAAAAGCATTTGGTTTTATAAATCAAAATTTTACCGTAAAACCTCTCCTTCAACATGTTAAAGTTATCTCAGTTGCTTGGTAGATTTAACAACAAACAGGTTTGTTAGCACATCTGCTGAGAGTAATATGAAGTAAGGCACAAAACAGAGAGAATTATGCTCACTGAAAGTGTTTGCCACTGTCATAGAGGAGATTTCATGTAGACTTGAAATTGAAGGGGACTTTCCTAGAGATGATGACTCCCGCCAACCCTGATGCACAGTGGTCCCGTTTGAGGATAACATTGGACTAATTGTATCCAACCCCACAGCACTGTAGAGCCTTCTAACTAAGATCCGTAATCATGCAAAAAGAATTTAGCCTAATAATCCACAGAGGATAAAAAAAAATGGATGAAGAACTTCCCTTATCTAGACTATGCTCTGTATGTACATTTGGATGGAGAAGCCATTTACCTGATCCTTCAGTACATATAACTTACGTAGATGGATAATAGCTTAGGCTAGAATTGAATAGGAGCAAGAGATTGGACTGGCTTACATTTGGTAAACTGAATAGTGTTTTAATTTTATTTTTTTCTTTTTCTTTTTTAAATTGATTTGTTTATTTACTTTTAGTTTACAAGATTCAGTTCCACAATCCCTCGAGTTTCAAATTTTCTCCCCTCTCTCCTCTCTCCCTGCCCACCATAGCAGCTTGCAATCAAGTATAGGATCTGCAAATACTTTCACACTGGACATTAGTCTGGTTGTGGTTGTAACCGGTGGAATGAACAATGGAAAAGAGGAAACAAAACCAAACATGGAAAAAAAAGAGAGCATGTAGTTTGCTTCAGTCTCCATTTAAACTCTGTTCTCTCTAGATCTTTCTCTGAATGTAGACATCTCCTTCCATCTTGAATCTCTTAGAGTTGTCTTATAACCTTGCATTGCTGAGAAGAGTCCAGTTTATCAAAGTTGGTCATCACACATATGTTGTGTCTGTCATTGTGTACAAATTTCTCCTGGTTCTGCTCTTCTCACTTAGCATCAGTTTGTATAAGCCTCTCCTGGTAAATATGAAGTCTATCTCCTTCTCATTTCTTATTGCACAATAGTATTCCATTACATTCATATACCACAACTTGTTTAGGC
>CM053582.1:33693907-33720942 GCA_028627135.1 Pseudochirops cupreus | reverse complement strand
TCCTCGCAACCGAGCTGACTTTAGTGGGAAGTATCTTTGTGTGTGTTTTGGAGTACTAGGATTGGTTTAGAGTCCTATTTTATGGGTATTTTGGGGTGGCTATGTGAGAGCTGCGATATGTTACTGCTGCTACGCCGCCATCTTCGCTCCGCCCCCCGAGGAGAGAGATTCTACGAGGTGGAGACAAGAAGGGAATGGACTTCAGATATGAGAACCAGCCAGTGCAAAGGTACAGACAAGAGAGATGCAGTAGCCAGTGTGAAGATCAGAGAGAAGGCCAGCTTGTCTGGACTGCCAGAGTGTGGAAAGGGCAGTGATATAGAATGAGGAAAGGTTGGCTGACATCAGGTTGTGAAGGTCTATAAAAGCTAGACAGAGGAGATTGTATTTGATCCTAGAGACTTATATTTCTCAACTGAAGCTGCACCCTAACTTAAATCAATAAACTTCTACTTGACCTGGTAAAAGAAGAAAGAAGACAAAAATGAATAACCAAAATAAAAAATGAATAAGGAGCAAGATAAGAAAGAAAACAATTGATCAAAAACTACTACCCATAATTATATGCTATTAAAACCAAGCATTTAAAGGAATTGTTGGGTTACCACAAAAACATACAAGATCATAGGATCATATTTACAGCTACAAGAAACCTCAGAGATCATCTAGTCTAACACATCATAATACAGATGAAGAAACTGAGATTCAGGGAAATGAAATAACTGACACAAAGTCATATAGACAGTAAGTATTAGAGCCTAGATTTGCATTCAAGTCCTCTGAATCTGCTAGTGCTCTTTTGACCGTACCACGTTATTTTCTCCCAAATGAACAAAACAAGAAACAGAAAATTGAAGCACCGTTTCATAAAATGAAACTGAATGTTCCATACTGATTTACAAGTGAATTATATCAAATATATAAAGAACAACCAAACCATATGCTAAGAAAAAAAATTTTCTCAATAATTGAAAAAGAAGGCATACTTGCATGTTCTTTTTGTGAGAAAAAATATGGCTCTAATACCTAAACTAGGGAGGGATAAAGAAGAGAAAAATAATTATATAGATCAGTATCATTAACGAATATTGGAACAAACATTTTTAAATACTATACTAGCAAAAATACTATAGCAGTATAGCCAAGCACTATTTACTATAACCAAGTTGATTTTATACTAGGAATGCAAAAATGGCATTTAAAAAAATAAAACCCAAACTCCAGCTGCATAGCAACAGAAAAAAAGTATTTGTCACAACACAGCACTAATTTATTCTAAAGAGAATAGGCACAGAAAGGTCATTTAAATTTAATGAAAAATATGTTTCTGAAACCAAAAACTAGCATCATTTACAGTGAAATAACATTAGTAATTTTTGCACTCAATACAGGGGTAAAGCAAGGATATTTCCTCTTCTCCACTATTGTTTGATAGAATTATAGAATTATGTATAAAATTGTAGAAATATTAGTTATAGCAATAAAACAAGAGAAAGCAAGAAAAGGCATAAACATCAACAAAGAAGAGGAAGAAAATGACTTATTTGCAAATGATATGATGGCAGCATGGCATAAGTAGATAGATCACTGGTCTGAAAGCCAGGAAGACCTGAGTTCAAGTCCTAACTCTAACATATACTATTTGACCCTGGCCAAGTCACTTAAACTCTTAGTTCCACAGGCAACTCTAATGCTTTAAGTTGTACAGAAGATGAAGATATATTACTTTAAAGCAGGACTGCACAATCTTCAGACTGCTAAAGGATTTCTTCTACATACAAAGGATGTTTTCCTCTACATTTTTCAAGGGCCACCTGAAATCCTTTGGTGATTTGCAGGTTGTACAGAACCGCTTTAAAGAGGCAGACAAAATAAGACAAATTTCATTTTAGGAATAAAAAGGCATGGAAGCACAAGGTAAATAACTAAAAAAAAAAACCAGGAATGAAGGAAAAGTAGCATTTTAAGATATAAAACTATATTATAAAGGGCTAATCATCAAAAGCATTTGGTACTAGTTAAAAAGAGAAAGTTCAATCAATCAGTAGAACAAATAAGAAAAGCAATAAACAGAAACAATTTAACCCAAGGACCCAGCATGTGATAAATCCTAGATTAGTAATAACAATTGCTCACCTTTATATACTGCTTTACATACTCTCATTTTGTCCTTACAAAATCCACTAAGGTGTTACTTTCATGCTACAGCTGAGGAAAGCTAAGAAAAGCTAAGAAAAAGGTGAACTGACTTGTCCAGAACCATATAATAAGTAAATATTTAAAGTGAGCTTTGAACCTAAGTCTTTTTGATTCTAAACCCAGTGTTCTACACACCAAACCACTAGATAGGTAAGGGATTAGGATTTGAGAAGAACTGGTTGGTAAATTTGGTAAATTTAGCATAACATAGTTCTAAACTAGTTCCTTATACCATATACCACAGCTACTTCCCAATGAATGTGACCTATATTTAAAAGATCCTATCATTAAAACTTTGGAAGAAAATTAAAAATAGATAGATCTTACAACTATGACTATGGGGAGAAGTTTTACCCAAATGAGAGTTAGAAATGATCATAAACAATCTGAAATATAATGGATAAGCAGTGGAGGGTAAACAGCAGAGGAATTGATTACAACAGTGCTTTAAGAAGTTTACTCTGCCAATAGCATCAAGATTAAATGAGGAATAGACTGAAGACAAGAAGACCAGTTTGGAAGGCATTACAATAGTTCAAGAGAGAACAGATGAACGTGTAAACTGGCGTGGTTGCAGTGGGAATAGATGAGAGCAAATACAGATACTGAAGAGGTAAAAGGAATAGTACTTGGCAAATGATAGCATATAAAAGGAGGGAGAGTCAAAGATAACTTTAAGATCACAAGCCTGAGTAACTAGGAGGATGGTATTACCATCAGCAGAAATGGAGAAGTTAGAAGAGAGCAGAACTGGGGAAGGACAATATGGAGTTCAATTCTGGGTATCACAGAAACTCAATTAGAAGAGGCCTCCCAGGCCTTCTAGTCTAACCTATACCTTCCCAAGAAACCTTTCTACAATATCTGTAATGCTCACCCAGGCTCCAGTGATGGAAAACCCATTGCCCTGGGCTAATACTTTAAGTAAAGCTCTTTAAGGTTCATTAAACAGTTTTCTCTTCGCCTTGTAAGGTAATGCAAATGTTATTTGTCTCTTTTTCAAGATCAGGAATCCCCAAAAAGGCACATAGAGAGGAATACAAAGGGGTTCCTCATATTTTTAAAGTAGTGAAAGGAAGGACTACATTTAGACACATTCAAGTCTCATCTTGGAACTGCCAGCTAGTTGGGGGAAATCTCAACTCCTCTCTTCCTAAGAGTTAGAATTCTCCTGACAGTGGAGAGAGCTATAGGAGGAGGTAAATGTGGTGGCTGTGTGCCTACTTGTCAGGTATGGTCAAAGATGGTTTGGGCCAGATGACCTCAGAAGTTCTCTCTGGATTTTATTATATCTAAGGGGCTGAGTGCGAGGCTCAGTGGGAGTTACTGTTACCATACTTTTCAACTTTTCAGTTATTGTTCAGTCATTTTCAGTTGTGTCCGACTCTTCATGACTCTATTTTGGGTTTTTTGGGCAGAGATACTGGCGCAGTTTGCTATTTCCTTCTCTAGCTCATTTTACAGATAAGGAAACTGAGGCAAACAGGATGAAGTGACTTACCCAGGGTCACACAGCTAGTAAGTGTTTGAGGCCAAAACTTGGGAAGATGAGTCTACCTGATTCCAGGTCTGGCACTTTATCCACTACAGAGCCACCTAGCTGCCCTATGTTTGTACCTAGGGATACAATATGAAGAAATACAGTTTATTACCTTAGACACTTTGGATTCCACCACTGATGAAATGATTCTTATTTGCAAAGGGGAGAGAATATCCTGGCCTCTTCCCTTATTGAGGAAAAATGACACTTTATAGGAGATAAAAACATCATGCTGCCTCTCCTATAAAGGAGAGAATGGATACTAATGCAGTGGATAGCCTGGCAGCTTTGAAATCAGAAAAAAAGGTAGCTTCAAGTTTTATCTGTCTCTGACGAGGAAGAGGTGTGTGACCTTGGACAAGTCACTTAAACCTCTCTGTCCCCAGGCAACTACAATCTATATGGCCAAACAGTTGCCCAATATACATCAAGGAAAGGAATTTTCACATTGGGAATTACTCATACCAATGAAATCATGTCTGGACCATGCCCCCCCCCCCAAATGCTAATGGATATTTATCTAAACAGAATGTTTTTGTTTTCCTATAACCAATAGCCACAGTCAGTTTTTGAAAAATTAAGATACCAGAATATTTTTAATTCAGTTCTAAGATTAAAAATTCCTGGGAATTTATCTTTGTTCATTTAACAATTCAGGGGAGATGAAAGCAAAGTATATGATGCAAATTTATTTTTAAAAAAATGCAATCAATTCTATTAAGCCAATCTAAACCTACTAGCTTGAAAGCATCTCACTAATAATACTCTATTCAGTGACCTTTTATATTTATCCTCTGGAAACTCTGCTTCAGACTTAATAACCCCACTTTCTCATTATCATTTATTTTGACCTCAAGACTAATTTTGCAGCCAGCAGGGGGAAAGGGTTTCCTGCTAATTAGTTCTTCTTGGTTGTAGTCCAAGCAAGATGACAAATTTTACCTTGTTTAAGATGCCTCTTGGTAACACTTTAAGGCAACCAAACAAGCCTGGCTAATTTTTAAACAGGCATACGTATCTTCCCCCATGGGAAGAGGCCCCTCCATTTTATCTGGAAATGCTCGATTCTGTGCTAGCCCCTTGGGCCTAGCTGTCTTAGAGTTAGTGGTTGCAACTTGGAGCAAAGCACAGCCAGGGATGAGGGTTTCTCCAGGGAAGCTATGGATCTCATTGGGAGCATAATAAAATATAGAAGGTGTAAAAATCATTTGGAAATTACATCCTACTTTCGATAAATTAACTGCAGTCTGACTTTCATCCTTGATTTATTTCACATGACTGGTTTATTACTAAAGTATACCTTGATTTTCCTCTGCCAGGTTGATTAACCACTATTAAGGCTTGTGCAATTAACAGTTATTTTAGTGTTGGAATTAAATAGGTTATTAATGGCTTTTATTATGAGTAGTAATTCTCAGGCACTTGTTTTCACTTCTTGGGGACCAAAGAGTTCAATTAGGAATACTGTTTTAAACTCAATCTCCTCAAAGTTTAAAAAAGATCACATAGACTCTATGGCACTGCAAAAATCATCATATTAAAAGTTATATAAAATGTAAGAGATATATTCTGAATGGGATCTCATTTCAGATGCTACCCTCTCACATCTTCTTTGACTAATCAATGGAATGTTTCACCCTAATAATAACAGCTAATAATAGTAGTTAACATTTACAAAATGCTTGGTTTTTTGCAAACCATGTTCCATATATTATCTCATTTGATCCTTAAAATAACCTAGTGATGTAGGAGATATTATTTCCATTTCATAGCTATGTAAACTGGGGTGGAAAGAGGTTAAGTAATTATTGCAAGGTCATACAACTATCAAGTGTCTAAGGCAGGATTCAAATTCAGGTCTCTCCAACTTCAAGTCCAGCACTCACCTACAGGGCCTGCTGTTGTTTTTTGTTGTTGAGTCATTTCACTTGTATCAGATTCTTTCTGATCCCATTTAGGGACTCCTTGGCAAAGATATTGGAATGGTTTGTCATTTCCTTCTCCAGCTCATTTTATAGATGAGGAAATTGAGGTAAGCAGGGTTAACTGACTTGCCCAGGATCACACAGCTAGGAAGTATCTGAGACCAGATTTGAACTCAGGTCCTTCTGACTCCAGAGCCAGCCCTCTATATGCTTCACCACCTAGCTGCCAAGCCCTGTGCTAGATTCTGGAGAAAAAGAAATAAAAAGGAAATCATTCTTGCTCTTGCTCTCAAAGAGCTTACATTGTATGGGAGAAAACAATATGTAGATAGATAAATAAATGCAAAGTATATATCATATGTATACAAAGTAATTTGGCAGTTGGGGAGCACTACCAGCTGGGGAATAAGAGAGAGCCTTAGGTTAGGGTCAGCACCGGAGCCCTGAAGGGTTTGAAGGGGGGAAATTGTTTTAGGCATGGTTGACAGCTTTGCAATAGCATGGAAATGGGAGATAAAATGCTTTTTAAGAGGAACAGTAAGTGAACCAATTTGGCTGGAATGTGGGGGGTCTGAACAAGCGATGATGAGATATTAAGTCTAGACCCTCAATTTCTCTCTATCTTCTCTCAATGATCTCATCAATTCCAATGGCTTCAACTCTCATCTCCCTATAGATCACTTTCAAGTATACATATCTAGCCTTCATCTCTCTGTCCTGAGCCCTAACTCTACTTCTCCATCTGCTGATTGGACAACTCCACCTGGATGTCCCAAAAACATCTAAGAATTAACATGCCAAAACTGGAAGTTATCATGCTTTTACCTAAATCCATCCCACCTCTTAATTTTTCCTCTTTTGTCAAGGGGATCATAATTCTTCTAGCCACCTGGGTATACAACCTAGCAGTTATTCTCAACTCCTCACCCTTTCTCACCCCTCAAGCACTGCCAAGTCTTGTCAAGTCTACCACCATATCATCTCTCAGCTACATTCCCTTCTCTCTACTTACATGGCTACCAGTCAAATTCAGGTGCTCATAACTTCTCCCTTGGGCTACTGTAGGAGCCTCCTAATTAATCTCCCTGTCTCCAGCCTATCTCCTGTCCAGTACATCTTCAACACAGCTGACAAAGTGATCTTCCTGTCACTCTCCTGTTTAAGGTCAAGAATCTTCAGGGACTCTCCATTACCTGGAGCACATTCAAATGTTTAGCATCAAAAACCCTTCATAACTTAGATCTGGCCTCCCAGATCCATATATCTAGCTCTAGTCTCTTTCCTGAGTCCCAGTAAAATATTACAAACTGCCTGTCAGACATTTCAGATCATGTGTCCTGTAGACATCTCAAAACAAGTCCAAAGCAGAATCCCATTATTTCCCCCCAAACCCATTTCTCTTCTGAACCTCTCTATTATTGCTGAGGTTACTTCTGTCCTTCCAGTCATTCGGATGTGACATTCATGACTCCTTACTTTCTGTCACTCTATATCTTGAATTAGTTGCTAAATCTTGTCGTTTTTATGGGGAATAGAAATACAAGATCTCTACAAGATCTTTTGTATATCCTTCCTCTCTATTCATAGGGGAATAATTCTAGTTCGGCCATTACCCTTTGCCTGGACTACTCCAATAGCTTCCTAAATAATTTCTCTGCCTCAAGTCTCTACCCTCTTTATCCTCCATGTAGCTGTTGAAGGGATTTCCTTAAGCACAGACTTGATCCTGTCATTCCTTCACTTAAACTCCTATGGCCCCTTACTGTCTCTAGGATCAAATGTAAATTCCTCTGTTTAGCTTGACAACCTAGACTCAATCTACCAATTCCAAATTCATTATACGTGACTCCCAGGAAAATTGACTTTCTTATCGTTGCTCACATGATACCCCATTTCCCATGCCTCAAGTCCATCAAGAATCAGTTAACAAATATTTATTAAGCACTTACTACAGGCCAGGTACCACACTAAGTTCTGGGAGTACAAAGAAAAGGAAAAATAGTACCTGGACTCAAGGAACATACATTCTAATGAGGGAGACAATTTGTAAACTATGAAGTGCATACAAAACATATACAAAGGAATTGGAATGTAATCTCTGAGGGAAGACACTAGTAGCAAGAGTAACTGGGAATGACCTCTTGCAGCAGATGTTACTTGAGCTGCATCTTGAAGGAAGCCAAAGAAACAAGAAGCAGAAGGAAAAGGAAAGAGTATTCTGGGTATAGGGGTCAATAGGTACAAAGGCATCCAGATCAGAGACAGAGTGTCATTTATGAGGAGCATCAAGAAAGCCAACATAGCTTCAGAGTATAATAGAATATTGGGAGGGAAGTAGAGTTTAAGAAGATTGGAGGGGTAGGAAGACTGGTTTAAAAAGGGCTTTAAATGCCAAACAGAGGTCTTTATACAGCTCTATCCCTCGTTAAGTACACTCTATCCCTAGGTTGAGGTCATCATTTCTATATTTTAAAACTTCCCTTTGAGAAATTCCAACCTTGTCTTGTTTGAACTAAGGAGAGAATGGATCTGCAGAGTAGTTAATGAGATCACAGCATCAAAAGAGGCCTAGACTTGTGATGGCAGAAGAGACGCCAACTAGAGAGCCAAGAAAATAAACCAGGGGACTCGGGGCAGAGGGAAAAGTAGAGCTAGGAAAACTCCATACGCTGATCCTTTCCCTCTGGTCACTTTTCCTAACACTGCTATACAAATACAAAGCAACTGATCATTTCAGTGCGTGGAAAAATCAAGCCAATTATTTGTATCGTGCAGACCAAACCAACAAACCCTCCATTTTTGAGTATTTTACTTTTTATCACTCTGTGCCCAAATGTCGATTTTGCCTTAAGTTTTTCTTCAGAGAGTGTTGTTTTAGCAATCAGCATGTAGTTTCTTGAAAATTTTACAGAATTAAACAGTGAACAAAAACGAATAAAGCCTTTATGACCCTGGAAACACACTGTCCTATTAATATTGGAGAAAAACAGAAAGCATTTTTCCTTGGCTCTAATTAGTATTCTGTGTGAAAAGACATGAAACCTCAGAATGCCTTCTAGAAATCGCCCAGGGAAAAGCATTTCATCTGAGCCCCAAACAGAAGGCAGAAAGCTAAAGGGAAATAACAGCAGATAGAAAATACCAAAGGACAGATACAAATTTTGTGATCTGGTCATTTCTATATTTGCTATTTACTGTGCCTGCTTGGAAATGCTGGTGAAGGTGGCGTGAAAATTCAATATTTAGTCACCCACTGGGAAATAGGCAAGCTGAGTGTTCTACCCAAGTACCGTGTGGATACTACGGAACATCACCAGAAAAAAAAGGAAGAGAGGAAGAAGATGTATTACTGTCCTCAATAAAGTCACAACCTAGCTAGGGAGAAGCCATTCACATATCCATACACATACAACCTTAGCAAGTGGCACAATGGAAAGAGTTGGCTTTGTAGTTTAGAGGAGGACCTGGCTTGGAATCACACCTCTGGCATTTATTACCTGGGCAATGCTGGGCAAAGCCCCTAACCTCTCTGGGTTGTTTTCCTTATCTGTAAAAGGAAGCACATTAAGGTAGATGTCCTTTAGCTTTACAAAGCCTTCCAGCTAGGAATCTATGAACCTTAGAAACAAATAAAAAAGGGAACATACTACATTCAGAAGGGCTGAGGAAATCTGGAGTGGTTTGTTTCAAGAAGGTTTCTAGGGGGAAAGTCTAGAACTTAGCTTAAAAAAAAAGTAACAGATGAGATAGGAAAACATTCAGTAATAGCAGAATATCTGGGAAAACTTGGAATGATGAGATGTTTAATTCAAAAGATTAGAGTATTAGAGCTAGAGGGGTCCTTAAAAGGCATCGGATTCAAGCCCCTCGTTGTACAGAGGAGAAGACAAAGGCCCAAGAAGTTGAAGTGACTTGCCCATTGTCACACATGTAGAGAGTAGCTAGAACTCAAACCCAGGTCTTCTGATGTCAAGACCAAACCTTTTACCACTTTTGTGTGTTGTTCCTCCAAACAGACCTCCAATCTCCACCTCTAGCATTCTCCCCAAAATAGGAGATCTGAAATTGAAGATGGGAACGGTCAGTATCTCTGTGTTTACAGATCAGGGACTTTAGACAATGGCATTGTTATGCCCATATAGGAGTAACCTTTCCTACTCAAATAGGTCTATTTACTCACCCCCCTCCAATTTTTCACCTGTAAAAGAAGTCAGTAGAACGTTACTCTGAGATAATCTATACACAATTCCTCAGGCATCAGAGTGCAGCTAATTGCCAACAGTCTAGCAGGTAACAGCAAACCAGCCATGAAGTTTATTGCCTTTTTGCCTAGGCTAAAACATGTGATGCACATCCTATGACAGATTTTATTGTGGTACATCTTAAACACCAGTACAAAAATCCAACCAAGCCTCTAACAATATAGCTTCTAAGCTTTGTGTTAACAGTAGTCAGCTTCCTTTGGCTGCAGGAAGGTCTGAGTGCTTACAAAAGATTTTAGCTCTTCAAGTCTTACTCCCCCTACCCCAAGGCCCATGTCTGCTTAGGAAGAAGACTTCCAGCAGCAGCAAATCAGTACCCTTAACCTAAATTGCTAGATTCCCCTTTTTCACAATACAGCCACCTGCAGGTCCCTAGCTGTCACAGGATCAGGAATTTCAAGCTGAAAGGGAATGTAAAAGGCTTTTGGGTTCACAGAGGATGAAACTGGGGCCTTGAAATGGGAAGAGACTTGGCCAAGGTCATGTAAGTAGAAAGTGGCAGGTCTGAAATTTGAACTCGGAGTCTTTGAATTTCCAATGCAGCGCCCTTCAGTGCACCCTGTTCCCTGCTGATCAATTCCATTCCACCACCCACTCAAAACTTGAGTAACTTTGAAAACAACAAGAGGCATGACAAACTACAAGTCAGGACTTTTTATAGCATAACCTGTTGGAAAAGCTCACTGTGGGATTTTAAGACGATGGGTATGCAGGCTTCATGGATCATTAGGGCACACTGCAGGCCTCAGCAAGGTGATTTTGAAGCAGCCTGTGCAAGTTAATGAATCCAAGTTTCATTAAATCTTTAATTGCCACCAATAAGGAACTATCTAGTGTTACTTTCTACAATTACTTTAAATCACAGCAAAGGAAGCGCTGAGAAATTTCTGAGGCAAGTGTGAACAAGTTAGAAAAGTTCATTAATTTCATTTTCCTCAGAGTTTGGAATAAACTCAGTCTGTGGTCCCAAGATTCTAAGCCAGCCTTTGAAACAGCTCTTTTTTTCCAAAAGATTCATTTCTCTTAGACAGGGAAGGGCACAGGCTCTAGAAAGGTAATAAAACCATTTATAGTCACCAAAAGAACACTCACCCTGCTATCACTGACAGGAGCTGGCACCACCAATATAGACTGAGAATATGGATCCACAGACCTTTCAGGAACAATGAAGGGGGCATAAGTTTGGGTTGTTTTCATTGGCTGTTAATGGAAAGCAATTACCAAGCAGCTCACAAAAGGCAGCAGCACAGGTCCCCCTGATGCTGGTGATCCCATTTATCTGAGCTGTTTGTCTTGATATCAACTGAGGCAAGTTCTTAAAGACCTTGATTGCTGAGAAAATCACAGGTGTGAGGCTTGAGCAAGCCTGAATAATTAAAGAACTTCATTCACTCAAAGTTGTCTCAGACTTGAGATTCTGTTCCTTCTTTCCCATCTGTGTTACGCTGTTTGCTTAGCATTCCAAGCAGTTGCATTCAGTTCTCTGATGGTCTGTCCTGTTTATATATTCCTGAGAGAACAGAGATTGATGGGTAGGGGAACCTTTTGATCTGTGTTTGTCTGTGGGCAAAGAGAAGGAATTGTGGTGCCAGACTGGCCTGGTTACATCACTAAGGAAGGCAGCCCAGACTCTTAACTGTGAAAGTCTCTCTGCTAGCATGCTTCAGCCATCCCTCCTATGTCTATTCTCAAGAAGCAACCTTCTAAGGGAGAGACAGCTTCCTTACCCCCTTTCTAGTGAGTTTCCTTGTGAAATTCAAACAACTAAGCAAAATATTAGCACTCTTGCAAAAGGAGTTCATTAGAGATTTGAAGTCAAGTTGGGAGGAGGTCCCTAGCTCTGCCAGGCTGGTCCAGTCACAGATATAGCTGTGAATCAGTAGGTATGGCTGAGAATCATTTCCGTTATGCATCATTCTATGCACTAATCAGGTGCTAAACATGATGATGAGTGTTCAGAGGACTGATGTCCAACACTGCTTTGTAACAGCCCCAAGGATCTCCATTTACCACAGGAGTATCCTGACATTTTCAAAATGTTAAAAGATCACTCATTTACAAATCAATACATTAGGTTCTTCTAGGAACAGTGGAGACGGGGAGGGAAGACAGGAGGATTCTAAATAAACAGGAGACTGTCTTCAATAAGCTGAAATCCAGGTGGGGAAATAATGTATATGGCCATGAAGCCAAGCGAGATCAATTGTAAATTAACTAGAGCATGTGAAAAATCCTAAGGTGTAGGCTAAATGTAGAAATGTCAAGGGCCACACAATTAAGTAGTGATCAGCAGAGCATTAAAGTTAGCTGAGATGGCCTTGGGGAAGCTAAGTGGCACAGTGGATAGAGTGCAGGGCTTGAAGACTCATCTCTGTGAGTTCAAATCCAACCTCAGACACTTAACTGGCTGTGTGACCCTGGGCAAGTCACTTCACCCTGTTTGCTTCAGTTTCCTCATCTATAAAATGAGCTAGAGAAGGAAATGGCAAACCACTCTAGTATCTTTGCCAAGAAACCCCCAAATGGAGTCATGGAGAATCTAACACAACTAAAATGACTAAACAAAGAAACACAAAAAAGGTGGCTTTAAAGGAGTACACAATTATGGTGTCTGATTACAAATATATAATGTTTCCTGTGACTTCCTTAAATGAATATTTGTGGCTTCACTAAACCACAAACTACATTTTCATTCATGGTAAATTAATGGAGAAGAATAAAGGGTATGCAGCATGATGTATTGCAATCATAAGACCTAGGTTTAAGTCCTAATTCTATTTATTTCCTGTGTGACCTTGGGCAAGTCCCTTCCTCTCCCTGGGACTCAGTTTCCTCATGTTTAAAAAGAGAGGACTGGATTGAATAACTTTTCCAGCCCTAAATCCTATAATCAAGGACAGTTTCTTTTCCCACTGAGAGAACTTTTTTCAGGTTCACCCTACTTCAGCATCATCAGTCTGATTAAGAGGCTTAGGGTTATATAAGCTTTGCAATTCTTTTTCCTTTTCAACTCTGGGCCCAGATTCTTGTCCATCTGTGCCATCTGCCCCAGATAGATTTAGCGCTGGACAAGCTCTATAAGATGTCCATCCAAATGCATGTTAAAATCTGGACAATGAACAGTCTTCATCCACTTGGTCTTTCCTGTGTAGTTGGACAAGCCAAACTCCTTTAAGTGATTGCAGATCTCTTCCATGAGGCTCTTCAAAGTCCTGGTGCCTGATACAACCAGTACACCTTTCTCCATAAATAGGAACATCTGGATATCTTCCCCCATCGTCAGAGAATCCCTCCATGACCTAGATTCTGTGCTGGAGCTTCTCATCAGAGTGGAAAAGATTTTTGGCCAGCAGACACCTCCCTGATTTATGCCTTGCCTGATGTTCATCATCACAGGGTCACAGGGGTTATTATCACAGGGTTATTTCTGTCACTGCATCTTCCAAGGAATTCTAAACAATCCTGATGTACAGATGGGAGAAATTTTGCTGTAAAAGAGCTTATAAGGCAGGGGGTTTGTTGTATCAAGTCAAATATTTTTTTTGTAAGCAACAAATAACCACAATGGGATTTTATGTTCTCTACATCTTTTAACCAATAGTGAGCTGGTAAAGCTGTGCGTTCTGTTGTTGAACATTCCTTGTGAAAGCCTGCTTTTCTCTGAATACCCTCATCAAGAATGCCCTTAATTCCTGCAGAGATGGCCTTCATAAAGACTTGTTATTGATAGGAGAGTAGGAATATAGGTAACTAGTCACTGATATTCTCTTGGCCACTTTTGTTGGTTTTAACAACATCTGAGTTTTTTTTCTATGCCTTTAACTTCTTGCCTCCTCTTTCAGATAGCCTGAGATAAGACAGGTAAACACTAACACACAGGAGGACTGCTAGCACAGGTTCACTTGATCTGGTCAGACAGGAAGAACAGAAAGACAGCTTCAGACAGCTTCTATTTCTGACCATGTCACTTCCTCATTCAATAAACTCCGATAGTTCTAGTAATCTTCAAGAGGAAATTTAAAATCCTCTAGCTTTTCAAGCCTTTTAGAACCTGGTCCCTTCCTACCTTTCCAGTCTTCTTAAACCTTACTTCCCACCATGTACTTTCGGATCCAGCGACATCCTCCTCCTAGCTGTTTCCCTAACAAGACACTCCATCTTTCTGCTCCGGGCATCTTCAATGGCTCCCCTCCCCCTTTTCCACCCATTAGAATTCTCTTCTTCCTTATGTCCACCTCATGGCTTCTTTCAAGCCGAATCTCACCTTCTACAAGAAGCCTTTCCCAGTTCTCCTTAATGTTAGTACCTTCCCTCTGGGATTATCTCCAATTTACCTTTTCGTTATTTATTATTAGTACATAATTGTTTTCACATTGTCTCCCCCATTAGATTGTGAACTCCTTGAAAGTTGGGGACACTGTCTTTTAACTTTCTTCATATCCCCAGCACTTAAGCCAGTGTCTGGTACACAGTAGACAGTGTCTGCCTTTCCCATCTTCTTTCTACTTCTTCTAGAACAGCAGTTCTCAACCTGTGGGTCGCGACCCCTTTGGGGGTCAAACAACCCTTTCACAGGGGTCACAGGGGTCGCCTAAGACCATTGGAAAACACATATTTCCAATGGTTTTAGGAACCGAGACACCACTCCTCTATCCATCTCCAGGTGGGTCTGCCCACATGCAGATACGCCCACATATGAGTATTAAAAGGTTGCAGCATTAGGAAGGTTGAGAACCAGTGCTCTAGAAGCACCTTGGGGCTATGACATTAGGGTCTAAGTGTGACATTTCTACTATCCTTGATGGAGGAAATAACTTGTTAAAATAGTTTTTGCAAATCTTTTCCATTTCTCTTCTATTTGTAGCCCTCCTTCCAGTTTCACCTTTGAATGCCCTTGCTTGATCAGATATCTTGCCACACTTTCCTTAAGCTGGTTTTACCTTCCATTGTTACTTTATGATTTATGAGACAGCACAGTTCAGAATCAGCCATTTTTCTTCTTCATATGACTTTCTAGAACTCTTATTCTCACCCTTGTCTGAGGAAAGATTCAAACTCAGGTTTTTCTAACTCCAAATCTAGAGCTCTACCCAATGCACCTCCTGGCTACCTCATCTTTTACACAAGGTTAAATAAGTTGCCCGAGATCACACACAAGTTTCTTGATTTCTAGAATCATATATTAACATTATTAGCTCCCCCACACCTACAGTAGCTAAGATACTGATCCAATCCACAGTGCCACATTTCAAAGGTGATTTCAACCTCCTAACTTCAATTTCAGCCAGTAAAGTGGAAATATTTAATGTGGATGTAACTCAGAGGATCCCAGAGACTTTAATTGTACTTATGGGATTTATACCATTAAAAAAACAGAATTAGCAAGAAAAATGCACTCCTGAAGACCATCAAGTTCTACTACCCAACTGTTGAGAAAGAGAAGGTATACTAGCTTGAGGAAGCTCTGAGCCACAGAGTATGAGAAATTTGAGTTGGCTCTCTAGCCCAGTAGAGTATTCACTCCATTATAAATGTCACTGGAACCCATTCGTGTCAAAAAAAAAAAGACAATCAAAGTGACAATGAGTTAGCAATCAGCACTGGGCAGAACTTGTCCCATGAAGTATTTGTCATGCAAATAAACGGGAAGCTTAACAAAGATGTCTCATTTCCCATCACTTATCAAGGGGAAGAAGTGAGGGGAAGAAAATTTTGGACCGTTTTTTTTCAATGCAGGCTCTTTGTCAGTACTTAATAAACAACCCTGGGATATCTCCTCCATTTTGCTCACAGTCTAGAGAGTTTCCAAACTGTTTTCATTTGACTTTCCAGAACTCTTGTTCTCACCCTTGTCTAAGGAAAGATTCAAACTCAAAATTTCCAACTCTGAAATTTTATATTGCATGTTTCTAACTATTGGTTAATGAGTGCACAATTCATTTTAGGACATTCATAACAGGAGAAGAAATAAGAGGATGTAGTCAGTGGGTCCTGGAAGAAAATTTCTGTGTATTTAAAAAGTAATCTGTTAAAATGGAAGAAAAGATAGGCTGGAGATAGAAAATAACGTTGATAACTTTATTATTAAAGTACTTTCAAATGCATTATTTCATTAGCACAATATGGGAACCTTGCAAGGTAAGTAGAGAAAGCAGTGTTATCTTCTATTTTGCAGATGAAGAAACTGAGATGATGAAAGCCCTTCCCAAGCTTATTGTAGCTATATAATGGCAGGTAAATGTCAGACCTGAACTCCAAAGATTATGTACACTATGGACATCCAACCACGAGAAGCAATGCAGGGCAAAGAAGACTTGTAGATGTCTTGGTGCAAGGCCCAATTAAGCCAGATCACACTAAACATATGTATACATAAAAGCAGAAGGACCACAAATAGACACAAAGAAGAATGGATTTTCCCACTAATGCAGAGTGATGCATTCTTATTCATGTTTCTAGTCGCACCACCACATTTGAAATCTAAAACCTCATTATCCAGTGTTCAGAATGAGTAAATGCAGTGTCATTTAAAAAGATGAAGTCAAGAGTAGCATCTGAACTTTACCAAGTTCAATGGAACTCTTATCTCCTTGACATGAGTATTCCCTTCAAGGGTGCAGATTACAATCCATTCATGTCTTCACATCTTGCATGATTTATGTCCATGTCACCAATTGTATCTGCCAGAGAGGATCTAGCCAATAAATCAACTCCCCATTAGCCATTTTTATTCTCTCATTTTCAATAAAAACATCAGTCTCCTGGGTAGACAAAACAGAAGTGTATTGAGATATGAACAGCTCTGTCTTCTCTGTTGAAAGCTATCATTATCCCAATATGATATAGTCCTATCCTAAACAGAGGATTTGACCCAAGAAGCAATCAAGAGACACTACAATTTACTGACTTGTGAAATGGTCAGATGTATGCTTTAGGAAAATCACTTTGGAAGCTGTGTGAAGGATAGATTAGTGAGGGTAGAGACTTGAGAGAGTGAAACCAATTACATGGCTATTGTAAGTGTCCATACAAGAGGTGGTCAGGACCTGAACTAAGCTAGTGACTGTGTGAGTAGAGACAAGGGGATGGACGTGAGGTATCTTATGTAGGTAGAAATTACAAGACTGGGCAACTAGATGGATGGTGGGATAAAAGCGAGAAGTCAAGGATGACACCAAGGTCTCAATACTTCATGAGTGAAAAGATGGTGATGTTCTTGAAATAGAGAAGTTTAGAAGAGGAGTGGGCTTGAGGCAAAATATGATTAGCTCTATTTTAGACATGTTGAGTTTAAGATGACCTTTGGACATACTGGGCAAAATATCCAGTAGGCAGTTGCTAATGAGAGACTAGAGCTCTGGGACAAGACTAGGGTGGAAGCATAGATCTCAGAGGCATCATCATAGAAATAACGTTTAAATCCATGGGAACTTAAATGCATAGAGATGATATTTAAAAACAAAGCAGGGGAACTGGTGACTTTAGTCAATAGCAAGCTCAATATGAGTCAGAAATGTGATGTGTTAGCCCCAAAAGCTAATATGATCTCAGGCAGCAGTAAGCAAGAAGCAGTGTCCAGGAATGTGACAATCTCACCGTACTCTGCCTTCATCAGACTTCATCTGTAGTCCTGTGTTTGGTTCTGAAAGCTATGCTTAAGAAACACACTAATAAAATGGGAGAACATCCAGAGAGAGGGAAGCTCTAAGATCCTTTGGTGGCAATACTCAGTCATACTCCCCAAAGTCCCAAAGCTAGTTTTAGTTGATGAGCATAGGACCTGGAGAAGAGCCTCCACCCCCAAGGGCCAAGACATGAAGTTTTCCTACAGATATCTCATGACCCAGATACTCAATTTTTCAATCTATTTATCTATATTACACATGATATGGTGAGCACTTAATAGATGCTATTTCATTTCTATCTAATATTTTATAATATTTTCATCAAAGATGCCCTCAGTATATACTTATATGTGTGTGTCTGTATGTACATATGTATGTATACACATCTCCCTTAAATTTCTATAGGCTATGAAGTGAGAAAGTATGGATAATCTACACAGGTGGAAAGAATACTGGCATCCATGGAATCATGGGTCTATCAAAGTAAACCAAAATAATTTGTGTTTAGTCTTTTGTTACTTGTAAGCATGTGCAAAAAAAAGAATCGTGGCTTACAAAGAGTTTTTTACACATCTCATCTGATCAGCTCATAAATTAAAGCTTGGAAGGAATCTTAGAGATCAAGTCCTACTCCCTTATTTTGTTGATGAAGAAAACAAGGCCCTGAGTGACAAAGTTATTGTCCCAAGGTCATACAGATGATAAAGAGCAAAGGTAGGATTGGAGGCCACTATTCTTTCTCTAAAACCAATGCTCCTTCTGCTCATATACACCACGAATCTATGGGATAAGTAAGTAAGCTGCATCACTCCAGTAGCCAGGATCATATAAACCAAAAGGAATAGTCTTCATTTTCTTTGGGACCAGATCAGTGTGTTACAATGGGAAAATTCCCCAACACATTAGAGAGTCACCGAACCAGGGTTTTAGTCCTAGCTCTGTCACTAACTTTATGACCTTGGGCAGGTCTGACCTTTGTGAGTAATAACCACTTCAATCTGTAAATAAAGATAATGAACCTTGTCCTTTTTGCCTCAGAGGAGTAGTGTGAAAATCAAATAAATTTCACAGTAAAGGAATGGTGCATGCTGGGAAGAAACCAACACAGGCACTGTGGGCGAGGAGAACACAGAATACACAGAGAAATTAATGGAGAGAAAGATCAAAGAGAATGCGACCACCAGGCCCACTGCATATGTATGTGAGCAGCACTCATTATCAGGGAAAAGCCAGTGTTTGAAGACCTGTCACATTCCTATATCTCCACAAGCCATGGGAGATGGAGCCTGAATTCTCAGGGCACTGGATAAAACTTGATGTCAAAGTCATCTACTTTCCAGTAGCCTTCTTTCCTTCTCCCCTTAGGAAAAGAATTAATTGCTCTGTCTTATTTCTCTGTGAGTGTGTGTGTGTGTGTGTGTGTGTGTGTGTGTGTGTGTGTGTGTCTTATTATGACAATCTCTACGAGCGTGTTTGCTCTGGCTTTATTGAGAGGTGACAGTGTGTGCTACAACTCTGATCTGAGCTAAATCACTAGAGGGAGAGGAAAAAATGGCTGATCAAAGGGCCAAGGATGGAAGAGGTCAGAGAAACAGAGCACCCTTTTCTAATTTCTATACATTCATATGGTCTAGGAAACACAGGCAAAGATTGTCAGGCAGAAGAAAAACAACAGTGTGCTCAATCACAGCCCTAAGGAAACATGGGAACAAATATTACATTGAGCAGCTTCAAACCAAAGTTGTGCAATCCTGCTCAAGAGTGAAGTTCAGTAAGACCCTAATTATTGCTCTTTTTCCTGTTTAATCAGCCAGTCAAAATAAAGGATGTACATACTTTCCTATTTCCTAAAGCACTGTGCCCAGTTATAAAGCAAAGTACTCTAAGTGAAAATAACAGATCAGGGTTGGTCATGTAGGCAGCTCACCCCCACCTTTTAGATATACTGGAATTCTGCTCCAATCAGGGTTGCTTAACCTCAAACTTTCATTATTCTACTAGTACTGTTCCCCATCTCTGTAGAACCTCAATTTAGCTAGTGGGGATTTCTCTCCCCTCTCAGGTCTGGATCTCATGGTACCAACTGGAAACCATTTCCCTTCCCTATTTGCCCCTGGAATCATTGCATCATCTATGCCTGGAAAATTGCTCCTTAATGGTATGTGAAAAAGAATGTTTCTCTAACAATTAGTCTGACTAACTTTGCCTCCTGCCAGCTGGTTTTTCTAGCTGCCTCTGTGAAAAGGTAGTTGGCTGGCATCTGCATTGCTCAGATGATATCCTACAACCCTGCTCAGTACACGGCTGTGGCTGAAAATGAATGGAGTGGGAGGCAGCTAGGTGGCTGAGTGAATAAAGACCTGGGCCTGGAGTCAGGAAGACCTGAGTTCAAATCTAACCTCAGTTACTTACTAGCTGTGTGGCCCTGGGAAAGTCACTTAACCTCTGTTTGCCTAATCCACTGGAGAAGAAAATGGCAAACCACTCCAGTATCTTTGCCAAATAAACTTCATGGATGGTATGGTCCATGGGCTCATAAAGAGTGGAGATGAATGAGTGGAGTGGACTGGTAGGGAATGGAAGAGAGTCTATGCCTGTGTTTAGTTTAGCTATGTGGTACTGGGATCTGTGAAACTCTCACACAATATAATGAACTTAAATTATAATCTGAGAGGTCACAACCATTAGATGTTCCCATTAGATGTAGTCTCCTCTTAAGGAAGAGAAAAAAAGAAACTTGTCCACTTGTGTCCTCTTAACATGGCCACATTCTCCAGCAACAGTAGAAATGGTCTAGTCATCCTAGAGGTGCAAACCAAGTCCCAAACTACCTTCCATTCCCCACCCCTTGTCCCTTCAGAAATGTTCAGAGATTATCACATACATATAAAATCTGTTCAGAATTATGACAATTTTCAATATGAAAATAAATATCCATACGGTGGCACTATTTTCCTGAGCAAGAAGGTTTACAGGCCACAGGTGAATGTGGTAAGATACTGAATTTATTTCAATTGAAGCCACATTGATTAAACACAAACTATATGCAAGAGCAGGTCAAAGATACATATTTCCTACTGCTTGTAAACCCATACTGATTTCACATTATCCTCCCGTCCTACACCCCACACTCTGACCACCCTCTCCTGCTTTCTATTCCCACACACCACAATTCATTTCCCACCTCCATGCCTTGGCACAGGCTGTGTCCCATGGCTGGAATGCTCTTCTAACTTACCTCTAACTCTTGAAGTCTCTAGCTCCTGTATCAGGCCTTTCCTGATGTCTTTGTCTCTTCTCTTCCTCTTGCCCCAAACCCAGTTATTAGTGATCACCTACCCTCCTGAAATGATCTCGCATTCACTTTGCATATATTCATTTATGTACAAAACTCTGGGAGGTAGGTGAGGAAACTGAGGCTGAGAGGGGTTTGAGTGACTTGCCCAGCATCACATGTGTAGTAAGTGGCCATATTTGAAACTTGGGTCTTCCTAATTCAAAGTCTAACACTCTATTCACTATGCTAAGCTTTCTCCCAAATAAAACTCCTTTAAAAGTAGCGTGCCTCTTTTCAAGAAGATAGAAAACCATTTTTCCTTACTAGTTTAAACATTCCTTTATCTATAGGCAGAGGACTACACTGAATGACTTCTTGAGGTCAATTGCAGCTCCAAAAGTCTATGATCATGTACATGTGAATATATAGGAATATATAGGCGACCAGTCATTTGAAGCAGTTCCAAGAGGGACTAGGCAAGAAAGTGTAGATGGTTCTAAGCAACCCTTCACTTCTGGAAGCACAAGTCAAAGAACATACCTTAATTTTCATTAATTCAATTTTATTTTCGTTGCAGTTCCAAATTCTCTCCCTTACCCTCCACCCTCACCCACTGAGAATGCAAGAAAGATCAAACCCATTACATATAGGTATAGACCTACAACACAAATTTCCACACTAGCAATGTTCCAAGACAAAAAAAAAAAGTAAGAAAAAGAAACAGAAGAAAACATGCTTCAATCAGCACTGTCAATCCATCAGGTTCTCTTTCTGGAGATGGATAGCAAGGAACATACCTTGTATGTAACAGGTAACAGGTCAGTAAAGTCATCTTTGCAGGTAGAAAACTGCACATCTTGGCTCTAAAGAGTGATCTTGAGGGGTGACATGGTTATCTGCCGCCTTCTTACTTCTGCCTTTCTTCCTTCATCTGAACTACGTTAACTTCTCTGTAATAAGACTGACCCTAGCAACAACTCTGTTGAAGACAGCAGGACCTATATGGCATGCTGTTCTCAAGTGAAGATTGTTGTGAACCAAATATTTGCTCAACACACTAATTGATTTTTAAATTAATCACTTCATTTGAAATCTATTCATACTGGCGCAGAAAAACATTTACCGTGCTGGGAAGACCCTGGGCATGATGACAGCATCCACTACACTAATTAGTCAATGAACTGGCTAAGATCATAGATCTCGAGCCTTTAAATAAGACTGACACCCTTCCATGGATCATGAACTCCCATCTATGGGGTTTGTTTTTTTTTTAACTCTGACTAGAGAATTAAAGGGTTTTAGTTTGCTTGGTTTTTGTTTTGTTTGGTTTTGTTTACTAAATGGCCCAACTAGGTGGTGAAGTACATTGAACTCTGGGCCTGGAGTTAGGAAGACTCATATTCATTATTTCAAATTTGGCCTCAGATACTGACTAGCTGTGTGACCCTTGGTGAATAACAAAATCATGCATCATTTTAAGAAACTAAAGAAAATTATGGACAGTTAAAAAAAAGGGAAAAAAGTAAAGTCAAAGCAAGCCAATTTGGAAAAACCTTAGAGGATCATAGGTTTAAAATTAAAAAGGACCTTAAAGACCGTTGAGTCCAGTCACCTCATGTAGACTTGCTCAAGGTCAAATGCCTAGACTGGATTTGAACTCAGTTCTTCCTGATTTCTATTTCTTTTTTCACCCTTGGAGCATGGCTAATACAGAAATTTGCATTGCATATCTATGCCTATTTAGAATGGGTTTTTTCCACCCTTGCCTTCTCAATGGATAGGAGAGAAAGAATTTGGGATTAAAAATAAAATAAAACTGAATTTTAGTGAGAATTGTCCCCCACAGGAATAAACAGGCAAATTTTCATGAGGAAATGGGTCAAGAGAGGTTAAATCTGGCCACAATGAACTGCAAAAGCATTCCTCCATAAAGGTTCAACTTGTAGCAATGGATTGATGGATTGTTGCCCTAAAGGGTTTGAAGGGTGGGGAACCTGTGACCTTGAGGCCACATATGGCCCTCTAAGTCCTGAAGTACAGCACTTGGACTGAATCCAAATTTCATAGAACAAAGTCCCTTAATAAAAGTATTTGTGTAAAACTTGGACTCAATCAAAAGGCCGCACCCAAGGACTTAGAAGGCCACACAAGACCTCAAGCATAAAGGTTCCTTACCCCTGGGACTCACTGCACTGAGCTGACTCCGTGCTGTAATACAACTAACTGGAGCAGAGCATCCAAACCTTTCCTGTAAATATCAGTTGGAAGTTTGGATAAAGGAGAAAAAGAACACTTCCAACTCAGTATGAAGACTACAAATGACAAAAAACTGCTTAAGTGGAAACACATAAACTTCATACAAGATGAAGAAATAAGCAATTGTATTTTAATTGGTTTAATCAAATTGTTGTTTCCAAAGGCCAAATTCCAGTTTGGGGAAGAAACTTACAGACTATTATCATTATCATTATTATTATTATTATCATTTGATTAAAGGAGAAGGGGGGAAAGTATGTTTTTTCTTTGTTAAGAAAAAATTCTTTCTGTTTGGCAAAAGAAAGAAGAGAAAAGTTTTTGTTAGTGCATTATTCTTTTTTTTTCTTTTTTAATATTTTCTTTTTTAAAATTTTAGTTTACATCATTCATTTCCACGAAATTTTGAGTTACAAATTTTCTCCCCATCTTTCCCCTACCCACCGCCCCAAAACAGCCATCCCACTGTACAACCCCTCCCCCAATCTATTCTCTCCTAGGTCCTCCCCCATCACCCCTCTGACTTTCCAGCCGGGCAGGATGGATCTCCCTACCCCAGTTAGTGCATTATTCTTGATCCTTGTTTTTCTATGTCATTGAAATGGTCTTTACACTAACAGTTGGAAATTAGGTTTCAGTAGCAGATTAATCTTTAGCTGTAAAGAATGTCATTAATACAAAGAATACTAATAATGGCTTATTATCAGAATGATAATTCCATTAATAGCTTTTTAATAGGATTGAGTTAAAATATAAGTGTGATTCTACTACAAGTTTTTCTTCTCATTTAGTTTATTTCTCTGCATTTAATAAAAAGTCCTTACCTCAGCCCATAACTTCTGGTTTAAAAATAATAATAAAAATCCTTTTCTGTGAATTGTGCCCATCTATTTGTTGCAACACAAGGAGATGTGGCTCTGTTAGTATTGGGAGTCTACACAAGAAAAAGGACTTCAATGGATCTGGGATTTCATTACTATGGGTATTCTTTCCATCAGTGCAAAGCATTCCCATCCTAAATGATTCTTGTCCATATCCTTCCATAGAGCCTCCATGGAGGTTTTGCCCAAAATGCTGGGGGCCATTCTCTGGATGGACAGCTTTCCTGTGGATTTAACTTTTGTGGGTAACAATGGACTAGTCACACTGGCCATTTGTTATCCCTGGACTAGTCCACCTCTTTTTGCCACGTTAGAACCTAAGCTCCTTGAAGGCAAGGATTGCTTTTTCTTTTAGTCTCCAACACTTAGCACAGTGCTTGACACATTGTAAATCCTTAAAAATGCTTTTTGATTGCTTCAGAGGTTTTCTGAGTGGGTATTTCCTCGATGAAATTGGCCATCGTAGAATACACATTGTAGCCTACTTAAAACCACAGTGTATCTCTTGACTGCCATTTGACTCACTGGCAACCGTGATTTCTTGGAAACTGGAATTCTAAGACTCATACTCACATAACATCTCTTGTCTCACATACTCACACACAGCACCAATTCAACTGTCTGGCATGACAGAAAAAATGAAATGAATGAAATTGCCTATGGGGTGCATCCATTTTTTCTTCTCTTTATGGATTCTTAGGCAAAATTATTGCCTAATCGTGGGTCTCAGGGAGAAGGTTTGACAATGTTCTGGGGCCTGATGCAATTAGCACAATATACTCCATATCCAGGAGCAACTGGAGAGCCTCATTATCTCAAGGTAATCCTTCTTCCATTTCACCCTTGTGAAAGACATCCTCCAGGATAATTGGTCACAACTCCATTGGGCAGACATCTTCCTTTTTTATACCTCATGTGACATCAGTAATTAGAGGGTCACTGAACAAAATTATCCCTCTGGCTGCTTTTATCAAGGAATCCTGTATGATCCTGACATACGCATGAGAGAATCCTTGTTGGAAGGAAGCATATAAGGTTCTGTTTTGCTGTAGCAAGTCAATTCTGTTTTTTAAAAAATCAACAAATAAATAAAAAATGAAAGCCTTTTAAAATATGGAAACTATAGCACCCAAGGTCCTCCTCACAAATGAGAGCACCCTGAAAACTACCCCAGATTCAGGATGAACTATGGGCAAGTATCCACCCCAAACCATGGATCATCAGCTCCGATGTAGGGGTTTTTTAAAACTCTGATCAGAGAATTTATGGGTTTTAGTTTGCTTGTTTTGTTTTTTACTAAATGGCACAACTAGGTGATGAAGTGCATAGAATTCTGGGCCTGGAGTTAGGAAGACTCATATTCCTTAGTTCAAATATGGCCAGATACTGACTAGCTGTGTGACCCTGGGTGAATAACTTCACCCTGTTTGTCTCTGTTTCCTCATCTGCAAAATGAGCTGGAGAAGGAAATGGCAAATTATTCCAGCATCTCTACCAAGAAAACCCCAAATGGGGTTGCAAAGAGTCAGACATAATTGAACATCAACAAATAACACCGGAAAATACAATGACAAGAAGTATTCCCCCATATACCTAGGGGAACATCCTTCCACAGGTTACCACACTACCAATGAAAGAGAGAACACATATAGAAAATACATGAGTTCTATGATAAAGGCATAGAGGAGACACACATGCAGGGGATATGCATGCCTGGGGAACATGTAGCCAGAGAAATTCAAACTGCTAAGGAGACATCCTCCCTAGAACGGTATTCTGCTGACACTGCTGCTCTCTGCCCTGCTAAAATGCCAATGTCATTTGGAGAGATCGTCATGTTGTGTGAGCTGTTTTCTCTACTGACCTGGGGTTCTCTGCCATTCAGTTCCCTTTGCCACACAATTCTGTGCTCTCATTACCACTGAGCAGTCATCTAATTAACTTCCATTGCTATATGGTCTCTTCCCCCATAGTTAGAGAGAATCAATCAGTTCCTTTAGATTAGAGCACCAAGGAGTATTTGGCTCTTTTGTGAGTTCTAGCCACATTCAGCTGTACCCAGTCAGCTGGCTAGAGAAGGTGCGGGTATTTAAGTGGGTACATAAGTCTCTCTTTTAAAATGAACTCCTTGGTTGCTACTCATATTCCCTTAGTCTAAATTGTTTTCTGAATTATGGCCATAGAGTTCCTTTTAATTTCTGTCCTATGTGTGGGTCCCTAAAAACCATCCCAGGAGTTCTAAAATTGCAAAGAAAATTGATCAAGTTGTGAAGAGATTTCTTTCAGCCATCACTAGGTCCCTGGTCTACAAATTATCTTGGCTACAAAAGGGTTGGAAGGCATCAGCAGCCTTTATTTCCCTGGCCCACTGAATTCCAATAACTAATTTGAAAAGTGATTCAAAGTTCAGGGCGGAGCCAAGATGGCAGCGTAGCAGCAGCAACATATTGCAGCTCTCACATAGCCACCCCAAAATACCCATAAAATAGGACTCTAAACCAATCCTAGAACTCCAAAACGCACACAAAGATACTTCCCACTAAAGTCAGCTCAGCTACGAGGAACCATATCAGCACTGCAAACCAAAACCAGCCTGGCCTGAGGCCGTGGCTGTGCCCCGGGGGCGGCTGGACGGGAGGAGCACAGGAGCCTCTCTGGTGAGCGGATTAGCGGCAGCTGCGAGCAGCGTTCAGAACCAGGTCAGTGGGAATTGTGAAAGGGGAAGAAAAGCAGTCTGGCCAAAAGGCCTCCAGAGTGGAAAAGCGAAAAGGCAGAGGTTTTGCACCAGCCTCTGAGTTGTAGCTTCCCGCCCACGGCCTGCAGACAGCAGGGGGACTAAGCGATTTTTCTGAGGCCAGTGCTCTCGCGTTGAGCGGCCTGGATCCGGATCGCCATCTTGGGCCCCGGTCTTGGAGTCTTCATTATCCAGTCAGCTGGAAGTAAGTAGGAAGGGTCCCAGCACCTTCCTGAGAGCTACTGCAGCCAGGAGGACCCCAGCGATTTGGGGACAGAGCTTCCCTTCTGGAAGCAGAGCCCCACAGAGATTTTAAAAAAAAATCACGGGCTGAACAAC
>CM053582.1:33634382-33693407 GCA_028627135.1 Pseudochirops cupreus | reverse complement strand
AGGTGGGTGCAAAACCTCTGCCTTTCACTTTTCTGCTCTGGAGGCCTTGTGGCTGGACTGCTTATCTCCCCCTTTCACAATTCCCATTCACAGCTGCTGCTAATCCGCTCACCTGAAGCTCCTCAGCTCCTCCACTCCTCCCTTCCAGCTGCCCCTGGGGCACAGCCGGGGCTTCAGGCCAGGCTGGTTTCAGTTAGCAGTGCTGATATGGTTCCTCGCAGCCGAGCTGACTTTAGTGGGAAGTATCTTTGTGTGCGTTTTGGAGTTCTAGGATTGGTTTAGAGTCCTATTTTATGGGTATTTTGGGGTGGCTATGTGAGAGCTGCGATATGTTACTGCTGCTGCGCCGCCATCTTGGCTCCACCCCCCGCATTTAACTACATTTTGATTGATTTCAGAGACCATCTATTTATCGAAAGCCTGAGATCTGTGTCGTAGGACAGCCACTTTACAACACACTTGGGGCATGGACACAACCACTCATCACCTCCCCCAGCTTTATACATTACAGGAAGCTGCAGAGAGGAAAGCTAGCTCTGACTCACGCCCAGTTTATTTCCAGTGCTTTTTCATAGCTCAGATAACCCCAGGGTAATTTGCATGGGCTGTCACAGAAGATGGGAAGTGTGAATGAAGGAGAAAAACCTGAAGACTCCATTAAAAGTGCTAAGAAGATAGGAAGCACCTCACCCAGTAGACAGCTAGGTGGTGCTGCAGTGGAGCAATCAGAGGGCCTGGGAGTCAAGAAGGCTTGAATTAAAATGTGACCTTGAACACTTCCTAACTGTGTAACCCTAAGCCCTGTTTGCCTTCGTTTCCTCATCTGAGAAATAGAGATCATCATAGCACCCTACTTCCTCGGTAGTTTTGAAGATCAACTGAGATAATAATGGTAAAGCACTTAGCAGAGTGCCTGGCACATAGCAGGTACTTTATAAAGGTTTCTTTCCTTCCTTCCATCTTTCCAGGCCCTGGGCAAAAGTAGGGTATGTGGAACTATTGGGCTCTAATTTGACTAGAAGGACTTTTGGTTGAGCAGGGGAGGTAGAGGAGGTCCCATAGCTATTTGAAGGAGGAACTTTGTACGGTGGGCACATCTGTGAGAGCCAGGTGAATGAACATATGTATCTAAGATGTAGAACTGGCAGGGACCTTAGAGTACCCCTATTCCAACCCTCAAAGCTCCCAGAGATTAAATGACTTGTTCAAGGACACAAAGGTAGTTAGTACCCAAACAGAAAGCTGTAGATGGCCCAGCAGAATTCCTGACCATGGGCCTAACTAATGGAACGGAAAGTTTTGAGTAGTCCAGGGACATTTTGATTCTGGCTATTTATGAAAGAGCTGTAACCTAGGTAAGGGGGAAAGTAGATTTCTTCCCCATGCTCTCTTTGGGAATCAAATCTCCAAAGTTCTGCATAGAGCTCCATACTTTTCAGCTTACCCAGTTTGAAGAAGGATGGGAATTTCATGGAAGTGGGGAACAGGGGAATTGAGATGGGGCTTGGCAAAGCAAACCTAGGACATCTGGAGGTTTAACATAAGCTGTTAACTCTCCACTACAGATACAGATGCCAAATGATTCAGAAGGGGCCTAGACTAATGTTCTTCAACAGACACAGAGTAGACAGGGGAGGATGGGTATGGAATTTAGTGTCCTTCATTTTCCTTGCTGCCCTGTTTTCATTAGAGGCATTATCCTGATGATTTCATGTATCAAACTGGTTTGTTTTGCAAGAGGATACACTAGATGGGGTCTTGGACTGAAGGTTTGAATACCCGCTGAGCCATTAAAAATCACCTAACCTGGGAAGTAGAGAAGGGTAGAGGGATACCAAATTCTTGGGAGCAGGGGCTCTTTACTAGACTTGGGAATCAGAAAGACTTGAGTTTGAATTCTTCCTTGAATATTCTTTTTTTAAGGGTATAGTTTTATTTGGACATAATTCCAAATTGTTCTCCAAAATGGTTATGTCAATTCACAATTCTGCCAGTGGATATCAGTGTCCCAGTTTTTCCATATCCCCTCCAGCATGTCATTTTTGCCAGTGTGCTAAGTGTGAGATAGCATCTCAAGTTGTTTTAATTTGCTTTTCTCTCATCAATAATTTAGAGTATTTTTTTGTGATTATATATAGCCTTGATTTCTTTCAACTACCTGCTTATATCCATGGACCATTTAGCAATTGGGAAAATGACTCATTCTTATAAATTTGACCAATCTGTGTTTACAATGCAAAGCCTTTATACTAGACACTGGCTGTAAAACTCCTGATATTCTGCTTTCCTTCTAATCTTGACTTAAAATGAATATAACCAAGATTATCCATTTTATATCATACAATGCTGTTTATTCATAAATTCTTTTCTTTTCCACAAATCTGATAAGTAGTATGTTCCATGCTTCTCCAATTTACTTATACTTACCTTCATGTCTAGGTCATGTATCCATTTTCACCTTATCCTGGTAAATTATGTCTGCACCTAGTTTCTGCTATACCTGGTTCTTACTAAATAGTGAGTCATTATCCCAAAAGCTGAAACCTTGGCATTTATCAAATAGAAGGTTACTATAGTCATTTACTATTCTGTATTGTATACATACACTCTACTCCACTTATCTACCATTCTATTTTTTAGCCAGCACCAAATGACTTTGATAATTACTGTTTTATAATATAGTACCTGCTAAAACTTTCTTTTACATTTTTCTATTAATTCTTTTTATATGCTTGACCTTTTGTTCTTCCAAATGAATTTTATTTTTTCCAGTTCAAAATAATCTTTTGTATATTGTTTGGGATGGCACTGAATAAGATGAGATCAGGTAGAATTGTTGTGATATAGACCTAGTCTACCCATAAACAATATTTTTGTTATTTAAATCTGACTACTTATTTATTTATTTAAATCTGACTGTTCATAAAGAGTTTTATAATTATGTTCACATAGTTCCTAGATTGTCTAAGTAGGTATACTAGGTACAAGCCCATGTATCTTCCCATAGACAATCTTCTTGTAGGGCTTTGTTGATAATACATTGAAATATTGATTTGTGGCTTTATGTCCTGTTGCTTTGCAGAAATAATCTAGTATTTTAGTTGATTAGAATTCATCACATCTGCAAAAATATGTTTTTACTTCTGTAACACCATGCACAAGCAGATTCCCAAAAGAATGCTGCTGTGAATAGCTTTTAAGGTTCGGATCACACAGTATAGTGAACATTCCATTTATTCCATTACAAATCAAGGCAAACATTCACAATATATCACAATATAATATTCACAACATTACAACTTATCACAGAAAATCACAATATAGTGTTCATAACAGCTTAACATTAGAATGGCCACACAGTTTTCACTACATTGGCTACAATATTTAGAACAAGGAACAAAAGAATAATCAACTGGTTTCCCTAAAGGGAAAACCCTCATCACTTAATCATTCAATCAGTTCACAATACAATAATCAGTCTTCCACTCATGGGGCAACCACAGATCAATTCAATCAGTCACTAATCTAGATTCACAATTACTAAATATCATTAATCACTAAGTACAGTCATTAGAAAACTACACAAACCCTCTACCCCTCAGTGTCCAGCAAACTCACTTTCATCCAAGGGGAGACCTTTTCTTCATCTTGACTCGGGATGATCTCTCTGATTCCCTGGATCCCCTTCCATGGTCCTAGCTCCTTCCTTAATCCACCAGTCACCTGGATTCAGGGGAAGACAGCTCCCAGGTTCTCATCCAGAACTCAGAAGTAGACAGCTCCCAGGTCCTTGTCCAGTCCTCAGGGTAGTCCCTGGCACACACTGAAGTTCACAGGGTCCAGGACATCTCAAACCTTTCAACCACTTCTGTTGTCAGGAACTCAAGGATCAGCCAGGCCAGGAACAAACAAAGTCTTATCCTGGTCATGCTTCTTCAGTCCTCCAACAGTTCAGCTGGCCCTAGGACCCAGTAGAAAACTCAGCTTTCCAGGCAGCATAAGCAACACTGGCCTTCCAGGCGGCAGCAACAGCCACTTCAGCCTTCACCAGATTCTGATGTCAAGAAAAACTCCAACTCAGTTCTTAGTCAGCTTCCAGATACTGGGAGAGAAACACTCTCTCTCTCTCTCTCTCTCTTTCTCTCTTTCTCTCTCTCTCTCTCTCTCTCTCTCTCTCTCTCTCTCTCTCTCTCTCTCAAGAAAACTTCAACTCACTTCTTCAGTCAAGCAGCCCAGCTCCCAGATGCTGGGACAATCCTGCTTCCTGCAACAAGAGCCACCAGGAGGAACATTCTGATTCTGTCTCTCTGTTTCTCGAATTCTTCTTATACACACACACTGGTCGCCTGTCTCAGCCAACCCCCTCCTGCTGTCAGGACAGGAGAAGAGTTCACACCTTCTGTGCTTGGCCATAAGTTACTAAGTGCTAAGTATCTGCTAAATTGATTACTGTTACAACTTCCCCATTACCCATGGCAATTCTTTCCATTTTTTTCCCCTTCTCTTACTGATATAGATAGCACTTCTAGTACCATATTAAAGAGTAGTGGTGATAATGGACGTCCTATTGAGAAAGCTTCAGTCTTATTGAGAAAGCTTCTAGCTTATGCCCATTACAAATAATGCTTGCTGATGCTTTAAGTAGAGACTTATTTTGAAGAAAAATCCATTTAGACACTTGTGCTTTCAAGTGTTTTCATGTTCCATTTTGTTAAAATGCATCTATTGATAATTCTTTTGATCATTGATAGAATTAATCATATTAAGTTTTCCTTATTAAACCAGTCTTGTATTCCTGGTGTAAATCCCACTTAGTTATAGTGTATGACTTCTGTAATAGATTGCTATAATCTCCTCTATAGTATTTTAGGTAGTATTCTTGCATCACTATTAATTAATAAGATTGGTCTATAATTTTTATTGTTTTGTTCTTCCTGGTTTAAGTATTGGCACCATATTTGTTTTGTTAATGGAGTTCGGTAGGACTCCTATCTAATCCAAATAATTTTACTTAACCTGAGAATTAATTGAGCTTTAAATTTATCTGGCCCCGTTGCTCTTTTTCTTAGAAAGCTTTTATGCTCTGTTCCATTTCTTTAATAGGTTTTTAAAATTTCCATAATCAGAAAAATAACTGTTTTAATTTCATCTTCATTAGTGGTACGTCCACCCTTTTCATTTTTGATACTAGTGTTTTTAAAATTGTATTTAGGCAATGGTTTATCTATTTTGTTTTTTTCCCCATAAACCAGCTCCTAGTTTTCTTAATTCAATACCAAATTTTACTAATCTCACCTCTAATTTTTAGGATACCCAAATTTAATTGGGATTTTTCTCCTAGTTTTTAAAATTGCATATCTAATTTGTTGACTTGCTCTATTTTATTGATAAGCCTTTAAAGGAATAATTTTCTCAATTTCTGCTTTTGCCATGTACCATAAGTAGGTATTCTGTCTTATTATCATTCTCTTTAATAAAATTGTTGTTTCTATGATTTGTTCTTTGACTCCCTAATTCTTTAATATTAGTTTAGTTTCCAATTACTTTTTAAATTTATGTTTCCTATATTAATTTACTTTAAATTTGGATGCTATGGCATTTTATGGGTGTTATTGTTGATATTAATTCATTCATTACCTCTGATACCTTTTTAACATTGTAGTTTCTCTGCTTATGTTTTGATTAAATCTATTTTAATTTTTGACTGTCCAAGATCATGATTGCTATTCATGCACTTTTCTTCCTTAAGTGTCAGCTGAAGCATACTATACTCCAGCTCTTTTATTTTTATTCTATATACCTCCCATTTTAAAATGTGTTTCTTATATAAAAATTGTCAGGTTCTTGTTTTTGATTCCCTCTGCTATCCATTCACATTCAAAGTTCTAATTACTAGCTGTATGTGTATTTCCCTACATTCCCTCCACCCTTATTCTTTTTACCCTATCCTTCCTCATAAATCTAGTTTACTGCTGCCTCCCTAATCTGAAAACCCTTCTAAGAGTCCATCCCTTATCCTATCCCTGTGTCTTTCCATTTCTCTCTAAGTTAATGAAACTTTTGTGCCCAACTAGATGCCTCTTTAACCCAGTTCTAATGAGATTAAAGTTTCAGTGCTGTCTACCCTCCTCCCTTCACAGTGTAAAAGTTCTTCCATTTATACCGTTTGTGAGAATTTGCTCCATTTGACCTTTCCCTACCCTTTTTTGGATCTCTTCAGTCACAATCAACTTAAACCCAATCCGTCTATGTATACTTTCTAAATATCCTAACAGTGACATTTTTAAGAGTTACAAATATCATTTTTCCATTTAAGACAATAAGTTTAACTTTATTAAGTATCTTGTTGATTTGTCTCTTATTTACCTTCTTAGCTTTCTTCTGATTCTTATATTTCAAAATCAAATTTTCTGTTCAAATCTGGTCTTTTCCTCAAGTAAGTCTGAAAATCCTTTAATTCATTAAAGGACACACATGTACTTTTGCCATGACAGGTGGGGCCTGGGAGGGAGTCGTTCCTTCCTGAAGGTAGGATTTGGTTTGCATCCTCCATGTTTTTAGCACCACATTCCCAGATCAAGATCCTTGAGAGGACTGCCACTTTCACCCCAGCTGCTTTCTTGGGCCTGTATCCACTGAAGTTGACTCTTTCTGCTGCTCAGTTTCTGCTCCTTTACTCATGACTACTGCTCAGAAGTCCTCAAGTTCACCAATTTCAGTCTTCTTTCTTCTTCATTCCCCTACTCTTCTTCTCCTGGGCCAGTTCTTCCTCCCATATTTACTAGCTATATGACCATGGGCAAGTCACTTAAACTCTATCAGCCTCATTTTCTTATTTGTTAAATGGGGATAATTATAGGAAAGAGATGCCTCATGATGTGGCAAATCTGTAAAATTTTTGGGCTCTCTCTTCCTACCAGAAAAGTCTGAATTATTATGGTTTTAAAAGATGAATGTATTGATATTATATAAAACTGTAATATACTTTATGCATTTTTGAATTCTGAACTTTTTCTGTGTCATCTGTTGGCCTTCGTGTGTCATCTGCAGCTTCTGCAAAACTTCCCCCAAATTCCCATTTGATTTCTTATGCCAACCCGCAAGACATCAAAACTGCAATGGGGAAAGCCGCAATGTGGAAGGGTTAACTGGATATAGATATCACTTATTACTATTGTTACTGTTATCAGTCTTCTGGCTGCACGGGCTGTCCTAACTTGCTATAGGATATCTTCTTTAAAAACCATCACAACAAAAAAAAATGGCAGTACCAGTACAAATGACAGATACCTATTACAATATTTGAAAACATTTCCTAACCTGGTCCCTAGATTTGATCTGGGCTGCTTTCCCTAGTGCTTAGAGGAGTAAGGGTAGAAAAGCAGGCTAGTTTCAGTGACCAATCATCCATCTCTACCTCAGTGACTGACCCCTACTTATATTTCCCCCCTTTTCTTAACCTATATTCTTAACTTATAACAATAAAACAAAGCAAAAGCAAAGCCATCTAAGACACTCTCTAGTTTGGCTAGCAGAGATCAACCTGAGCCATGAGTATTTAAGAAAATAGATGACTATTTCTTAGCTACTTGGACACAGTCCTTCATTTATTTTTCAGGGGGTTTAGAGGTCATCCAATTTTTCTAAAACCTATACTTTCAGTGCAATTACTCACAAAGAATAAATGCTCTTTAAACGTTAAGCAATTATTATGTGTAGGGAGAGGAACTTTAGAATAAAATCCTCAAACTATTTTTGAATATTTTAAAAATTTTCCTTTTCTTAATATAGACTTCACATTCCTCAAACATGAACATTTCAGTATGCAAAGAGCAAAACAGAGGATAGTGAATGAAGCTGTGACTTTCTGATATGCACAAGAACAACTTTATTGCCAGAGTAACATCATTGGCCTGTTTGTATCTGCTGCTATGAGTGGGCTTTTCACAAAGGTACTTTTCTCTGCAAGGCAGAGGGACCTCCAAAGAGAGGTCCCCAGAAGCACTCTTCACTTATAATAGACAACATGCAAAATAGCCCTCTTATCTTAGCTCTTGAATTGAGTGTGGTTCTTACATTAGTCTGACTTCAAGAGTCAGTCAGGTGGTAGGTAGAATGGATAGAATGGTAGACTTGAGTCAAAAAGACTCGAGTTCAAATCCAACCTCAGACACTTCTGTGTAGTCTTGGGCAAGTCACTTAACCTTGGTCTGCCTCAGTTTCCTTGCCAAATATATGGGGATAATAATAGCACCTGTCAGCTAGGGTTGCTGTGAGAATCAAATGAGTAAAGGATAAAATATGCAAATCACTTAGCGCAGTGCCTGGCACATAGTAGGTTCTTAGTAAATGCTGGTTTCTTTTCCTTCCTTAGGTAAGTAATGGCCTAAGACCAAGATTTGGATTGTGTGATACATTTGAGTAGCATAAACATCAAAGGAGGGAAAGTGTTAAGTGATGTGGGGATTAAGCAATTCTCTGATTCTCCAACCCTGGCAAATGAGTTGGGAGTATGAGAGAGTGAGGGCGGTACTAGGAAGGGTGGGTTAAGGACATAGTGTTCATGGAGGGGGGAGCGGATTCAGGTCTTAGCCAGTATTAGGAAATGGAAGAAACAAGTGAGGAAGAGGCTAAAAATGAAAGACAATTTGTTAATTATAGATTGGGAGTTTCAGAGGGGACAGTGGAGCAAGCAGACAAATCTAAGATAGTAAATTAGAAAGCAGGCCTGGGATGGGTTGAAACAGGAGGGAAAACAAGGCACCAAATATGCCCCTTTTATTTCATAAGGCAATGCCAACAAAGTAGTTCCCCTCTTAAACCAGACTCACGCCCACATTGCTTTTAGTATATATTGGTGCCAGGCCTTAAGCAAGTGTCTTAAGTACTTTCCACAGGGGTTGTCACACAGGAAGTACTCAATAAAGGTTTGTTGATTGATTGTCAGTTGAAGGGATGACAAGTTGAGTTTTTTTTATTGCTTTCTGTTATCCAAAGAATAATGGACAATTTTCTGATACAAAATCACAGGATTTCAGAGTTGGAAGAAGTTTGTCTATCTCATTGCATACTTAAAAAAAGAATCTTTGCTTCTATGCTTTCTACCAATGGTATTTAGTGAAGGGAAACCTGCTTCCTCCTGAGGCAGCCCATTCCACTTTAGAATAGCTTTCACTGTTGTGAAGTTATTCCTGACTTCAAGCCAAAATTGATATCTCCGTTTCTCCTACCTGATGTTCTTAGTTCTCCCCTCTGGGCCCAAATAGAAAGAAGAAGGCTAATCTCTCTTCCACATGATGGTGTTTCAAGTACTTAAAGTGAATCTCATGTCACCTTTGAGTTTTCTTTTCTCTAGACTAATCATCCTAGCTTCCTCCAAATAATACTCTTACAGCATGATCTTGGGACCCTTCATCTATCCTGCTTCCCCGTCTTCTGGACACACACTTTTCAGTTTATCAATGTTTTTCCTAAAATGTGGTGCCCAGAACCAAACTCTGTATTCTCCTTATATGGTTGACATCAATTATTCCTTTGGGTCTAGAAAAAATTGGAGGAATCTGGAATAGATGCAGCCAAGAGCTCCCCCAGATATCATTCTTTTTAGGTTTTTAAAAATGCTGCTGCATTCAATTCTGATGTTTCATCTTTGCAGCCATATCCCCTTATTGCCTCCCAGAACCCAAAGACTGGTTTCCTAGAAGTTACCTGGTAGGTGTACACTGAGCCAGGCATTGTAGTATGCATACAACCTTCCATTTGAATTGTCTTAGGAAGATTCTGAAGATCACCCAGAAAGATAAGGTACTGGACAATGAGGTCCTTTCTCTTGCTGAACTGCCAAGCATTCAAACCTCATTGTAGAGATGGCAATTCCAATGGGCTGGCCAGGTTATTCAAATACCAAACTTATATTTGCCTAAAAAACTATTTTATGGAGACCTGAGACAAGGCAAGTGCTCACACAGAGGTCAGAATAAGTGATACAAAGACACTCTCAACAACTCTCTAAAGAACATTGGAATCAATTGTGAAATATAGGAGACAGTGGCACCCAGCATTTTGTGCCCATATCAAAGAAGGCACTGCTCTATGAGCAAAGCAGAATTGCAGTAGCTCAAAAGAAACATGAGATACACAAATTGAGAGACATCTCCATTCTAAATGTTTATGTGGACTATTTATGCCCAACCTATAGTAGAGTCTTCTGAGCTTACATTGGTCTGATTGGCCACAATTAGACACACTGTACCCTTGACCCTGACACAGTGATGTCATTTTGGTTCTCTTCAAGAGTGAAGAACAACAAACAACCAGGCTTGTTAAATAAATAAAATAAAGCAATAGCTTTATAGAATATCTCCCTCTAAGGAGTTGAAATGCTGACCACTAAAGGGTTGAATTCGTATGCCGGAGTCTCATTCGTTACCAGAAGTAACCAAACAAATGACTACCACCCAAGAAGGACCAGGCACCACCATCCACAGAATAGAGAAAGAAGTAACAATGGGTGGCTAGGTGGCACAGTGAATAGAGCATTCGCCCTGGAGTCAGGAGGACCTGAATTCAAATCCGGCCTCAGACACTTAACACTTACTAGCTGTGTGACCTTGGGCAAGTCACTTAACCCCAATTACCCTGCCTTCCTCCTCCAAAAAAGAAAAAAAAAAGGTTACAATTTGTCAGTTACTTCTATGTCTGTACCCTGTACAACTTACTTAAGTTAAAGACCCTGTACAACTCATAGTACCTCTTGGTGGTCTAAGAAACTTCATAAAGGCATTAGAAGAGGAAGTTTTCCTCAGCCCTAATTCCTTGTATCAATAAAATCATAGGTCTGTTCTCTATCCCTACCAGTTCAGAAATTGGGTGTATAGATCTTGTATCTCTTTTTATCCTTAATAAAAATGGACTTGCTCCTGTAAAAGTGGCTCAATAAAACCATAATGATCTTGAATGAAGATTTAGGAATTGAGGGACACAATCTTGACTAGTCAAAAAATTCAGAAATTCCAAATTTCATTATTTTTGACAACCAATAGAAGAAGAACACACTGGCCTACCTAATGATTCACCATTATCTGAATATGTTTTCAACATGCTACTTTGACAGATCTGCTGAAGGAATTCAGCTCCCAAAAAAATCTGTTCTCTACTATGACATCTCTAAAATGATCCTATAGAAAAGAAATGTGTCACTGAAGAATTTGAGAGATGTGAGTTCCATGTTATGTGTGGGCCAGATGCTGTCTGGCCTAAGTTATTTCTGGATGTACCATAAGATACTGTATTGGAGAGGAAAACTGAATACTTTAATCGCAATCATATTGGTGTATATAATGATAATGATAGCGAAATTTTATGTAATGTTTCTTCGTCAGGTCACATGCTAACTGCCTTACATACATTATCTCATTTGATCCTCACAACAACCCTGGGAGGTAGGTGCTATTTTCATACCTGTTTTACAGATGAGGAAACTGAGGCAGACAGTTAAATGATTTGCCCAGGGTCATACAGCCAGTAAGTGTATAAGGTCAAATTTGAACTCAGGTCTTCCTGACTCTAGGCCCAGTGCTCTGTCCACTGTGCTACCAGATCCCTGTATTAGAGGTTAGTTATTTTCAAGTGAAATGGTAACCCCAACAAAGATAAAGCAATGCAATGCTTGCCTCCTTTCGCTTCTGTCCCCTGAAGTCTCTTCATCTCTGAATGTAGGTTCAGTATTGCCCCAGGCTCTGGGGCTAATCCTTCCCATAGATAAGGAGAATTTAAGGAACATTAGGCCCTTGGTTCTGGAGCCAAGCAGAGTCAGCCTTCTATCTCTTTGAACACTGATTCCTATAAATGGAACCCTGGTGGCTTCTCCTCTATTCATTCTCCCTTGAGTTTCAGACTTGGCTCTCTGTTCCATTTAAATGAGGTCCCACATGATTTCCCTGGTCCTTTTCAGAACTGGAGTCTCGACCCCCTTATGGAACCTTTGTCCTTTTGGTTCTCCCTTAATATTTGCTGCTAGACTTCCCTTTTCCATCTTGTTTGCTTGTTGGGCCTTCCATTTATTGTTGCTTACCACTAGAACCCCCAGTATTGCACATAAACTCTCCATTAGGGATTTGGCGACAACTATTTTGGCTGCTTAGAAGTATTTTTCCTCCCTCCCCCCTTTTGGGGGGGGGGAATTCTATGTTCTGTGATTGGTGAGGTGACCTGATACTTGAGTTGTTGACAGTCGGAACAGTGTAGGAGAGTAGATCTGGGGTCAGGAAGAGTGGTGTTCAGATCTGCCTATTAGTTACTTCAATTCTGACTCTTGGTTTCCTCATCTGAAAAGTGTGGTTATTAATACTAACAGCATCTAATCTACAGAGTCATTGTGAAATGCAAATAAGAAGATGTTCATAAAATTAAATTTAATCCACCAGAAAATCTCTTAAGTGTCCCTGTTTTCAAGGAATCTCTATTCTCTACTGGAGAAGAAACAGCTTGGCCTTGTGGATAGAGAGCCAACCTCAGAAGGAGGAAGGCCTTGGTTGGAGTCCTGCCTCTGACACTGAACTATAAGCCCAGGCTTGTCACTTGCTACCAGGCAGCTCTCTTTAATCTGTCAGCAAAGATGAATTAAGCACCTACCATGTGGAGGGCACTGTGCTACATGATAGAGATAGAAGGAAAAGTAAAAGACAGCCCCTTCTCTCAAGGAGTTCCCAGTCTAACTCTCTAAGATGAGAAATCACAGAGTTGGTGTTGATTGGCATTGACAGAAGCAATTTCCTTACCAGGAGCTCTTTACCCTAATGAAATATATCTGGTCAAAAAAAAGAAATTATGTTTTCTTCTTCTTCTTCTTCTTCTTCTTCTTCTTCTTCTTCTTCTTCTTCTTCTTCTTCTTCTTCTTCTTCTTCTTCTTCTTCTTCCTCCCCTTCCCCCTCCCCCTCCCTCTCCTCCTCCTCCTCCTCCTCCTTCTTCTTTCTTCTTTCTTCTCTCTTCTTCTTTCTCATATTAAATACCTGCTATGTGTTTGGCACTGTCTTGTGACGGTACAAAGACAGTATAAGATATGGCCAGTTTCACTTTGTGGACAACATGTGGTTAGTTGTTGAAGAGTAGTGACATTTATCTAGGCAGAGAGGACAGGAAAGGAGATCTGATCAAGTGTAATATAATTAAAAGAAGATGGTGCTAAAGAGAGGTTGTCTGATTCTCATGGGATGGCAGTACATTGATAGCATGAACAATGGCATAAAGGGTAGCATGTTAATGAGAAGATCATGAAGAGTGTGGGCTAGATGGAACAGATAGTAGATTTGGGGACAGTTGTATGAGATAAAATTGAATAGGTCACATAGGATACCTAAATAGAAGGAAAAAATAGGTAAGGGTTTGGGAAATGATGCACAATGAGAGTGCCAGGTCCAATTGTAACTATTGCAGGATCAGGAGCCCCATTTTTCACCCTTACCTAGAAGGGATCATTCTCCCAAGAGGCTGCTGGATAAAGTAGAATGCCTGGTCATTTATACTGAGAATCATAAATGCCATGTAGGCCAAAGTGCTCATGTCTTCCACCTAGTACATTCTCTTTCCAGTAGGAAGGGATAGTAGGCCCACCAAATCAATATCACAAGGCATTTCATGAGGAATGCTACCAAACTAGGCCATCTCCATCAGTCGACAAAGCTACTAAACAAGCCAAATATTCATACTAGATGGTCAGAGTAGACCCTCTCCTTGAATAGAGCTATAGCTACAAAGACAAGCTTCAGCTCTTATTTAATGTACTTTATCATAAAAAAAAAACATTTATTATGATAATACTTCTTCATCCCAGGTACATTTCCATTTCCATTTTCTCAGTATGATTACATTTCACATTGATGCTATCCTTCTGTGGGAGGTACCAGAGACTCCTTTCTGAGATTTGGAAAATACTCAGGAATTATTCCCAATACATTTACAAACCACTTTTTAGACTGAGTTGCTCAGTCTAAGGCAGGTGGGTGGCCCAATGGATACAGTGCAAGACTGGGAATCAGGAAGACCTATATTTGGATCTAACTTCAGACACTTACATGATCCTAAGCAAGTCACCATGAATCTGTTTAGGCCTTAGTTCCCTCATCTTTAAAATGGGAGTAATAATAGTACCTGCTTTCCAGGGTTGTTGTGAGGAACAAATGAGCTAATGCATGCGAAGCATTCTGTAAACATTACAGCCCCATATAAATGCTCACTGTGATCAGTAGTATTACTCCCAAAGAAGGCTGATTGCATACCTTCTGTGTTGATTCTTATTAGGATCAGATTAATAAGATAACATTTTTCTGACTTTGTCCCCACATTCTGACTGAGCTTGTCCTCTGAGTCCCTCTGCATGGACCCTAGGAAAAATAGTATGAACACACAGGATGTTTGGAAAGAGTAGTGTGAGATAAAATTGAATAGACCATATCTAAACAGAAGGAAAAATTAGGTGAAGAGTTGGGAAACGATACACAAGCCTGACACATAAGTGTGTTGGTATAATGATGGGTGGACTTCTACTATTGGGACATTGGTTGGGGCCCTCTGTCAAAAAGGAGCATCTCTTGTCTTGCCTTAATGATAATTTCATCCTTTATAAAGTAAAAGAAGCAGGTATGGGAACTACAACTTTGAATCCGATTGGCATAAACAAGGATGGGCCCATTGCTAAAAACAAACAAAACAACAACAACACCACAATAGGAAGCTTGGGAATAAGTGGCTGCTTCATCATGGTGTTCATGATATGCAAGTAAAGGAAAGCCATGCATAGTAGGATATGCACCCAATTATCCCATATCTGAATTCTATATCCTATATCTGAATTCAGAGAAAGAATTGATGAATCCAATGGTCCAATATTGCACAAGAGAAATTGACCCAAGAAGACTGGGAAACTCTCAAGAAAGAAATTCCACATTCTGAAGCAGAAATATTTCATTAAGGAGGAAAAAGGGCAGCCACTTAAGGAGTCTGAAGTGGATACACAGTGAATTCATCAAATAATTCCATTGTTAAAGACATAGAAAGGGTAGAAGCAAGGCCAAGTGACTGAGAATGAACACAAGCATCATGATTCTTTAAGAATGGTATCAAGAGGGCTAAAACTCAAAATGGGCTGAGGTTGACAATGAATGCTAAGAACTACAAAAATCTTGTTTATTTGTTTTGCTTTGTTGGGGCAGAACAGGGATCAAAGAAGGAAGTAGGGACTGCTTCTCTGGGTGGATGGTATGATCATAATGGTTGACAGGGAATGGACTAAACCATTGGTATTAAACTCAAATAGAAAGGGATCCCTGTGACTTACTTACTGACTAATTTATATTACCTGTGTGGTATTGTGGGCAGTTGGGTGGTGCAATGAATAGAGTGCTAGGCCTGGAATAATGAAGACTCATCTTTGTGAATTCAAATCTAGCCTCAGAAACTTACTAGCTGTGTGACCCTGGGCAAGTCACTTTACCCTGTTTGCCTCAGTTTCCTCATCTCTAAAATCAGCAGGAGAAGGAAATGGCAAACCACTCCAGTGTCTCTGCCCATAAAACCCCAAACGGGGTCATAAAGAGTTGGACGCTACTGGAAACAACTGAACAACTACATGTTGTATTGTATTTTTATCTATTTTGTTAAACATGCCCCAGTTAAATTTTAATCTTATTCTTGACAAACTTAGGAGCCAAATTTGACACCTCTAGGTTAAACCATTGAACTCCTATTTTGCTTACATTTTTCTCTCCAAGGCAATAGCATTGTTGGAATGCAAAGGAAAGAAGCAAAATGGTTAGCAGAGAGTGAATCCCTCTCCTGCTAGATAAGGAAATGGTCTCATAGCGTCAGACTGTTGTGGATGAGTTCAGATCACCATGCCCAATTAAACCACATTCTAGGATACTGAAAGAACTGTGACTGCTTGGGGAGCTTTGACAGATCATGATGAATAGATGAGGTGCTCTGAATAGGACCATCAAAAAGCCAGTTATGTTCCAGTGTTTAAAAAGGGGTGAGAGTAAAGGCAGCGAGCTCTATCAGTGAGTGACCTTCTAAGATGCCTGGCAACATTCTAGAACACATTATCAAGGGAATAATTTGCAGGCCTTAAACAGGGAAGCAGCGATGATGACTAAATGCCTGAATAGATTCACCTAGAACAGAGCAACCAGACTAACTGCATTTGCCTTTGGGGTAGGGTATTAGAGGAATATTACAGATACAACAGATCTGTTTTTTAACAAAAGCTTGGGGAAAATCTATCACACCATCTTTGTTCTAAGATGGAGATATGTGGGCCAGGTGAGAATATGGTTTGGTGGATTTGTCATTGTTTGAGTGGACTCAAAGAATAGCCATTAGTAGGTTAAAATCAACTTGGAAGGGGCTCTCCACGCTTGGCCCTGTGTAGTTCAACAATTTTATCTCTCAGAGGACTGTGGGATCATAGAGGCAGAGCTAAAAGGAACCTTAGAAGTCTTCTAGTTAAATCCTCTCATTTTACAAGTAAGGAAACTGAGACTCAATGAGTTTAATAACTTGTTTGAAGGCAGAGATGGAATGTTTGTCCAGTCGGAAAATGATACAAAGCTGCAAAGGATAGGGAGTTGGTTGGATAACGGAGTACAGATATACCATCCTGATACTCTAGAATAGTGGGACTGAATGAACAAGATTACACTTAATAAGTCCTACACTTGGGTTCAAAAACATCACTTCCTAAATGCATGGCAAGGAGTGTGAGGCTAAGTGGAAATTCCTGTGCCAAAATGTGGATGTTTTAGGGTGATTCCAGCTCAACATGAGTCACTAGTATAGCATGGCAACCAACCCACTTAATGCTATCCTAAACAGTATTGAGAGAAACTCGGTCTCCAGAATAAAGGGGGTAATCATTTTCTAATACTCTGCCTTGGTCAGGCCACCTCCAGAATACTGGCTTCATTGCTGAACACGACATTTTAGGAGAAAACATAGACAAGTCTGGAGAAGCAGAAATTTAGAGGAGCTTTTCCCTCTTCCGGTTACGGACCTGACAGAAATTAAAAATGGTTCAGCGTCTGACATACCTCTGTAGGCTATCCTACGATACAGCTTCCAACAAAACTCGGCTGTCACGAAGCCCGGGTAACAGAATTGTATACCTTTATACCAAGAAAGTTGGAAAAGCACCAAAATCAGCCTGTGGTGTGTGCCCAGAAAGACTTCAAGGTGTTCGTGCAGTGAGACCTAAAGTTCTTATGAGGCTATCAAAGACAAAAAAGCATGTCAGCAGGGCTTATGGTGGCTCCATGTGTGCTAAATGTGTCCGTGACAGGATCAAGTGTGCTTTCCTGATTGAGGAGCAGAAAATTGTGGTGAAGGTGTTGAAGGCCCAGGTGCAGAGTCAAAAAAGTAAATGAAAAGGATATGTTTTTTGAATAATAAAGAAAATTAAAATGTAAAAAAAAAAGAAAGAAATTTAGAGGAAACCTGGTAATAGTCTACTTGTATTTGAAGGGCTATTGTGTGGCCCCCAAATCTCAAAGAAATATATGTGTTCTGTTTGGGCCTGAAAGCAGAAATAGGAACCTTGATTGGAAGGTGCAGAGAGGCAAACTTAAGTTGGAAATAAGGAAAAATATTCAAACCCTTTTAGCTCACCCAAAGTGGAATGGGGTGCCTTGGTGGTGAGGGACTCCCCTTCTGGAAGTCTCTAAGCAGCAGTTGAGTGACCATTTATTGGAAATGTTGTAAAGATAGACTGTGAGGTCCATTTGAGCTTCAAGATTCTGTGATTTTGTAAAGTACAAGTAAACTCAAAAACTTTGCCTTTGTCCTGTGGGAAATGGAGATCTCGTGATAGTTTTTCATCAGGGGCTGGCTGAGATGGGAGCGGTCTTTAGGTGGATCAGACCAGCAGCTGTTGATGAATCAGCAGGCAGAGAAGCCCCAGATAGAGAGCCTGGATATCGAGGGTCTGCATGCATGTTTTAGAATGCTGGCCCTAGGAGTAGAAAGAAAGAAATAAATGAGAGAACATTTTTAAGGAAAAAAGGACAGGAGGATTTTGAATCTGATGACTGAGAGGGATAAAGGAAGGATTTCCTGTTCTGGAAAGATACAAGCAGTTAGAGAATTGTACCTGGTCATGTACTATTTCAGACAGATTAAATTGGCTCCAAAGAAAGCACATGTGATAGTTGCTAAAATAAGAAAATTGGAATTCACCAAATAAATATTTCTATTACTTATTTAATTTTTTTGCTTTTTGGAGGGGGAAGGGCAGGGCAATTGGGGTTAAGTGACTTGCCTAAGGTCACACGCCTAGCAAGTGTTAAGTGTCTGAGGCCAGATTTGAACTCAGGACCTCCTGACTCCAGGGCCAGTGCTCTATTCACTGAACCACCTAGCCGCCCCTCAATATTTCTATTACTAATAGCAACTAGCACTTACATAGTGTTTCAAGGTTTGTAAAGTCATCTAATTTTGTCCTCACAGCAACCTTGAGAGATAGATGCTATTATTATCACCACTTAACAGATGAGGAAACTAAGGCAGTCAGAGACTGAATGATATACCTAGGATCATGTAGCAAGTAAGTGGCTAAAACCACATTTGAACTCAGATTGCCCTGATTCCAAGTTCAGTACTCTGTTCCCTGAGCTATATAGCTGTCTCGATTTCTGTATGTTTCTTCCTCCTGACATCAGAAACAACCCATCACTGTTCTGTCAGCTGTGGCTTATGCACAGTGATGTATGCCTATATGCAGCCATTAGATAAGTGTTTTGTCCCTGAGCACAGACATGCGGTTCTAAGAATCTCGTGATCCCTTTATTTTATTGACTGCGATAGCAACCAAAATACAAATGTGGTTTTGAACAATGGATTTCATCAAATAATTTTCTTTCTGTAGAATTTCATATCTAGGTCTCCAGTGAGAATGGCCAACACCAATGCATTTCAATTAATTAATCAATTGATCTTCCAAATACTTTCAAAGCAAACCCCACTGCTTCTTACCATCCAGATGAAACCAGTCCTTTCTCCAGCTCGGATTCACTTATTACCTTTGTCTCCTCTTTTACCAGAGGAAGACAGTTTAATTCAATTCAGCACACCTCAGACTCCTGAATGAATGTACTCTTGTCACTTTGAAAATGTCATTGTCACTGGGAAACATCTCCAGGAGAAGTACAGAAGGGATTCTGCTGTGACATATGAGGTGTTGTTTCAGAAACTTCAATTGAGTCACAAGGGGGAAATTTGAGAGATTCAGGAAACAAAAACAAAATACCGAGGTCAGAAGTGTGGGTAGTAGCATGCTGAAATGGAAAGAGGGCTATACTTGGTGTTGGAAGGCAGGGGTTCAAATATTGCCTGTGCTACATACTAGCTTGTGCCCTCAGGCAGCTAGGTGGCACTACAGTGGATAGAAGGCCTGATGGATTCATCTTCCTGAGTTCAAATCTGGCTTCAGATACTTCCTAGTTGTGTCACCCTGGGCAAGTCACTTGACCCCATTTACCTCAGTTTCCTCATCTGTAAAATGTGCTGGAGAAGGAAATGGTGAACTACTCCAGTATCTTTGCCAAGAAAGCCCAGAAAGGGGTCACGAAGAGTTAGACATGACTGAATAATGACAATTCCTGAAGCAATCCGCTTCACCTTTTTGAGACATTCTTTTTTTATCTATAAAATTAGGATAATAACACATGCCCTGCCTTCCATTCAGGCTTGTTATGGGAAAAAAATAAGGTGCCTAGGAATCATAAAGCACATTTTCACAGAGCTATAATCTTATCCATGTATGGTTTTTCCTGTCAGTGACACAGACCACATCCCATCCTTTCGTGTCCTTCCTGTTGGACTATTTTTCCTATGAATTTTCTGCTGGGCGTCTGCCAACATGCCTAGATTTCTTGACATTGTGTGTGGTTAAGCAAAGGTGAGTTCAGACTGTCCATTGATTTTCCCTTATCCTTGGCATCCGAAGAGCCCACCTTCTTTTCTAGTCACGTATATGTTTGCTGAAAGCCTTTCTGCTACTTTCTATGCTTAGACTTCTCATGCCAACCATATGCCTCTGCAGTACCCTGGGCATGATGTACAACTCTCATTCTTCCAGGCTAGTGGGATTTCATGACTCTGACCATACAACATGCAAGCCATTATTCTAATATTCTAGTATATTCTAGTATTTTCTCTTGAAAATTACACAGGATATTGAGCACAATACAGGAAACTTCTAAAAAGGGCCTACTATGTGTAATTTAGCTCAGGCTCTGTCCTCAAGTAGATCATTGTCTGGTCATCGAAGGGGCATGTTATTAAAACATTCTCCAATATTCCAGAACCTGAACATGCTCTCTTATATGGTATGATGATATGAAGGGATAACGAGATCCTCTAGAGTCTAGTCCCTGCCTTTCTCTCCAACCTTTTCTACTTCCTGATAATCATACAATGATAGAATCATAGATTTAGGACTGGAAGGGAGCTTAGAGATCATGTAGTTGAGAGGTGTGAAACATGGGCCTGCCAATGTGTTCAGAACCCGATTAAAATTAATTGGGACTAACATGACAAAACAGGAGAATGATACATGCTGGAGAAGTTGTGGGAAAATTGGAACACTAATGCATTGTTGGTGGAGTTGTGAGCTGATGCAAGCATTCTGGAGAGCAATTTGGAACTCTGCCCAAAGGGCTATAAAAATGTGACTTTGACTCTGCAATACCACTTCTAGGGCTGTATCTCAAAGAGATCATACAAGCGGGAAAACCCACAGGTACAAAAATATTTATAGCAGCTCTTTTTGTTGTGGCAAAGAACTGAAAATTAATGGGTTGCCTATCAACTGGGGAATGACTAAACAAGTTGTGGTATTTGAATATGATTGAATACTATTGTGCTATAAGAAATGCTGAGCAGGCAGATTTCAGAAAAACCTGGAAAGACTAATATGAACACATAAAGTACTGTACTAGATGTTTATAAAGGAGAGAAAGGGTCTGGAACTGTGATTTCATTGGAACAGGCAAATCTTGATGTGAAAACCTCTTCCACCAAATCTTACTGCCACGTGAATCTTCCCTTTGGATTTTGGCCTTTCTGTTAAAGACAGATCCTGAAGTGACTCTTTCTGACTTCGTGGCTGACCCTATATGCATATACTGCTGCCTCTCAAGTACTTATAGGAATACTTTGCATTTATATGCAACCTTAAGATTTGCAGAGTGGATTTGGGCAGCCAAATAACACAGTGGATAGAGCACTGGGCCTGGAGTCAAGAAGACCTGAAGTTCAAATCCAGCCTCAGACACTTACTAGCCATGTGGCCCTGGGCAAGTCAGTCCACCTCTCTTTGCCTCAGTTTCCTCATCTGTAAGATGGGCATAATAATAGCTCCTACACCCAAGGGTTGTTGCAAGAATCAAATGAGATGATATTTGTAAAGCAATTAACACAGTGTTTGGCCCATGGTAGGTGTTATATAAATGCTAGCGATGATGAGGATGATGTAGGATGTCCTAAAAGTCTTAGTGCATTTTTAAACTTTAATAACTTCAGAAAGAGAAATGTTGTAAACTTGCCGAAAACATGATTTGAAAGTTTAATTATTTAAAATGTTGATATAGCCACCATTTCTTGTTTTACATTACTTCCATCAACCTTCATATTTTAAAAAAAAAAGAATTTCACTTGCTGCTGCTTAGTGACTGAAGAGATTCTCTTTGCAATATATTGTAACTGTATATTAAAATGTTTCAAAGAATGAGATCTTGATGCATTACACAACAGTTTTGAAGTGATCCCACAAGATAAAGTCTAATGGAGACAGGAAGGCCTCCTCTACCGATTCACCAATCTGAGAAAGTGTCATCTGGAAACTATCCCACACACAGTGCATAAGGACAGAGTATCCTGTCTTGTTAAAATTAAAATATGTAATCTAATACTCAAAATTCACAAAGCTGAATAAGTATAAAGTAAATTTAAATAATTCCATTTTCAAATGATTATTTTTGTAAATCAGTAGCATTTCTTCTTCCGAAGTTACTAAAGTTGAAAAATTGTACTAAGGTTTTTGTTGTCTCCCTTCTGTCACCGAGCAACCCACCAATGAATACTTTTTACAAAGTTAGGATGTAACCTCCTTCAAAACCAACGTGTTTCTTTTTTGTGTTTGTATCTCCAAAGCTAAGCACAGTGTCTGGCATATCTAGGAACTTAATGAATGCTTGTCAACTGAGTATTTTCTTGATGACCCTGTGAGGTGTGGAAGGTAGGACTTAGCCTTGTTTTCAGTGCAGTTTTACAGTTGCATGAAGAAACTGAAGCACATGGAAAAGGGAAATGAGCTTGAGGCCCACTCCTTGACCCTCTCCTGCTTGGAATTGAATTAATTGTCCAGGGCTAGACAGTGTTTGAACTACTAGGTAATTGCTAGAATGAGTCAATAGAGACCAAACAGCTGGTTGGTGTTGGGCCATGGAGGCAGAGTCAGTGTGGATTAGGATGGAGATGATTAGCGTTAGCCAAAAGAAAGACTTCTCTTACTGACATGCAAGAAAGGGCCAGTTTTCTCTGAAGGAAAAATAAATCCATTAAGAAGGATGCCTCTCAGAAGGATACCAAGACCAAAGAGCCAATAACTCCCTTTATTAAAGAAAAAAATAAAGTTCATAGGTCAGTCATAGAACCATAGATTTAGAGCTAGAAGGTGCATATAGTCAAATCTTGATTTTTTTATATATGAAGATCCTGAAACCCAGAAAAACTAAGTGACTTACCCCAAGTAGTGTAGAAATAAAAGGCAGAGTCCAAGTCCTTTGACCTGGAAGCTTGTTATAAGGTTGGCTGTATTGCTTTTCCATTCACTGTGAAGCAGAATCATTGAACCATTTTCCTGATCAGGGATTAGATATTGCATGAGGGAGAGGAGAGGGGCGAGGAGGACAGGACAGGAGAAGAGAAGATAAGGGGAAGAGAGGAAAGAAGTGAAGGAGAAGAGAGGAGAGGAGAAGGGAGGACAACAGAGAAGAAAACAGGAGGACAGGGGAGAAGAGTCAATATACCATCATTCCTGAAGCATCTCCTGCTTTTGGAAACATCATTCCAGGAACAGCAAAAATAATTATATTACAATGATCCCACAAATTGTCCAATATGCTATTAGTTTGGATGCTGTGTGTGTGTGTATGTATGCATGCATGTGCGTATGTGCATGTGTGTGCGTGCACGTGCGCGTGCACTAGCTGTTAAAGAGATACTATAACTACAGCTTTTAAAACATTTCTTTGTATCCAAGGCAGGCTTTTGATGCTTCTTGCATCAACAGTTTTAATTAAATCATGTTGATATCAAAGGTAATTCAAACCAGTATCTACACTTTAATTTACAAACACAAGTGCATAGTAAAGGTAAAGAGAGGGAAGGTGTGGAGAGAAAAAGAGTTGGTGTTTTGTGTAAAAATGTCAGAAGCAATTTAATATCCTGTGTTTTCTTGGCAGGAAAAAAAATTGGTTGAGCCCTACAGCCAAAATTGCATCATTAATCAGAATTTTTTTTGCATTCTTTATCATTCCCAGGTGTGTGTTTCTAGCACTTGTGTTTGAATGTATGGAGGGGAGGTTTGGGGGGGGATGTTGCATCTGTCACCTAGTGCTGCATCAGAAGGCACATAATGTGTTTGGTTCTGGGCTCCACATTCTAAGAAGGATATTGTGAAGCTGGAGAATGTTCATAGTGGGCAACCAGAATGGTAAAGGACCTTGAATCTATTTCGTATGAGGGTTGATTGAATGAACTGGGGATATTTTATCTTAGAAAAGAAAATGCAAGAGTTTGGAAACATTATAGCTTTCTTCAAGTATTTGACAGCTGTCATGTGGAACAGGAATTAGGCTTGTTCTGTTTAGCCCCAAAAGGCAGAATTCAGAAGAGTGAGTGGAAGTTACAAAGAGATCATTTTCAATTTGACATCAGGAAAACCTTCCTAATACTTAGGAGTGTCCTAGAGTAGAAAAGATTGCTTAGAAGGGTTTGAGGTTTCCCCTTTGTTGGTGGTCTCTAAGTGGAGTCTGCATGACCACTTAGGCATGTTCATAGTTTGACTCTGTCTTATTATACCATAATTAGCTATTGCCAGATCTACAAAAAGTGCTGCTATGAATATTTTGGTGCATGTGGGAACTTTCTATCTCTGACCTTTTTAGGGTATGTGTTTTAGTAATGGATTTGGGGTCAAAAGATATGTACATCAGAGACAAGACTTGACTAAAATGTGAAAAAATGTGAGTAAAAAGTTACTTTATTTGTATAATTTCAAAATTGCTTTTCAGAATGGTAGGATTAATTCATAGACATTCACAGTGTAATAATGTACCTTTCCATAACCTCTGCAGCATTAGATATTCTCATTTTTAAAGAAATAGTTTGTATCTTTTGTTTTCACATTCAAAAATTCTCTTTCAACAGTTATCCCCACTCTCTGCTCAGAGAACCATCCCATATAAAAAAAGAATATTTTTAAAGAAAAAAATGAATAAGAGAAAATATCAGTAAAACCAAACAGTATTTCTGAAAAGCCTGAAAATACGTGCAATGTTCCATATCTGTGGACCTCCCACCTCTGCAAAGAAGTTGTGTGGGGATATCTGCTCATTTGTTTTCTTTGTGGCCTTATTTGTTCTTGGAAAATTGCAGCATTAACTTTTGGTTATTTTGTAGTCATTCTTTCCATTTCCATTGTTGTATTGATTGTGGATGCTATTTAGTTGGTTCTGCTTACTTTACTTTCCATCTGTTCATATGTCTTCTCCATGCTTCTCTGTATTCATCATATTTACCATTTCTTAGAGCACAGCAACATTAGATTGTATTCATATTCTATGATTTGTTTAGCCATCCCTTAATCAATTTTCATGTTGTTTGTTTCCAGGTTTTTGTAGCCATACAAAGTGTTCTTGCAAATATTTTGATATATGTGAGGACTTTCTTCTTAACAATGTTCTCCTTGGCGTACATGTCTAGTAGAAGAATCTCTGAGTCAAAGAATAAGGATATATTTTAGTCACTTTGCTTAATCCCAAATTGCTTGTCACAATGACTGTACAGATGGACAGTTCTGCCAACAATGCCTAATGTGCCTATCTTTTCACATAGTCTCCAATTTTGACTATTTCCGTTGTTTATCATCTTCACCAATTTACTAGGCATGAAGGAAAATTTTAGGGTTATTTTGATATGTATTTCTCTTATTTTTTGTGACCTGGAGCATTATTTCATTTGAGAGCAAATGGTTTGCAGTTCCTTTGAAAACTGATAATATCCTTTGACTTTTTAATCTATAGAAGAATGACTCGTATGTGTATAACTGTGTATATACATATACGAATATGTGTGTATGTATACACATATATACATATGGGTGTATATGTGTGTATATGTGTACACACAAATACATACATACATACATACATGTTATCTGCATATCTTAGATATCAAACCCTTCTGAACAAAATTTGATACAAAGGTTTTTTTCCCCATTCACCTCCTTTCTTTCTTATCCAAAATGAATTAATGTTATTTGTATAGCACCTTTTCAATTTTATATAATCAAAATGATTTACTTTGTTGTAATTGCTTCTATCCTTTGTTTGCTTAAGAATATATCTCCAGCCCATAGTTGTGATCTCCCTTATGACTGGAGGACTGGAGGGCAGAGCAATGAAGTCCTCTCAAAGCTTCTGCTTACAGAAGGTTAAAAATTTTCTAGCCATCTCTTCATTTCCCATCAGCTGCTCTGCTTGGCTTCAATTATATGCTCCTGGGCCAATAACCTCTGGTAGTATACCCCCTCTTTTCAGCTTCCTTTTGTGTATTGTCTTTGCCCATTAAACTGTAATCTCCTTGAGGACAAGGACTATCTTTTTCTTATTTGTATCCCCAGTGTTTATTATGGTGACTAGCACATAGTCAGTGTTTAACAAATGTTTATTAACAATGAATATTGAGTAAGACTATGTGATCTTTTCTAATTTGTATGGTATGATCTTTACTATTAATATCATGTAACCATTTGGGGCGTACTGTGGAATGTGGTAAAAAGTGCTGGTCTAAACCTCGTTTCTTTTGAACTGCTTTCCAGCTTTCTCTACAGTTTTTTTTTATCAAATAAGGAGTTCTCTCTGAAATAATTTGTTTTTCAGTTTATTGAAAACTGGGTTATTGAGTTTCATTGTCTTCTGTTCTCCCTTGTCTACTCTGCTTCATTTTTCTACTCTATTTTTGACCAGTACCAAATGGTTTTCATGGATACTACATTATATTATAGTTTGAGGTTTGGTAGTGTTTCTCTTCCTTCATTCCTATTTTTTCCCCATAATAAATTTTGTTATGATTTTATCTAACATTATAAAGCATGCCTTTGACAGTTCAGTATTTTTAGCATTAAAATTGCAAATTAACTTTGGGGGTATTGTCATTTTAAAAATATTATCTTAGTCTACTATTCCCATTTTTTAAATCATTTCAATTAATTTTGGGGGTATAAGACAAAGTATTAGTTAGTTGAGTTGCATTTCTCATTGATTTGGAGTAGTTTTCTATATGATTGTTAATAGCTTGAAGTTTTTCTTTTGAGATCCATTCACATTCTTTGACCATTTCTCTGTTGCTCAAATGGTTCTTGGTCTAATATATATTTGTATTAGTTTGCTATGTATCTTGTAAGTCAGCATCTTAGCTGAGATATTTGATGCAAAACTTTTTTCCCATTGATACTTTCATTTTTATCCTAGCTACATTGATTTTGTTCATTTTAAAGGTTTTCAATGTAATATAATCAGAATTATCTGTTTTGTCTTTTGCAATCATGTCTATCCCCTTTTGGATTAAGAATATTCTCCCTATCTTTGGATGTGAAAAGTATATGATGTCCTCTCTTCCAATTTTTAGTGGTATAACATTTTGTATTCCTCTCATGCATCTAGTCTGATCTTATTGTTGTATGTAGTGTCACATGCTGGTTTAAACAGAACTTCTGCCAACTTTATTTCCAGTTTCACCCAGAAGTTAGCTCTACTCCCAGTTAATTTACGTTTTCGGTTTTTCCAGACATGGTTATGGAATTTGTTTCTAATTCCCCTTCTCTAGTCTATTTCGCTCATATGTCTTTCTGATTTTTTTTTAACTAGTACCAAGTACCTGTAGAATTACTACTTAAAAAAAAAGAGTTTGATATCTGAAAGTGTTATTTCAGCTTTGTTCTTTTTCCCAATCACTTTCCTTGAGATTCTATACTTTTTGTTCCTCCAAATGAACTTTATTATTATTTTGCCTAGATATAAAGGACCTCTCTGGGAGTTTGTTATAGAACTAAACCTATAAATTAATTTAGGAAATATAATTTCTGTTACATTGTTATAGTCTAACAATGAGATAAATCTTGCCAATTATTTGTTATTATTTCTCTAAGGAGTGTATTTAAATTGTATTTGTGTGCCTGGAGTATATTTCAGTGGGTTGATTCCTTGATGTGCTATGTATTTTGTAGTTATTTTGAATGGAATTTCCTTTTTCATTATTTCCTTTTATGGAAATGCTGGTGATTTTTTATGGATTTGTTTTGTACTTGCTACTTTACTAAATCTATTCATTGTCCCAGTAAGTTCTTTTGAAATTCATTGTGTTCTCTGAGTAAGGCATCAAGGTATCAGCAAATAAGGATACTTTGTCTCCTCTTTGCCAATGTTTGAGCATTTAATTTCTTACAACAGGGAAAGGGAACAGCTTTGATGTACTTCTATATATATTGGGATCATTTCTAGTGTGAATTGATTGCAAATAAGCTTGCTATTGGTCTTAGATTTATAGTTTTTTACTGTATTAAAATGTTGCCTCCATGCCAATTCTGAATAGGGTTTTTAGTGGAAATAGGTGTTATACGTTGTCAAAGGTTGTTTTCTTGCTTTTATTGATATAAAGAGGATTACAATGATTTTGTTTTTCATATAATTATGTTAATTGTTTTAATTGATTGATTTTCCTAATACTGAGCTATTCTTGCAGCTTGGGTATAAATCTAACTTGGTCATAGTGAATAATTTTTGGATATATTCCCTTAGTATTTTTAGGACTTTATATTAAGTTTCTGCATCAGCAATATTTTGTAATGTTAGTCTATAGTTCTCTTTCTTTGCTTCTTTATAGTTCTCTATAATTTCTTTATAGTTCTCTAAACTTTCCCTGGTTTAAATATTAAGATTATACTTGTCCATCAGTTAGTTAGTCAGCAAGCATTTACTAATCGTGTACTATATACAAGAACCTGTGCAAAGTTCAGAGATGACAAAGGCAATTGAGGAGCTTATGTTTTAATATAAATAACATGCCTAAGATGAATACAAGGTAGTTTTGAGAGGGAAAGCACTAGCACCTTGGGCGATCGAGGAAAACTTCATATGGCAGTTGGTACTTAAGCTGAATCTTAAAGAAAACCAGAGATTTCAAGAGATAGAGGTAAATAGGGAATCTATTCCAGGCCAGGAAGACAGCCAATAGAAAGGGATGGAGAATGGAGATGCTGTATCTATCGTATGTTCAAAACAACAAGGACTGCTGTATGCCTTGACCATAGACGAACATAATATCAATAAGACTGGAAATGCAGAAAGACCCAGTTTATGAAAAAATGCATATGTCTGAAGAGTATATATTTGATAGAGAAGCACTCACTGGTCTTTAATGAGTGAGGGGTAGAGGGAAAGTGAGAATTGCTCTTGGGGAAAATCTCTTTGGGAGCAGTGAAGATGAAGCAGTGGAGTATGGTGAGACTTGAGACATGGAGGCCAAAACAGGAGGCTATTGCAATGGAAAGAAATTATAAGGGCCTGGATTAGGATAGACCCTGTGTGAGTTCAGAGAAGAACCTATAAAAGAGATGGTGGAGGGAATTGGTGGCGTAAAACAGTAACATTCTGTATCTGATTGGATATATGAGATGAATGAAAGTGAAGAGACTAGGACAAAAACTGACATTCTGAAGCTGGGTGACCTAAAAGATAGCCATGTCCTAGACGGTGATGAAGAATGACTATTGTCTTTGGCTGCTATTGTGCTTCAATAGCAGGGCTGAGTAGTTTCAGAAGACACCATATGTGACCCTGCTGCTCTATAACTTATAAATTCCGATGACTAAATTATAACTTTATAGCATTTTGAGTGCCATACATATCTTAACCATGACATTTTACTTTATTTTTATTACCAGTACAAATCTATCATGTCAAAGCACCAGAAAGGAAAAAGAAAATTATACTTCTTTGAGTTCAGGACCAAGATTGAAATTTTTTTCTCAATGAGAAGAACCATTCTCAACCACTATATTATTGAAAAATGAATTGCTTTGGAATTTAGCTTTTACTTGATTTTTATTTTTTGCTTTTTGGAGGGGGGGAGACAGGGCAATTGGGCTTAAGTGACTTGCCCAAAGTCTCACAGCTAATAAGTATTAAGTTTCTGAGGCTGGATTTGAACTCAGGTCCTCCTGACTCCAGGGCCTGTGCTCTATTCACTGTACCACCTAGCCACCCCTACTTGATGTTTATTAATGAAGTAATTTCCAAATTGCAAGACAGAACATCACTAATAATGTGAAAAACCTGAATGGCGGTAAAGTCATGGCAACCCACATTTTAATCACTAGTAATATCAGCCTGTTTTATACATTGCTTGTGCTGTCAAAAATTAAAAGAAGAGAGAGTTCCATTCCTGCACAAATTTGCAACAGATCTATTTTCTGATCTCAAACTATAGTTCCAAGCAGAATTTTGGGAGGATCTAAATAAAAGTTTAAAAGAGAATTTGTATTTCAAAATCTATTTAACTATACAATCTAGGAGCTCTCACTTAACTTTCAATTGGAAGTGATTATAAAAGTAAAGCTATGCTAAAAGGCAAATATCAAGAGAAGAATCCAATAAGATTCTATAAATGTCTTCCAAGTGATGAATATACACAAAACCATATGGTTCTGGGTTGATATCAGTATTTGGCAGCACCATTCAGAGTCAGGAGACATCTTCAAAGAAGGAAGCATAGGAAATCTCATTACTGATCAACATTAATAGATGAACATTTGCAACTTGATTTTGCTGATAGTGAACACTAGCTTGAAATGCCAGTTACGTGAAATGACTGCCCCCTTAAAATAACTTCATTCATGTTAGCAGACCCATATTACAAAAAAAAGTATATTGTTGTTCTTTTTCTTATTATTACTATTATTATTATATTCTGAATTTTTTCCAATTAAAATTCACGCATATTTCTTTTCTCCCTTGATATACAAGTAACTACATAATATTCTGGATTTTGCCTCCTGGCCCACAGAATCTACAGCACTTACTACCTGACCCTTTACAGAAAGTTTACCATTCTGTGCACTGCACCAAGGGCAGCTAGGTGGCCCACTGGGTGGAACTCTGGACCTGGAGTCAGAAAGACCTAAATTCAGATCTGTCCTCCAATACTGACTAACTGTAATTCTGGGGAATTACTGTTTGCCTCAGACCCCATTTTGCCTTTGTACTGGATTTCTTCTAATGTCCTGTCCAGCCTAGAGATTCTTTTCCTTTAAGATAAATTTCCATAGAAAAAAAATTGAACAATATTCTTTCTCCCATCATCCCTGATTATTCTAAAGTTTATTCAAATCATGTTGGAATTTATATCTGGGGGATTCCCCTATTTCAAATTCAACTCCTGAGGTCATAGCATATTTGTTCTAAATGAAAAGCAATTATCTTTCAACTAACTTATCTGAAACTCTCTCTGAAAAGAAGCTATTGGTATATTAAAAGATCTACAAATAGATAAGAGCAATTATGCATAGATTTTAAAATTAGCCAATTATGGGTAAATTATGCCATTATTTAGTAGTTTTACAAAATGTAAATCTTTCCCACAAGTAGCTTTGCCCCAAATTGTAAGTTTACTTCTGACCATCTGGTTCTAACAAAAGTGAAAGATTTCCATTCTCCCCTGTAGCTGCTGAATTAAAAAAGTGGGGATGAGCAAAAAGGGGGAATGTTCTCCAGAGAACATGGCTATTTTGGAAGTAAATGATACATTCACTGGGCTAAATTACACGGTTTCAGGCATGGCTAGAAAAACCAAAGGCATGGGTTTACAGCTTTATTTCTTCAAAGGGGATACTTTCATGTGTGTACTATTCAGTCTGATAGTAGCTACTATGTGGGCTATTTGAAAAATATTTTGCAAAGTATGGGAAGGATCTTTGGCTTTCTCAGCACAAGGAACTTCTGAATGTGGAAATTTGTTGTTGTTCTGTCATGGACGATTCTTTGTGACCCCATTTGGGGTTTTCTTGGCAGAGACACTGTAGTGGTTTGCCATTTCCTTCTCCAGCTCATCTTACAGATGAGGAAACTGCGGCAAACAGGGTGAAGTGACTTGCTCAGGTCACACAGTAAATATCTGAGGCCAGATCTGAACTCAGGAAGTTAAGTCTTCCTGACTTCAGGCCCAGTACCCTAGCCACTGCACCACCTAGCTTCCCCCATCAACTGTGAAGATGAGAACACAACTATGACTTAATTACTAAAGAAGTCCTGGCAATTGCCTGAGGTAACAGGAAAAGTGTTGATTAAATTCAAGCATTTGTTAAGTATCTGACACTGTTATCCTCTAGGGATACCAAGACAAAAAAGAAACTTGTCTCTGCCCTAGAGAAGCTTATATTTTACTTAAGAGAAACTGCTGAGACCAAGGAACTACAGATACACACTGAGTAACTTGTGGGAGCTAGGAAAGTCCTCACACTTTGACATGGCTTTTGGGCTAACTTGAATGACAGAGGAGATGCCAAGGATAGAGGTGTAGCGGTTAACAGAAACATTAGAGATGGGTTTTTTGACACAGACCTTTTTTGGTTTGGTTTTTTTTGGTTTTTTTTTTGGAGGGAGGAAGGCAGGGCAATTGGGCTTAAGTGACTTGCCCAAGGTCACATGGCTAGTAAGTGTTAAGTGTCTGAGGCTGCATTTGAACTCAGGTCCTCCTGACTCCAGGGCCGGTGCTCTATTCACTGCGCCACCTAGCCACCCCAGCACAGATCTTCTTGACTCTAATTCTAGCATTCCATCCTTAATGAACCAAGCTGAGCTGCCTCTGTTTTTCACAAATAAATGATGGAAAAAAAGAAATAACTGGTGGATAAGAATTTAGTCCATTTATTACCCAGAACTCTCTGGGGTCTCAGCTGCCATTGTGGCACCCCTGTCTCCTAGCTAGGATTCTTTCACATTTACCATATGATGGGGCAGCTAGGTTGTACAGTGCATACAGTGCTGAACTTGGAGTCAGGAAAAACTGAGTTTGAATCCTGCCTCAGACATTTAGTAGCTATGTGGGCAAGTAATTTAGCCTATCTGTCTCATTTCTCTCATCTGTAAACTGGGGATAGTACTAACTATAGCACTAGTAGCAGTTAGGTGGGACAGTGAAGAGAACGCCAGCCCTGGAATCAGAAAAACCTGAGTTCAAATTCAGCCTCAGATACTTTCTAGCTGAGTGATCCTGGGCAAGTCACTTCCCCCTGTTTGCCTCAGTTTCCTCATCTGTAAAATGAGCTGGAGAAGGAAATGGCAAACTCCTCCAGTATCTCTGCCTAGAAGAATCAGATCCAATTGAACCAACTAAACAACAACAAATAGTCCTTACTTCCCAGGGCTGTTATAAGGATCAAATGAGGTCACATATCAGTGTTTTGCAAATTTCAAAGTACTAAATAAATGCATGCTATTGTGGTAATAGTGATGATGAAAGCCAAAGAAAATTTGATAATTTCATTTGAACATAGCATATTTGAATTTCAGTTCTTTCGCTTATGCTGGGTCTTTAGAGAGAGTCTTTGGAATTGATGGTGTGAAAGAACCATCCAGCATGGTGAGCTGCGTCAAAGAAGGTTCTAAGCTCTGTGAGCAAAGCAGAATTGCAGTAGTTCAAAAGAAACATGAGACGCATAGATTCAGAGACATCTCCACTCCAAAGGTTCATGTGGATGATTTGTACCAGATCTGTGAGGGATAATTTGCAAAGAAGTTTCCCCATTCTAAAAAACCAAATCTAGAATGGCTTCATCCACTAGGCCTAAGTTTAGAAGTCACCTGACCCTACAGGAATCTGGGACTTAGAGCAATGGAGATAATGCCACCTCAGCATAAGATATGCCAAATAAGGATAAAACTGCTTTCCTGGCCTTGCATTGGACACCCACATGTTTCTGTGTCCTTTGCCTCTAAGATAGATTCCTGAGCTTAGGTTGTGGACCAGCCTCCCTACCAATGAGAGTGAAGGCCAGTTGGGGGTTGGGTTTCTGCATTAGAAGTTTACATAACCATAGGCTTGCTTCTACATGCTGCTCTCTCCCTGGCATATGCCTTTTGAGTGACAAGGGTGGGGCGAGGAGTCCCTTCTCATGAGGAAGAATAAACACCTTTTCTTATCTCAGATTCAGACTCAGAACTCTTTCATCCCACACAGACCTGTGGTAAAGCCTTCTGAGCTTGTATTGGTCTCATCAGCCACAAAATCTTGACTCCAACATAGTGCTGTCATTTTGGCCCTCTTTGAGCACAAAGGACAAGAATGAACCAAACAGCATGACATGCAGGGAAGAGCAGGGGAAGGAATTCAGAAACTCTGATTTTGAATCCCCAAAATCCCCAGACCATGGTTGGCTTGTATAATCAGTGGTGACCTGATGCTAGTTCAAACTTCAGCCTGAATATTCTCATTTGTGTAATGGGACTAATAATCCCTATCCAACCTGATTTACAAACTTCTGATGAAGCTGAACCTGGTAAGGTTGGTAGAAGGAAGAAATGAAGTAATAGAAATCAAAGTCTAGAAATGTGTTTTTACCACAGCATTTCAGAGTTGGCAGAGAACTCAGCAGCCACCTAGCCTAGACGGTACCTGAAAAAGAAGCCTTACTACTTGTGAAAGTCCATTCCTTGAAGACCTCCAAGGACTATAATGACTAATCTTTTCCTTTGCCAGAAGTTCCATTTCTCTTTGGTCTCCTGACCATTTCTAGTTCCCTCTAGCGTTTTTTATTTTAAACTAGAGCTGATGGACAAACACTAAGTTTAGAAAAGCAGAATGAGCCCAAATGGGGCCTACTGAGAAAAACCCAACACTTTATAAAGCAGCTCCAATTACATTCTGTGAATATTTAAATTGCTAGAAAATATTTTTTAATTTTTTAATTTTTATTTTTTAAATTAACTTTTGTTTATTTTTAGTTTATATCATTCATTACCACAAGATTTTGAGTTACAAATTTTCTCTCCATCTTTCCTCTACCCACCATCCCAAAACAGCAATCCCACTGTATACCCCCTCCCCCAATCTGCTCTCTCCTATATCCCCCCCCAACACCCCTCTGACTTACCGGTAGGGCAAGATGGATCTCCCTACCCCAGTGCCTGTGTATCTTATTTCCCAGTTGCATGTAAATAATAGTAATATATTTTTTTAACATTTGATTTTAGAACTTTAAATTCTAGATTCTTTCCCTTCCTCCCTCGTCACCCACCCCCACTGGAAAGACAAGTAATTCAATACAAGCTGTACATGTGTAGTTACATAGAACATCTCCACAATGAACATATTGTGAAAGACTGACTATATTTCCCTCCTTCCTATCCCTCCCCCACTTCATTCTATTCTCTACTTTGTCCCTGTCCCTTTACAGAAATGTGTGCTTCTAACAACCCTCCTCCCCAACCTGCCCTCCCCTCCATCATCCCCCCCTCTCATCCCTTTCCCCCCTACTCTCCGGTAGGTCAGGATACCCAATTTAGAGCGTATGTCATTCCTTCCCTAAGTCAAATTCAATGAGAGTAAGGTTGACCCATTAGGAAATCTTTTTGACATGAAGACTAGATTTGCCTCACTGCAACTCTGCTCGTTCCCTCTAGTTCTATCTTTGGGGGCAAAAGAGAACAAATCTAATCACTCTTCAATGCAACATCCTTTCAAGTCCTTGAAGACTGCTCTCATGTGCCCCTTGAGCCTTCTCTTCTCCAGGCTAAACAGCCTGAGTTCCTTTAAGCTCTTCTGGTGGAGCTGGACTGAATCACTTGAGAAGGTCCAAGTCGCTGAAGACCCTAGCAGTTGTTTTTCTTCCCAGCAGTGAAGTCTTATCATGGAACCAAAACTGGAGGCTGGAGCTTATGATCCAGAAAGAGTTAGAGAGAGAGTGCACAGTGCAGCAACAGCAGTGGCAGATGCAGGTGCCTTCCCTGCACACTTAGTGCCACAAGCTTTTTGCTTTCCGTGGCTCACAGCTGCAGCTTGACTTATTGAGAGAATCCAGAAGAGACTTGCTGTATTCAGGCTTCTCTGAGAAACCACTGGACAGTGGTGAATGAGCTACTGCATTCTCTGGGTTTTTCTATTTGGGGTATTACCTTGAGTGTTGTGGTTAATCACTAAGGGATGCTTTCTGTTTTTCCTGCTAGTTACTTATTTTTTCCAGCAGTGGTTTAATAAAGATAAGATCATTTTATTGGCATCTTAAATTTGTGTTTTTTTTCTTATGGACAGTGCAAGAGGGGAAGGAAATCTAGTCTTGGCAAGTGAAACTTTGCCTGGAGGGCAAAACATCTTAGGAATCATATATGCAGTTTGCATTTTGAAAGGTTTTGTTTTTAGCTTTGCTGAGAAAGGAAGGCACACCTGACCCTTACGGTGATTTGTGCCAAGAGCCATTGTGTTTTCTTTTACCCACTGGAAAGAGGAGAAGAGAGTAGAAACTCAAGGTCATGCCCTGAGTGAGTAACACACGGTATATAGTCTCTTGAGGGTTTTCACCATCTTTATTGCTGTCTTCTAGACTCTATGGCTATTATTAATATTAAATGAAATCATGTATGAAAGTATGTTTGAACTAAAAACCACTCTAGAATTGTAACCTGAAATTTTATGAGTTGGGCCCATATTGGATTGTATCCAAAGAAAATCAGTTACTAATAAACTGTACCTATCAGGTAGTCCCCAAAGCATAGACCCCAATCTTAATCCCTGAAAGCTTCTTTAGCTAGATTTGAGAGTCAAGAGAAATATTGGACTAACAGTCAGGATTCTCCATGTTCCAGGGAAGTGGAAAAAGGGATTGCAATAACAAATACTGGAATCCACAGAAAATATTGAAATCTGACCAAATTTCAGAAATTCAAGGATCTATGATTTTATAGAAGAGGGTGTTCTACCACCACAGAAAGTGAAACTCCTCTACCACTTTATTCTGAAAGGGCATGGAAGAGTGGCACAACAACAACAAAATAATATTAATTGGCATTGAATGTCACTTGAAAGTTTTCAAACCATCCTTTATACAGAATATTATTTGATTTTTCCAAGAGTCTTCTGAAATAGGTTATGAAGAGATTATCCCCATTTCACAGATGAGGCTAAGGCCTAGAAAAGCTCTTGCCCACAGTCACACCACTAGGATGTGAGATTTGAATGTCAGACGTGAGATCTGAACCTAGGTTTTGCTTACTTCATGACCAGCACTGTATTTGTTCTGTTATGGAAAAGTGATGGATATGATGATTGCTTAGGATTAGCTAGTCCCAGGACCAGTCACTTCCCAGAGCTGGACCTTGTTTTCTCTATTACATCCAGGAAAAACTGGAGATGGGGAGGAGGGAGAAGAGGAGTGACTGTGTTGAATAGACAGTGCCCAGATATAGGAATTTCTACTTTCTCTTCTTAACTCCCTTCTCCCCCTCAGGGGAATTACAGATTTCTTTCCTTTGCCCAAGGCTTCCTTTCCCTTGATCTCCAGCAGATTTCTAGTCCCCTAAAGCAAATTTTTGTTTTCATCTAGAACTGATGGACAGATACTAATTTAGAAAGAGCAGAATGAGCCCAAATGGGGCCTATTGAGAAGATAAATCTTTCACTTCCTTAATCTATATTCCATTGTATGTAGCAGCTGAAAAGATTCTTAATTCCTGCTTTGTTTAGGTTTCTCCCCCTTCCTGGGGACCAATTCCTCTTTTCCTCCCTGGTACATGCCTTTTAGGAACCATGCTCACCTTGTAGCCATGGATATTTAACACTAAACCAAATGTATGAGACCTTCAAACATTGGTGCAACCAAGATTAGATTCCAAAAGATGAAAATAGAACTCTGGAGTTAGTCAACAAGCATTTATTCAATGTTTCAATGCACCGGGACCTGTACTAGTTTCTGAGGATACAAAGACAAGAGAATAACAGTCCCTGCCCTCAAGGAGCATATAGTCTAGTTAGGGGAGACCATATGTATCTAAGTATGATAATCTACCCTATTGAAACTCCCTTAAGCTGAAAGTCAGAAGAGCTAGGTACAGAAATAGTCAGTAAAATGTAAAGGGAAAGCTCCTATAGATGTATAAGAAGCCATTTTGGTAGAAAGGGGCTGAGGTTTGAATAGCTCGATTATATATAAAAAAGTTGAGAACAATGAACTTGTCTTCCGAGCATAGACCTTTCAAACCTTTGCCTCTATTTGTTCATCTGTATAAGACTCACAAAAGAGTCTGGGAAGTATAACCTGATGAATCAAGGCTGATCATCATAACTAAGATGGAGTCTTTTAATGAGGGACCTTGCTCTGAACCAAGAAGGACTGTTGAGCAGAAAAGACTTCTCCTTCCCCTTGCCTGGGAGGTTGACAAACCTCCGAATTCTGATGGAGTCTAAGAATAGAGGCTTGTGCCAATCCTGGGCTAAGGATCATTGCCTCTCTTGAAAAAGCACATGAACATTCCAGCTGAAAAGAGCATTGTAACAGACAGCTGAGGCCAAGTGACTAAAGGTGATGAAAGACTGCAGCTACTCATCAAAGGGTGAGATCCAAGGAGTCTAGCAGAATCTACCCATCCAGGAGAAATGCTAGAGCACAGATGCCAAGCAGCCTGCCCAACCTAGTCTGCAGCTCAGCTGCAGCAGAGTATGGTGACAAGCTTGTGACAAGCTTATTAAAACAGCCTCACTGTGCATTGCCCCATATAGCTCACATTCCATAACCCCAGGTAAACAATGGGGCAATTCATGTCATGCTCTGCTAGAAACTGTGAGGCCTTCCCAGAAAAAGAAAGGCCAGTGATTCCCTCTGGTTCCAGAGTTACGTGTCCATCCTTTTAATAACTTTTATTTGATGACAAACAACTGTTAAGAGAACTTTTGATTTCTTTTTGTTCAGTCCTGTTATATCATTCTTTCTGGAACATTTGATTGATTGAAGCCCTTTTCTTGTTAATATTAACCTCACCTAGCTAAAATTTAGCTCATGGAATGATAGTATTAAGGGAAGATTTTTGTCATTCCTGAGATAAGGAGCCAAAAGAAGGGAATATGGCAGCTACAAAAATTTGTAAACCCTCCCAAAGGGGTTTAGCTAATTCTATTTGTGAATGAATTTCCTGAACCTTTAGTTATCTTTGTGACATGTAAATCTCTTCCTCTCAATTAACACATTGTGATGTCTTTAAAATATAACTTCACAATTTTGTAAGTGTGAGGTCCAGTATCTTTGCCAAGAAAACCCCAAACAGAGTCATGAAGAGTCAGACAGGACTGAACAAGTGTGACCTTTCTGGCCTCGGGGCCATAAAGATTGTTATATGGCAAAAAACAATTTCTCTGTCTCTGTGGTATAATGTTCCCTATAAAAGTTTTGTCTGAAACTCTAATCTTTGTTCAGGATTATTTTTCTGAATCCTGAGCTTATGCTTACTCGTAATAAAACCTAGGTTTTTACTTCTCTGACTTCTGCATTGTGATAGATTTATGTGGCAGTAGTTACCTATCATTCGAATTCAGCAGGGAGGTATTTTTCTCCCTTAACACAGCAGCTGTTTTCTCTACTTCTACAATTGTCCTTAGAACATTTACTATAAAAGCATAATAAGAGACTAGCAACTTGTTCCAGGAATATTTCTATTTGAGCCCCATCTTAAACAGATGAGAACAACATGATAGCAATGATAAATACAGGACCCATCACCCAAGACAGCCATAGGAAGATTACCACTTACTTATTTAAAAGGAGGGAAAAGATTGGTAGATTCTCTCATTGCTAGAGGGAGTTTCCACACCAGGCGTTCTCTACACCAGTAAAATCAGAGATCCAGACAATAATAACAATTATATTCACAATAACTGTGACTGATACAAAGGCACGTCAGTTGTGCCTTTTTTCAAATTTAATGCTCTTTCTGTGACCTTCTGCCTTTGTTCTTTGTCTGCAAGTTTTTCCCTAGAACCACACTCCCTAAAAGACTATGATTCTGCTTTGTGACTTTCTCTGTGGGGATTGAAATTGTGCCTCTAGAGCCCACCTTTTGAGTCTGGGTGCGTACCACATGCTGGTGGTCTTCCTTATGTTCTGATGGCTTGCCTGCATCCCCACTTCCTCTCTGGTGCCACACCTCCCAAGGGGTGTATCCTCTCTACATGTTGAGACATTTGCTCATATGCTAATGTATCCAATCACCTTGACCACCCCTACCCTTCTACTCAGGATAGTAAGTTTAAAGGAGTCAGTGTGAAGGGACAATAGCAGGAAATAAAACTGCAAAGGGGAATCTAGAAATCCCATACAAACTGCCCCATGGATCAAAGGAGCATAATTTACAAATTATATCATATATTAACCAAAATTCCCATCCTGGTAGTATGTGCTGAATCAGTGGAAGTCACCTAGGTGCTGCTCTCAGGGCCTTTTGGTCCTATGACATATAAATCTTAGACAAGTTCAGGACATCTGCAGTAAGACCAGCAGAACACCAAAAGGTGTTGATCATTGCCGTCAACTTTAAATCTTTAGCAAAAACTTTGAGAAGATTTGGATATGTTAATGAACTAACCCCAAGGTGGCACAGAGAAGAGTTAGTCTGTTCTCCCCCCAAAAAATATGAAAAAAATCCTATAAAAATGAGACATACTACTCCTGCTGTGAAGCTCCCTTCCATCTTCATTAAGTCCATGCTGATTAGTAATCCAAAATCTCATCCAAGGTTATGTTAATGATACTGTCTGCCTCTGCAGCCCTGCCCATCCTCTTCCCCATCACTGCCTGCCTTCCTTCCCCATCACTGCCTGCCTTCCTTCCCCATCCTGGCCCTCCCCATTCTCTTCCCCATCACTGCCTGCCATCCTTCCCCATCCCATGTCATCCCCATGCCTTCTTCTCTGTACTCCTTTTGCCGCTTCTCACAATACTTTCTGTACTGTTTGCCCCCACAACCTCTGTGGTTATTAAAGTGTGATTGTAGCCCCATTTCTCACTGCCATCATGATCTTTCCCAGAAAGTACCTAAAGAACTAGGCGTGAATGTTCCCATTTCACAATTTCATAAATTAATTAGCAGTTGAGTTAACCACAGCAATTTCTCCCCAGAACTCACTGCCTGTGGCCTCCTGTCTGATCCTCTGGAACCTCGTTGATAAGACTTCCCTGATTCTTGACTGCTGACCTGTCTGGGCTTCCTATTGGCTACTGCTGGGCTCTTGCTGTCTTGGGTGTCCCTATAAACTCTAGATCCCAGCCACCCCTGGTTTGGCCCATCCTATTACCACCAACACCACAGTATTGACGCTTAATGGGTTTCCCAAGTCCTGGTCTACATGGAAAGCTGTGAGACTGGTGTTCTGTTACCTTGGGGTTCCTAAAGAAATTCCAAAGTGAAAGACCACTGCTTTAAATTTAATTCTCAGATTAATTGTTGTCTACTGAAGTTTTTAAAACAATGAGGGGCAGAAGCATTAGGGGGTAAAAAGTCTAACACCCTAAAGACATTTTGATCCCAAAGTGAAATAAGATGCCCAAGGATGTTGTGAGTTCCCTATCATAAGACATGTTTAGGTGGAGGTCATATGTCAAAGTGGAGGCCATTGGCCAAGAATGGCATAGAGATTCCCGTTCAGCTTGATCTAAAACTCTTCTCAGATTCCATCTACCTCTGAGATTCTAGGATTCCATGAAGATTTTTGTTGTTATTGTTGTTGTTCTTTTCAGTCGTGTCTGACCTTTTGTTACCCCCCTTTTGGGGGGGAGTTTCTTGGCAAAGATACTGAAGTGGTTTGTCATTTCCTTCTCCAGCTCATTTTACAGATGAGGAACTGAGGCAAATAGGGTTAAGTGACTTGCCCAGGGTCACACAGCTAGTAAGTGTCTGAGGCTGGATTTGAACTCAGGAAGACAAGTCTTCCAGACTCCAGGCCCAACAGTCTATCCATTGTGCCACCTAGTTGCCCTTCATGAAGATTAAGTAGTGAAAATAAATGTGGAAGAAAGCTCATGAAATTGTTAACAAATCTAATAGGCTATCCTCACAAGCATTCCATTGTATGAAACTCTTAATAATCATGGGATCATAGATCAAGAGTTGGCTGCAACCTTAGATTTCATCCAGATCAACCCCTTCATTTTAAAAGGGAGAAAACCTAAGTCCAAGATCATAGTGAGCAAGTGGCAGAGAAAGTATTTGAAACCAGACCCCCACAAGTCTAGAACTTTTCCCATGCCCTTCAAATACCTCCTCAGATCCTCCCCTGAAAACCAAAGTGCTGATATTCTGGTGATTCAATAAAATATTCCAGCTAGTCAGTGCTATCAAGCCCCCCTTGAGTGCCTCTGGTGACACATGACTTTTGGGGATAAGCTTCCAAAGCTTAGGTGCAGCCACTCACTGATATCAAAGATCTGCAGGGAAAACCAGGCCCCCTAGAAGAGCAGCAACTGAAGTGCAGCATTGAGTGACTGTAGTGATTGTCAACTCAAATCAATAGAGACAGGAGATCAGAGAAGCACCCGCTCCCCCCCACCCACACCACCTTAACTGAGGCAAACATTCCTTCTGATCTGCTGGAGCAAAGGAAGTCAGCAACGAGTGTGAGAAGAATCTCAAGTCAACGTATCATTAAAAGGATTATGCTGGCAGATGGCTTATGTTTGAAACAAAAAAAAAATTGGCTATGACTCAGAGCGGCAGACATGCACAAGGCAAGCTTTCTATCTTTACTGGATTCGGAGTTGAAATTAGCAAATTTATTGCACTTTTCTCATTTCTTGCCCATATTAATGGCACAAATAAAATAAGTGCTGCTTTCTTGTTAATTGAGGTCAATAAAACATGGTGGCCTCCTTATGTCAATGTCTAGAGCTCCTTGAGTCAGCCAATGGAAGAGGTGACAAGACAGTTTCCTGCATAATTATCACCTCTTTCATCCTTTTGTCAGTGCTGATCTAAGAATGAAGGGAACAACACAGATTATTCTGGCTCTGTTCAAGTCTAGCCAGGGCACAAGGCCAGGGAGGCAAGCCGAGATGAATGCCAGCTTTGGAACCAAGAAACAAATGTCCACATAGTTGCCTTTTGTTAAAATGTAGATTATGAGATTTAATTACCAAGGATTATGCTTCTTTTCTCCGGTGGTGTGTATATGTATACACACACACACACACACACACACACACACACACTTAAAGACAAATTATCAGAATGAGGGGGAATACTGTTCTCTTTGAAAGAGAACGTTTTCCCCCTCATTTTCCTTTTAAGTAGTCATTTAGAGTTAGCTGGTGTGGATTATATCGCTCCAATCTTTTTATTTGTTTCCTGTTCCTTATTTCTCTGATATAATTTCCTCTTTTACTTAAGTTTTACTTCAGAGATTGGTATCATAACTCACAATTTCAAGGGCTTTTCAGCTCTCACATTACAATTACTCTAAAGACCATCGTATTCTTTGCTCTGCCCTCATCATCTTAGAATCAGATTCTCAAAGTTGGAAGGGTACTCAGAGACCATTTAATCCAACATTGACCTGAGCATGAATTCCCTCTCCAATGATCCATCAAGTAGTGTTAACAGTGTTTGTGCAAAAACCCCGACTACCTCCCAAGGCAGTCTATTCCACTTTTGGAAATCTCTTATTATCAGGAAGTTTTCTGGGCCTCAAGCTTAATTTGGCCACATTGCAAACTTCCATCTATTGCTCCTGTAGCAAGAATTCTTAACCTGGGAACTGTTAATGTTTTTGTATATAAATACGTATTATAGATAGATAGTTAGATAATTGTGTTTCAATAAAATTGATTTCATGTGTAATGCTATGTATTTTAGTGTATACATTTAAAGCCTTTATTTTCAAAAGGGATCCATAAGCTTTGCTGTACAACTGGAAGCATGGCACAAAAGAAGAGCTTCTGCCTTATAGGGAAATAGAGCAAAGTTGGCTAAAATACAGTATCAAAGTTAGAGTTTTGCTACTGACAAATATATACAATAAAAGAAGAAATGGAAGCTAGGTGGGTAGAAAATGATGACCTTCATTCTCTCACCCTTTTTCTGGCTCAAATTTATTTGCATACTAAGCCCAAGAGGGTTTAAGGAATTGCTAACCTTAATTTAGATAGTTGTCTAGATCAAAGGATTGCAATCTATACCAGATCTAAGAATCCAGTGTAAAACCTAGGGCACCCTTCTATTCTTTATGGGACATCCAAAATAGTTATCCCAGTTTCAAGGTGTTCCCTCAGTCTGTATCCCTTCAATATCATAGCTCACAAGCCCCTACTAATGTATTTTTTCCATATTAGTCAGCCAAGGGTACAATTAGTTCAAAGGCATTTGATAAACTATAAAGTAGCAGTAGGACAGTCCCTCCATAAACCCAGGGCACATCCTTTTACAAATTCATACACCTTCAGGAAAGGTGCTTTCTGCCTTTCCCTTTCTAACGGGCTTTTCTACATCACTGTGCTGGTCTTGTGCTCTCTGCTGGGCAATGTTTTCCGCTACCAGCTTCTGCAATTTATCTCTTCAGAGCCATCAGCCAACTGTCTCAGGTTCAGTCTGTTAAGATGTGATGACTAAAAGCTTTAGGCTAATAAGGGTAGGCTCATGGCTCTTTAGTTATAGCTAGATGAAATCCAGTTATAAAAAAAGCAGTCTGCAATTAAGTAATTTCTTCTTGATTTCTGAATTATGAAGTGCTATATGAAATTTAGCTACTATTCTTACGAATAACTGAAAATCGTTTAATAAGTCCTTACGTGCCAAGCACTTGTATGGAGCCCTAGAGAATACAAAAATTAATGCAAAAGTAAATACAGTTATTATTGTATTGTTCTTGTTATTCCAATGTTTAAAGTGGAGTCCTGTGATCTAGACAACTATTTGATTAAGTGTTAGCACTTATCAAAATCTTCTGCCCCTTAGCATGCAAATGAATTGAGCTAATAAAAAAGATGAGAGAAGGAAGCAGGGTTATCCTTCTATACCCATCCTCCCTCTACTATGTATATCTGTAAACAGCATAAACTCCTTCTAGTTTTGAGTTGTACTTTCAACCTTCATTCCTGATTTTCCCCTAATTACTCTAGTTTCTGTGACTTACATGTCATATATACCATTGATAAGCTTGCAGTCCACTCAGACCCTCAGATCTTTTTCACAGAAATTTTTTTCTAGCTAAATGTCTCTTACCCTTCATTTGTGAACTTCATATTTTTAACCCATGTATAAAATTTTACATTTATTCCCATAAAATTTCATCTTACTAGATTTGGTCTAATGTTCTAGTCTATCAGAATCTTTTTGAATACTGACTCCATCCACTGTATTAGCTGTCCCGGCTTGGTGTATCCTGCAGTTGTTTCAAGCATGCCATCTAGGACTTTGTCCAAAGACCAAGCACAAATCCCTGGGGTATTCCAGTGGAGACCTTCCAGGCTGTGAGGAAGTGTGGACAGAGTGCTAAACTAGAATGGTTTTGAATCTTGCCTCACACACTTAACTGTGTTATCTTTGGCAAATTAAAAAAAAAAAACTCACTGAGTCTCAGTTTCCTTACCTGTAAAATGATTATAATAGCACTTGATCAGTAGTGCGGGATCAAAAGGGTTTTGCACATTTTAAAGTAATATCATGTAAAATGTCATTTAAAATAAATGTCATCCATTATGAAGTAGACAATGAATCATTTATAACGGTCCTTTGGGTCCAGTCATTCAACCAGGCAAATCTGTGCCTTGACTAGAATGGAATAAGGCTAGCATGCATATCATTTGGGTTAGTGCCTGAGATCTTGATATGCCTGGCTGCATCTGCTGGTGTCTTTTCCTCCTTTACTTAATTGTAGAGAAAGACTTGACTGAGGGCTTAAAAAAACAGTAATGATCATAAAAAGAAACAAAAAAAGCACTTACTAAGTTTTAAAACAGTGATTTCAAAAAACAATTATGTTAAAACTACATTTATTGAGTTTACAAATCGAGTTAAAAACAATTTAATTTTAAAAGACTTTCACTAAATCCAAAAAGCTACTTTTATTAATTTAATTGTTTTAAATTCACTGTTTTGGAACTCAATAAAAGTGTTTTTATTACCTTCATTTAAAAACAACAACAACAAATCAAAAAAAAAACCTCACTCAATCTTCTCTTTGAATTTAGGCAGGTCCTATCAGCTAATCTGGCTGGTCTATTTGCAAATAGGGCCATTTTACCTAAGTTGCCCAGCTAGCATCTGGTGGCAGCTTTGAAAACATTGGCCCTAGGGACTTGGGAGGAAGTAATTAACCGATTTAAGCAAAGTATACTGAAGGAGAAAGAGGGCCAGTCCTCATAGTTGCACTCTAGACAGTCTTCCCTGTGATAGTTTTTTACTCTACCAGCATTTCCTAGAGTCACTAGGATGGTGACCTCTTTCACTTTGCTGCTGGCCTCTGTCCTTGTTTGACTTCCAAAGTACCATGAGTTTTCTCCCCATCTGTATTTCACTGGCCCTGAAATGGCCAAAGCTCTCCTTTTAATTCTACTTCATCTTATCCAAGATGGATGTGGTTGTGGTTGCTTGTAAAATGACTGTACCAAGGTAGGGGTCATAAAACAACTGCCAGATACAAGTACCTGGGGAGTTACAAGGCATGGGAATGTTATCCTAAGGAATACCTAGTGTTGGGATGATGCCAGTGCTGTTTTTCAAGGTTTGTGCCATAAGACCAACATCTATTCTTCCTCTGGAGAGATCTGATTACAGATACCAGATGTGCAGAAATAACCCCAAGTAGGAAGAGAGCTAACCCACATAGCTGACCCCCATGCCCAACCCTCTCTGAGGTCTTCAGGAAATAGTTCCCCCTTTTCTCTGTTTCCATTTACCATAAAATGATGGCCTTGTAGAGAAAGGGAGGCCAAGCAAAAGGATGAGAATGGATACCTTTAGGTCAGCGGTTCTCAACTTGTGGGTCGCGACCCCTTTAGGGGTTGAACAACCCTTTCACAGGGATCACAGGGGTCACCTAAGACCATCGGAAAACACATATTTCCGATGATCTTAGGAACTGAGACACCGCTCCTCTATCTGTCTCCAGGCGAGTCTGCCCACGTGCAGATATGTCCACATATGAGTATTAAAGGGTTGCAGCATTAGGAAGGTTGAGAACCACTGCTTTAGGTGTTGATACAGCTACTATTTTTCTCATGCATAGGAGAAAGGAAAATTACTACCAGTTTTAGTGTGGAAACTTGTTCACACATATTTTTGCAAGGGAACTGAGTAGCATTGGAGAGATTCGAAAGTCTAATGATTAGGCTCCCATTAATTAGAGGTCAACGCCTTTTATCAGCCTCATAGTCATTTCCTTTCTGGAAGTGGTTCCAGTCAAAGACAGTGCTTGTGTTTGGGCATAATAATTAAAGAGGAAAATGTATCTAGATCACCTTTCCCTCTGTGCCCCAGGGCTCAAATATCAAATGTCAATGTTGAGCTTTCCTGTGTAGGCTGTGATTTCTCTCTCTCTCTGGTGTTCTGGATGATTGCCTCAATTCAAAAAGTACTCACAAACATTTACTTTTTAATCAAAGAGGTAGGAGGTTTATAATGCTGATTTAATTTGATTGTTGGTTTTGACAAAGAATTATCCAGAAGTGAAGTCACATGTTATTAAAAATTTCTGAATCTCCAAAGACTAATTTTAACATCTAATACCTAAATCGTTTTTCCCATGGGATCAATCATTGGCCCGTGACTTAGAGTTGTAATGGACCTTAGTCATCTAGTATAATCCCTTCATTTTATGGATAGGGAAACTGAGGAGAAATGGAAAGAGAGATGTTCAATTCCTGTACATTCAATTCCTATCATGTCCTACCTACATGGTCCTCCATACTGCTTCCTCTCCATACCTTCTTTTCCTTTGCCATAAGGTATACAGTATTGTCATATTACTATCACAGTCCAGGCCTTCATTACCATAGATACATATACAAATCAATGGATGATTAAAAAAACAAATTTTATTACCACTTATTATATGCCAGATACAGTTCTGGGTGCTAGTAATATAAATATTTAAATGAATCATCCCTGACCTCAAGTAGCATACAGTCTAAAAAGGGAAGATAACACATAGGAGAATAGAGATCAGGGAGGAAGTAGGGTTGGGGAGTAGGTATATAAACAGGCAGAATATGGCAGGTTGATGGTAGAAGGCTAGATGGGGTACAGAGCTGAAGTATAGTCTGGCATCTAGGGTTGCCTATTAGATATAGTGGAATAAGTGGGCTAGTTTGTTCATTTTCAGTCATTTATTGAGTAGGTTTGGTCCTCTAGTGGGCATTTCAAAGCTGGTTGGAGACTGGGGCTTGATTTCTGGAAGTCCCTATTTGGAGGGTGCTGACCGGATCTGAGAGGAGGAGTGGGTCATTGGTGGTAGGGAGGTGATGAGATGGGTTAGGCAAATGGCCCAGTTGGTGTTGTTTGCCCCAGGTCTTTCTTCCTTCTAATTCATCATATATACTGCTGTTAGATTTATAGCTTCTTAATTTACAAATCTAACTGTCACTACCCTGTTCAAAAACTTTTATTGGCTCCCCATTGCCTACCCCAAAATGTCCAGACTAAGTATTGAGCATGGCATTCAAGGCCCTCCACAATTGGACACCAGCTTACCTCTCAGACCCCTTCCTGTACGCTAGCCAGTCTGCCATCTATCCTATTCCCCTAAACCATCTCTCTCCCCATGACTTTTATACCTCCACATTTTTGTTCATGCCAGTATTGCTGCCTCAAATGATTCTCACCATATATGAACTCCTATTCTTGCTTTAAATCCTAGTTTAAGTCCCATCTCTTTCATGAAGCCTTCCCTAATCTCTAATTCTTCCCCGAACTTAACTTAGCACCTTTTCCTGAACCATTCTAATGGACTTATTGTGCAATATTTTTATGTACTTGTGTCTTATCCCTGCATTAGACTGGAAATTGTTCAAGTGCAACAATTATATCTTACCTAAACTTTGTCTCTCTCCAGCCTAGAGTGGGGCCCTGTATAGAGAAAGTGCCGAATCAACATTTGTTGAATAAATGAATGAAGACTTACAAGGAGAGAGCAGAATTTGAAGAACAAATTGGATTATAATAAACCAAGATGAGGAAGATTTGCCAGGTAGGAAGAATTGTGGGGAAAAAGGCACAAGGTTGGGAATTCATAGGCTGTGTTGAGGACCTGCCAAGTAATGAGGCCTGATCCTGTCTTTTCTAATGAGCTCAAAGTTAGGGTTTCTCAAGCTTTTTCACCTACTGTCCTAGTGAACATGGTAACTTATATTTCTAGCATATGGATCTGTTCTTCACGTCAGGTTACAGGACCAGATCCTCAGTCTCTATTTCCTAGAAATTAATGCGAGCTACTACTGTCTTTAATTAGTCTCCCTTTGGAAAATCTCCCTCTAATGGCCAATGAAAAGTACCTCTGTCTTTGCCTGCTTTAACTTGCTTTGGCTCATAGTCATTTCAGAAAAGTTCTGATTTGAATACCTACTTTAGATCTGTCTTCTTTTACTTGTTAGGCTGCTAAATTGGGGGTCACATTGTAGCCTGCATAAGTGGCTGTTAAATTACCTGTGAATTTGTGTGTGTGTGTGTGTGTTTGTGTTTGCATGCTTTTAAAAGGCAGTGAGGCCTAGTATATGAAGATACCCATACACACACACACACACACACACACACATACATCTTATAGATAAAGAAACAGATGCAGGGGTGGCTAGGTGGCACAATGAATAGAGCACCGACCCTGGAGTCAGGAGGACCTGACTTCAAATCCAGCCTCAGACACGTAACACTTACTAGCCGTGTGACCTTGGGTAAGTCACTTAACCCCAATTGCCCTGCCTTCCCCCTTCCCAAAAGAAAAAAAAGAAACAGACACAGAGAAGTGGACTGCCTGGCCTGAGATTATAGAGGTTAGTAACAGTCAGATAAGTGTTTCATGCCCTCTGACTCCAAATTCCTACTCTTTCCCTGGCATCAAGCTTTCCCAGGGTGAACAAAGTCAGGCTGGGTAATATACTCCAAAGGCTGATGCTGGCTTCTATGTTCCCTTCAGTTCCGCTTTGCCAAATAACATGTGTTGGAGGTGGGGGAACAGGGATATCTCCATCCCTTGCTTGCCATGAGAAGATATTCTCTATGCTTTGGAGAGAATTGTTCTAGTGTAGATATTCCCTGATTTGATTGATTCTTGGAAATACCAGCGTGGGCAACTTCCTTTCCACTTTTCCAAAATAATCACTTTGTTTTCTCACCCCTGAACAACTTCCCTTTATCTCCCTTGGAGCATGGTCCTCTGCTACAAGAGCCGCCAATGATTTTGTGCTCATAAAAGCAGCAGAGTCTGAGCCATCACCTTTGGGCTGACAGAACCATTCATCATGTCCTTCCCTTGCAGAGGGGCCTTTGCCTCCTCACTGACAGGACCCATATCTTTGGATACACGTTGTTTGGAAAAGCAGAGAAGTTTGCCACAACTGTAAAGTCAAAACTGTCGTGACTAATACATTCCCCCTACTCTTTGCAGGTCCCACCCTCACAAAATGTATAAAGTATTGCAGGTAGGAGAGAGGTCAGCATTGCTGGAATGAAGAGATAAGCTGCAAAGACAGATTCTCTCTCCTCTGTGTCCATTGTTCCCTTTTGGGCAAAGATAGTGGAGTGTCTTGGAAAATACATGAGATTCAGGGTCAGAGGATTGGGGCTTGAAATCCTGTCATCTTAACTCCTTGTAGATTTATAGCTGGAAGGAACCTTAGAGTCTAATCCCCTCATTTTACAGATGAGAAACTGAGGCAGATAATGTTGAGGTAACCTGCTCAGTGTCACAGAGCCAAGAAGTGTCTGGGGGAGGTTTTGAACTCCACTCTGTATCCATTAAAAACCACTAGGTTCCCCATAGATTTAGAGCGAAAAAGGATCTTAGAAGTCATCTGGTCCAGCCCCCTAATTTTATAGTTGAGGAAACTGAAGCTCAGAAAGAAGTGACTTGTCCAAGATTATAAGGCTGGAGGAGGAACTAGACTAATTGATCTTTAAGTTGCCTTTTATTTCCAAAACTATTGTCCTAAATTATTTATAAGCTAAGGACTAGGTGGCGCTGCAGTGGATAGAGCACCAACCCTGGAGTCAGGAAGACTTATCTTCCTGAGTTCAAATCTGGCCTCAGACGCTTTTTAGCTGCATTACCCTGGGCAAGTCACTGTACCCTGTTTGCCTCAGTTTCCTCATCTGTAAAATTAGCTGAAGAAGGAAATGGCAAACCACTCCAGTACCTTTGCCAAGAAAACACCAAATGGAGTCACAAAGAGTCAGACGTGACTGAAAACAACTGAACAACATCTATAATATAAGTCTAATGTAGAGGGGTTGGGGCAATTATAAGTTCCAAAAAAAAGTAGCCGTATCTTGATTATTTGTGCCAATGGAGAACAGTAATATACATAAACCCAAATCCACAAATGACTCAAGATTTTTTTTTCCTGCTGGAGTCCAGTAGTCCTCCAGAAGCTGCCTCATCCAACCAACCTCTGTGCTGTTCAATGCCCTACAAGAATCTCTGGGAAAGGGCTGCTCTGTTACCCTGAAGAAGCAGGGAGCACCTAAGGAGTGGCTCCTATTGAACCCCCTCCCTTCAAGCCACCACAACAATTAGAACTGCCTTGGGATGTAGTGAGATCCCCATCTCTGGAACTCTTCAAGCAGAAGGTGGGCAGTCATTTGTCAGCCATATTTTAGAGAGGATTCTTGTTCACATACAGATTGGACTAAGTGGCCTCTGATGTTCCTCTCAGCTCTTTGTTTCTAATTCTGACCATTTCCATCTAAATATGGATACTTTGGGGGGATTAAGGCTCTGATTCTCTTCTTGGCAGTTTTAAATATGTCTCCCTCCTCTAACTCACCTTTTCAATGGATTCGGATTGATCTTGGCCAATCATCTAACCTTCATTTCCCTGATCTCTCTGTTCCATTTCTATCTCCTCCTAGGTTCCAACTATTCATCGAGGTATATTTGTGGGGAGATGAGATAATAGGGGAGCAGTGGCAAGGCTGATGCCTTGGGCTAATCAGAAAGTGTTTTACTGCAAAAATAACAATAATAGCTATCCTGTAGCACTTTAAGGTTTGCAAAACATTTTACATATGCTATCTCATTTGATATTCACATGTAGCTACTATTATTATCCCCATTTTTAAGATGATGAAACTGAGGCTGAAAAGATTAAGTGACTTGGCCAGGGTCACATAGCTTTTAAGGATCTGAGGCAGAATTGGAACCCAAGTCTTCCTGATTCCAAGTCTATCATGCTAGCCCCTGTGTCACCAGCTAGCAACCTACCTTCCTACAGCAGCAACAACAAAACCCTGAAGTTGAATAACCTGCTCTTCCTCTGAGATTCCAGACAGATGGTTGGCAGGAGAGATAAGTTGGGAAATCTTTGGGCCCCAGTTTTTTATCAGCTTCAGGTAAATAGCTGTTGCTGTGCATAGAAGCCCCTTTGTAGTGTTTTTCTACATATCTACATACATTTACAGACCATGTCATGGATGTAATGTGACTTTAGTGGATGTTCTGATTGAGGGAGCCCCATAGAATGCCTCTGGTACCTTCAGAAATGATCCCAATGGGATCTCATCTTACTGATGAGACTGTAGTTGCTCAGACAACTTTATAGCAATATTTTTATTATGGTGTCTTGCTTTTTTTCCTTTTTAATACAATCTCTCTGTCCTTAAAATAGGTTATCACAGTTATGCTAATGCCCACTTTCTATAATTGATAACTTTTTGGAGACAGGTTTTCAAATCTTTATAAGCTGTCTTCTTTGTTCTACTCTTGTCTACACCATTCAAAGAATTAAAAATATCAGCAGTACTTTTGACACAGACCTAAAAATTTCCAATTCAGTTGATCTGATATTGGAGGGATGGAGTGGGGAGGGGGGAGTGTTACATAATTGAAAGTGCCCATGCAAGTACCATATCAGGGTGTTTCTTTAGCAAATACATTACATCTGTCCTCCCTCCTCCACACTCTTCTGGAGAATTTCAGTTTGATTCTGTGGCTTGTGACCTCAAATAGTCAAATGGACAAGTGTTTATTACATTGAGCTGCAGTGTGGAAAGGTAATTTAAAAAAAAAAATTCCTTTTGAAAATTGCCTCTTAAGGCTTTATTTGTTCTTTTCTCTGGAAAAATCTTTCGTTATTAGATGGTGTTGCTAATGACTCCAAGTTTTTGTTTTCTTAGAGAAAACAGACAGTATAACTTTCTAGGGAATTTTTGAGATCTCTGAAGGTCTTAGCATATACCCTACCACAGCTCCAATTAACGTAAATCAAATCGAGAAGTGAATACAGAGAGAGTTAGTCACTCTCAACTGCAGGGCTTTTTCTTCTCTCCCTGAGGCTAGAGTGGTAGGCATTTCATTTTTCATTTTCTTTTTCTCAGTGTCCCTACAACCACAGACTGCCAAGGCCCCATGACCTCTGGCACAGTCATGCCCTGGATCATAGAGAAAACCTCAGAAAATATTGTCAAGTATATAACAGGCCCAAAACTTGCGACATAGAGTAATCGCTACCCAATCTCTCTGGTACACACTGTGCCTAAAACATCAGGCAATTTATAGCACAGCACAATATGTTAGTCCTTTCCCCAGGGGACAGATAGCTCAGGAGAATGCAAACAGATCCACAGAGAAAGCCAATCAGCTAACCAAATTCCCCAAAGGACATCTCAGCTACAAAGAAGTCTCATCTGACTCTATTGTTTTCCTACCTGTCAATAATCTTTTTTTCCAGCCACAGTAAAGCACTAGCCCAGAAAAAGCTGAGACTCTACCTGATTTCATCTACTGACTACAGGCACTCCCAGAATAGAAGAGATAGTGATAACCTTGTTAGGACTATCAGCACCAGCTATTCTCCTCTTCTATAACTCAACTACTCTGCCTCTAAATTGTCTTTTAGGGTTGGAGGATTTGTGAATTGATCCTAAGAGCAGAACTTCTGAGTCAAAGGGTATGTGCATTATAGCCCCTCTGCATAATTCCAAATTGCTGTCCAGAATATCTCAACCACTTCCCAAATCCACCAACAGTGGATTAGTGTGCCTGTCTTTCCACAACTCCTCCATCATTGACTATTCCATTCTCTTATGATCTTTTCCAGTTTGCTGAGTGTGAGGTAAAACCTCAGGATTGTGTTCTGACTTACATTTCTCTAATTATTAGTGATTTGGAGAAATATTTCATATAGTTGTTCACAGTCTGCAATTTTTCTTTGGAGAACTGTTTTTATCCTTTGACCATTGATATATTGAGGGAATGGCTATAATCTTTCTTAATGCTTATAAAAGTATTTAATAGGACCTCAGCACTCTGGAGTATGCCAAGTATGTCAATAATGTAAAGAAGTCATAAAAGGTTCCTTAAGCTGTGGTGTAGACAAAAAGAAAGAGTAGCCTTCCCAGTGCCTGTCATTATGAGGCCCCAATAGTATGAAAATCGGTCAACAAAATGTCCCTTGCTCAGATGATTAGGCCTACACTTACTCCTCTGTTTACTGTACTACAAATACTAATGACTCTCCCTAACTCCCAAATAATATATAAGAAATCATTTAATGATGTGAAAGAGTTGGGTCATCTTCACAAAGCAGGCCCGTGATAGGCAAGCGTATGATATTGGGAGTAGCAGAATGCTTTATTTGTGTCCTCACTACTTAGCACAACACCTCATGCATAAAAGGAACTTAATAAATACATGTTGACTGTCTCTTTAGCCAAGCTTGCATGTTGCCCCATAGCACATGTTACATATACATGATTGTCCTCTGGGGCCCAGGTAAAAGTACGTATTCAATTTACATGGATGAAGAGGAATGAGTTGGCTACCATTTTTTCTTTCCTTGGATCCTGAAGCAAATATAGCAGGCTCCTGTATGCAAATGAGAGCCCAAAGGTGGCATTGTACTTGTTCTGTGATCAGCTATCTCTCTCTTGGTTAAAGACTGATGGATAAAGGGAAAGGCATATACTTTTCTTTATAGCTGCTAGCTAAATTACTCTCATTGAGCCATGTGGAGTCAATACTGCCTGTCATATTTCTAAAAGTAGAAGCAAACATGTGAAGTCCCTGCTTTCTTTCTCAAATATAATAGCCATTTAGCACCTTAAACTAATCATATTTATTTTATAGTTAGGAGAGGTACCAATTGTCTCAAAGAGATGGCTCACTTTACCCCAAAGCCTCCCCAGTCCCTGCCTCAAGTTGTCTCCAAAAGCAGCCATTTTGTGCATGAACAAATAACAATGGCCTCTCCCAAGCCAATTATTATTAACGCGTAAGACAAAATGAAATGGAGCACTGAAGTAGTTATCTGAATAATTACTAAAACACACACATGTTTCTCTCTCTCTCTCTCTCTCTCTCTCTCTCTCTCTCTCTCTCTCTCCCTCTCTCTCCCTCCCTTTCTCCCTCCCTCTCTCTCTCCCCTTCTCTCGCCTTCTCCCCCACCTCTCTCCTCCTCCTCCCTCCCCATCTCTTTCCCTCTCTCCCCTTCTCCCATCTCTCCTGTACTTCCCCCCCACCCCCTCTCTCCCTCCCTTCCATTTACCTTCTCTCTCTCTCTCCTTCTCTCCCCTTTCTCACCTTCTCTCTCTTTTCTCTTTCTCTATCTCTCTCCCTGTCCCTCTCCTGCCCTCTTTCTCTCCCCATCTCTTTCCCTAACAGAGACACAGGTGTTTTTGTGGCTCAAATTACTCTGATAACTGCTTCAGTGCTCCATTTCTTATAGTATAAGGGGAAACAAAACCTGATGAAGGCCTGGAAGATTATTCTTACACCTCTGATAGAGAACTTTGTGACAAGCATTTTCTACATCTCATATTTCTGTTGCCCTGTCTTTGACTTTTTCCATCCCCTACAACTTTAGAGGTCTTGGCAGCTTTTCATATAAATCCTGCTCTTTGCTTTCCACCAGATAATTCCATTTTATTTTTTCCCATAAAAGTCTTCTGCTCTAACAAAGGCTATTCCTCACTTAGATCTTATGATAGTAATCCATGTAGAAATATTAACTGGCTTAACTGTCCCCACCCTGCAAATATCTTTAATAATTGGGTCTGACTTTCAACTACATTTATGAAAGGTTAACGGTCTCCCTTCAGTGCCCGGAATTCTACTTTCTTAAATCCCTTCTTATGTAATTCATTCTAGAGACAAACTTAGCTGGCTTTCAGCTATATTACTTGTAAAAATCACTTTTGTTTTACACATATGGGAACAAGCTTTGAGGTATGGATAGAGTGTTGGACTTGAGTCAGAGGGTCCTGGGTTCTATTCCCATCTTCTATACTTGATAGCCATGTGACTATAGGCAAGTCATTTTTCTTTCCAGAGGCTCCATGGTATGACTCAAATTATGTTTGCAAACTTGAAAGCACAATGTAAATGTTAGTTATTATTATGAGCGTCTTCACCTTTAAAAGTTGCGCTGTTTTCCATTTTCCTTCTGTGTGCACTTCTTGTGTTTAGTTCAATCATAGGGGCAGCATAGTGTTGTGGAGAGAGCTGTCCTTAAAGCCTGGTAGACCTGATTCAAGTCCTACCTGTGACATGTACTGGAGAGATGACTCATCTAACCTACTGGTGTTCTAAGCGACCCTCTAAAAAAACTATAAGTTGTAAAACACGTACTTTGTTATTGTTGTTAAATCATGTCCAACTCTCTGTGACCCCATTTGGGGTTTTCTTTGCAGAGATACTTGAGGTGTTTGCCATTTTCTTCTCCAGCTCGTTTTACAGATGAAGAAACTGAGGCAAAGTGTCTTGCCCAGGGTCACACAGCTAGTAAGTGTCTGAGGTCAGATTTGAACTCATTTCTTCCTGACTCAAGGGCCGGCGCTCTATAGTTTCACCTAGCTGACCCTAGAAAAGGTATTTACTTGCCTTAATATAGAATTTCCTCACCTGGAACTTCAGCACTGGTTTAGAGTGTAAGCTCATTTGCATAATATTGGGGAAACATGTAACAGAAGCCTACACACAGAACAGTGGTGAGGATAACTCACATTTCTATGGTTTTACAGAGCATTTTCCTCTCAACAACACCATGAGGTAGGCAGTACAAGTTTTATTATCCCCATTTTATGGAGAAGGAAACTAAGGCCCAAAGAGGAAAGGGAAGTTGTCCATAGTCATATAACTAGTAGTTGTTGGAGCTGGATTTATAATCCAGTATCCTTGACTGTCCACTGAACACAATCTTGCAGACCCCTGAATATTATATCCAGCTGAACTAAATTATTCCACTAGCATATTATAATGGAAATGGGAATTTGAAGATCTTCCCTGCCCCTTAATAGACCTAGGGGGGAGTTTGAAGACCTCCTCTGCTTTGAAAGTAAACTCTGCCCCCTGATAGGCTGAATGTACTCACATGGAGCCTGTGTTGGAGGGAATTTGCTGAAGGGAAGCAGAGCCCACAGGAAGCTGGGAGTTAGAGCTAGCCAGACAGATGGTGGGGGAGAGAGGACACTCAGGCAAGGAGTCAGATAAGCTCATGAGTAGATATTGATCTTGTATTGGTTTGTGGGAAGGCAAAAGGATGCTGTGGCTCTTATTATGTTATTATGGCTTCTGAAAATCTTTAGTACTACAATGGAATTGGCTTACTGGTTTTGGGATTCAGTTTTCTGGTGTCTGAATAAATGCTTCAGTTCTATCCTCTATTAGAGGGTTTGGTATATTTTGCAACCAAACATCATGCAATACGTATAGTCGCGGTCTTTATTGTGATCCTGGGCACTGTAAATATTGCATTGGCGCTACACTTATGTAGGTAATACCTGAAAAAAGGACACAAATAAAAACAAATGGATTTGCTCTGCTGGCACCATTGTGCTTCATTTGGAAAATATTTATCAGTTGCCCCTTGGGTACTGAGCAGATTGCAGCATGCTCCCAATGATGTGTTATGTGCAAGTATTTATGTAAAAATTGCAGGATGTTTGTGCTTGGAAAAGGAATGCCATTCATGGAGTATGAATGAGAGTCAGCCTGAGGCCAGAATCCTGACTGTACATTCTTTTTGGATTTTTAAAAAATCCTATGATCATAGCTGTTCTTTGAGGTAAGAACTATCCAATTCATCATCATTCCTTAATTCCTAACTTGTGGCAGTGTAGGCCAGATGGTGGTGTTTCGTGGGTGCTCTTCCATGGTGTCCACATACTCTCGATATTCCAAATACTCAACCAGTGGGAAACTTACAAATTAGATTAAAGAAATATTTGTTGGTTGCTGTATTTAAATGTTTTCATTACCTTAAAATTTCACATGACCTAAAAACTATGAAGTCTAGGTTACATTGGTGAAGGGTATTTCATGAAATGAATGTTCTTGTTGTTTATAGGCAGTTCTACCCGGTGGTTTGCTTGGTATAATACCTGGAAAATAGGGCATCATTCTGCAGTGAGCATCTAAATACAAAGGATTCCACTTCGGTTAGTTGGCTCTGAAAGTGGGTGCTCTCATGTCACCTCATAAATTAGAACCACCCAGATATTCACTCTGAAACAACTTTCTGAGAACTTGCAAGTTTCACCTTCTCTCAACAAGCTATTTTTGCTCTTCCCATTGACAACTGGAACAATGCAGTTGAATTAGATAAATTATAAATTTGTATATCACTACGGCAACATTCATTTCAAGTATGCAGTATGTCTCACTAGCATACTGTTTTCCTGTTAAGATCTTTTCCATGGAGAAGGAGGAGAGTATGGGTTCAAAGCTCCTCCATGACGTCCTGTTTGACTGGCCTTTTGCTGGCCCAGTGGTCAGGGCCACCCTGTTATGCCATGGAAGACAGATAGGAAAACTCCCACCCCAGAGCAGAGCTGCTAAAAAACTTCTCAGGGAAATGGTGGCCAGGGTGAAATTCGGCACTCATTGATGGTTGCTTATTTTCTTTTAAAGGAAGGCTGGTTTCCGACTCTTAAAAGAAAAAAATTATCGGAATATGAATGAACCAACCATTCTCCTCCTTCTTATTGTCTCTGCCCTGATTTATTCCAGTAACCTCCTAATCAGTCTCCTTCCCATCTCCAACCTTCTAGACAGCTGCCAGAATTGATATTCCTCAAGCATCTCATTGGGCAGTGTTACTCCCTCTCAAAAACTTTTGGTGGCTCCCTATCACCTCTCAAATGAAATACAAACTCCTGTTTAGCATTTAAAACCTTTCACAGTCTGGCTCCAAACTGTCTTTTCAACTTTATTTTATATCACTTCCCTTTACATGCTCTACATTTCAGCCAAGCTGGCCTACTTACTGTTCTTTGTACACAAAATTCCATCTCCTACCTCCATACCTTTGTATAGGCTGTCATTTTTCTGCCAGGAATATACTCCTTCCTCGTCTCTGCCTTTTAAGATCTCTAGTTTCCTTCAAAGCCCAGTTCAAGTGCTACCTCTTACACAAGGCCTTTACTGATCTGCCTAGGTGTTGAAGTGCTCAACCCCTCCAAAAAGAAGAATTGCTTTTCGTTATATATATAAATACACACACACACACACACACATGTATAT
>CM053582.1:33610045-33634282 GCA_028627135.1 Pseudochirops cupreus | reverse complement strand
TATATGTATGTATTTTATATGTTTTAAATATATATTTATATATTTATATGTGTGTATGTGTATATACACATATGTGTTATGTGTATATCATACAGTTATCCCTTTCACATCATGACTTTCTCCATTGCAGTTTCGCTCTATCACAAGTCAGCATAAGAGATTAAATGGGAACTTTTGGGGGAGTTCTGGGAAAGCCACAGACAATACGTAAAGGCTAGCAGGCACAGAAAAAGTTTAGAATCTTAGAAATGCATCAAATGTATGTATAGTATTGTATCATATCAATATAGTTTATCCTTTAATATCATAATAATTGAGACTTCTTCTCTGGTGTGAAGGGAGGGCCAAAAAATTTTGCAAGGATTTTCCAGATCATCAGGACACCATGGCCCTAACCCCTGCCATGTATAAGGGATAACTATAGTTACTTGGTGACTGAATGAATAATTATAGCTAGCATTTCAATGAGTAATTGTAAAGCACTATACATAAACTATGCATATATATATATAAAACACACACACAAGGAGATTATATATATAATGTGTATATCTATATCTATCTATCTATCTATATATCTATATATCTATATATCTATCTATCTATATATATATATATATATATATATATATATATATATATATATAAAATCTCCTTGAATCCTCACAACAACCCTATGAAATGTTATTATTATCCCCATTTTCTAGATGAGGAAACAGAGACCAATAGACGTTAAAAAATTTCAAAGGCATAGAGCTGCTTTCAAGTCTCTACTAGTAAATGTCTGATATGACTTGAACGCAGATCTTGAGCATTTCATTAGTCTAACACTATATCATACAGCTAGGATTACTTACTCTTTTAACATGCTTTTATTTTACTGCTTCTAACTGAAGCAGCAGAAAATCAGTTCTGGCTAGAACAGTAAATTGACCCTCTGCCCTGTGCCTCACCTTCTCTCTGATGTCTATGTTGAGTTTTTATAGTCCTGGACTAAAGCTGATTGCCAGTCAGAGTTCCCTTCCTGCTCTCACAATCTATAATTACAGTCTTATCTGAGCCTCAGAATGTTATTCCATAATTTGGGAAGACAGTATGGTCTAGTGGAAACAGTCCTGGCTCTGGTGCTAGAGGAGCTGGAGTTAAATCCCACCTGTGACAGTTAGTACTTGGGTGACTTAATCTCTCGGAACCTTGTTTTGCTGGTCTAGAAGATTCCCTAGGGAGTTTTGTTGTTTGTCCTTTGCTTTCCAAGAGGACCAATAACATCCTGGAGTGGTGTCTTGACTTGCTCATGAATTGGATTTAAGTGAGGCAGAGCTGTACAAAGTCAGCAGCCTCACTCTCTTCCTGAGTCATCAAAGTCCAGTAGCAGGACAAAAACCAGGATGACTGGCGATGGCCCAGGATGCAGTGGATGAGGGAGATGTTGACCTAGCTGGCCTCAGAGCTCCCTTCTAGATCTTAACTATCTGAGTCTAGCATCCCATAATATCTACCACAGAGGAAGGCACACAGTAGGAACTCAGTGAATGCTTGCAGAATGAGCAAATGCCTTGATAAGACCAGCATAGAAGATCTTTTAGAAGAGACTTCTATACCATTGAAACCAGCTTGGCTTTAAAGGGCAAAATTGCTTTTGTTTAGATAAGACTTGAGAGACAATATGGAATAAGAAATGGGGAGGAGACCTCAGAGTTAGAAAAATGACAGGAAACTAATTCCTGCCTCTGACACTAGCTGCATGACTGGGCAAAAGTTTGTGAACCTCACAGTGCCCCAGGCAACCTTTAGGCCTGGAAGTTACAGATGAGATCACATTCTGCATCAGTGAAGGGAGTTTCTTTGCGGTGAGTTCACTGGCTAAAAAAACATGTCTGGCCCCAAACTAAACAAACCTAATAACACTGATGTGTATATGGAAAAGCTACTGAGCTCTAATCAGAGGAGAAAATGGAATTCTCCCTCAGTGGATTAATAAAAATGGCATGGCTTTCCTAGAACCATTGGTGCTAGATGGCACCTCCAAGCCAGTGTGACCCAAACCCCGACAGCTGCAGGAATCCCTGCCCTGGTCATCCCTGACCAAGTACCTGCTCTGATGCCCTATCCATGGCTTATCTGATTGTGGTGAAGTTGTTGGATGTACTTGCAGAGACAGTGAACAGCAAAGCCCCTGAGCCAGCAGACAAAAAATAGAAGAACAGGTGGCTGGCTCGTTGTAAACTGTTGAATGTTTCCTTGGGAAGCGTATGTTGATCAGCCATTCAAACAACATGGTATCTTTATCAAGTATATTTGGAATATGTTTGATTTTTGAAAGCATTTCTCTTCATTTAGGCAGCCTTTCATTCCAAGGAGGGAAAGCACAAAGAAATTATCATTTGACTCCCCAGAAATTGTTGCCCTTAGAATGAAATATGTATTGGAGTTGACTTTGATTTCTTGGGCATAAGGTTATTAATCTTTGCTCTCTTTAAGAAGAAGCATAAATCCAAGAGTGTGAGGTTTGGAGTCAGGAAGACCTAAATTCAAATCCAGCCTCTGACACTTACTAGCCTCAGTTGGCTCCTCTGTATAATAGCTTCTTTGAGAAACTTCTCAAGGATGTTTAGAATGAAGCCATTCCTAAAGAGTTTGGATAATGAGATTAGTTTGGCTGGGCAAGTGATTTCCCAGTAGAGAAAGGCAGCATGTTTTGCCTTCTATCCTGACCTGAATGGCTTTCCCAACCCCAGGCCCCCTACTTCAACCATAAATGTTTCATATATTCTTCAAGTAAAGGGGGGAGTAGTTAGAAATTGGAACTGAGACTCAAAGATGCATTTTTGATTTTTCATGCTTTCATATTTTCATAAAGATCCAGGAGTTCAAAGGCATGAAGTTGCCCTCAAGCCACTGGTTCCCTTCTGGATAAGAGTTTTTATTGAATGGAATTCAAAGACTCCCTTACCTCCCTTTCCTTTTGATTTCAGTGTTAGTACTGGACAATATCATTATTGAATAACCTGACCATAAAGGTAGGGAATGAAAGCTTCATGCTGTTAATTTCTCTGTATTCCCTTCAGATTCACAGAGGGCAAATTCATTTTCAGTCACTTCTTAACTGCCCAAGGACTACAGGTCATCACATACCAAGAATGTTTTTCTCCTTGTCCTTAGGAGTGAGGAAACTAGAAAACTGGGGCCATGGAGGGAAGGAGGGAAGGATAAACCTATATTCTGATTTTCTAGCTGTGGGCTATTTGAGCCATGGAAAGCCAATTCAATTGAATCCAATTTAACAAATATTTACCAAGCACCAACTCTGAAAAGCCTTGTGTAAGTCTCAAGTGTCAGAGAGACTGGGAGATGGAAACACAGAGAGAATAAGCACAAATATTTTCTTACTGAATTTTCTCACAATAATCCTATAAGGTTGGTAGTACAAGTATCATTATAACTATTTTTCATATGCATTTCAAAAACACATATCAAATAGCCCCTGTGTTTGGAGCACTGAGGGAAATAGAAACTTTAGATAAGACCAGCCTGGTGCCTGTCCTCATAGATCTTACAGCCCAATAGAAAGATAATGCAAACAGGGGCCCTGAGAGGTTATTGCTGTTGTTTGCTCTTCGTTCTCAAAGAGTACCACTGACATCATAGGGGTGATGTCTTGACTTGGGTGTGAATTGGGTTTAAGTGAGGCAGAGCTGCTCAAAGTCATCAGCCTCACTCTCTCCTCCAGAGTCATCGGAGTTCAGTGGCAAGACAGAAGTGAAGTCGAATGGCAATGACCCAGCTGAGAGGTTATAAACACAGTCATATGGCAAAGTTAAGGTTTGAACTCAGGCCTTCTAATTGCCCCTCCAGTGGATTTTCCATCATACCATGGAAATATCAATTCAAAATAGAAAAAGATTACAGTAAGGGACAAGAGTGACATGAAACTATTAGTTCCAAGGAAAGATAGGAAAGGAGGGTTTTTTTGGAATCCAGGTGGGTAGTGTTGACAGGCAACAGCATTTTTATCACAATTCTGTCATCTGATTATGGCTTCAAATTGGGACAAAAAATATATTCCTCTCATTGAAGCATTGTTCTTAATTGGCCTAAACAAAAATTTTCTGGATTGTCCCTTCACTCCATTCTTGCAAAAAAGGAAGGTTCAGAAGGTTACCTATTTCTTTCCCATGCCAAAGGATCCAGTCAGCTTCCAACTGACTTGCACATGAAAGTAAAATTAAGAGCCAATCTAAATAAAAAGTGCTATCTACCTATAGCACCAATATGTGTTATCAGATGAGTCAGCATATCGAGGACCTAGCAGTTCACTTGGGTAGAGAATCAACTTCTCTATAGCTTACAGTTTTAAATGTTGCTTGAAGTTTAGAGAGTGTAAATGATTAGCCCATGGTCACACAGCTAGTATATGTCACAGGCAGCATTTGAACTCAGGTTTTCCTGACTCCAAGTGCAGTATTTTCTCTACTTTGTTATGCTATCACTCATATCTGTAATTACAGGGAAAAAGCAATCGACCAATCCACTTGGTATTGGATAGACAAATTGACATGTTGATTGATTGATTTTCTTTAATTGTGTTGTCATTGCAGGGATACAACCATAGCACTGATATCTCTTTGGTGTGTCTCTTATGGCACTTGTCATATTCTGACTTGAATTTTAGATTTTTGCACACTCAACAAAATTGTGGGATCTTGGGCAGAACTCATCTCTGTAGACCTCATGGTGACCCTACCAGTAGGCACAAAATGGATAAAACTGAATTCAATCAAAATATACTTGAATGAGTTCTTGTCCTTCAAATGTTGAAAATTACTAGGCTTACTCCCCCTAGAGAAGCTTTTCGAGTTCATTAATGAGATGTTGGTGAATAGGGGTGATGAGCTTAAAGATTAGGAAAACCATGGCTAAACATTGTGTGTTCCAAAATGATGAGTCTTATCATTTGAATGATTTTAGGGAGAACATCTACATCTTAGCATCATAAGTCTAGAGCTCAGAGAAACCTTAGAGGTCATCAAACTTAACCCCATCATTTTACAGAGAAAGAATTTATTATCAGAGGAGGGGAAAGGAGTAGCCCAAAGTCACACAGCTCATCATTGATAGATTCAAAATGGGTCCTCTAATTCCAGATCCAGCACTCTGTGTATTTCACCTTTTTAGTAAGGTTTACATTTTATTTGAAAGCACAGTCAGCTTTAAAGCCAAATCCCATTTACTTGGCTATTTCCATATAAAAATATTTGTGACTAGACTTGAAATTTTCTGCTAATTTGTCTTATTTCCCAAGTTTTCACAGTGAGTAATATGGTTTTTCAGTTCCAATTGCTATTGATAATTCTTTCTCTTGGAAGTGTTTGTTGTAATATTAGTGAAAATGATTTCAATTTGATCATTCTATTCTATTGCCAGTGCTGGATAGAGGAAAAATGAATCAGATTTGAAGTCAGAAGGCCTGGTGTCAGATTCCATCTCTCTTCCTGACTCTACGGCCCTACAAGTTGCTTCATATTTCTGAGCCTCATTAGAAAACAATCCCTACATTACTTCTATCACAGGCCCTTAAAAAGAACAAATTGAAGAAGGTATGTCAAATATATCAGAAATCTTAAAGTAATCATATAGGTGAACTATCTCTACCTTCACACCGCCACTTACAAGAAAGCAATTCTTTTTAAAAAAAGACAAAAAAAGAAAAAAAGAAATTAAAAAAAGCAATTCTTTGACTTCTATTTGTACTTGTTTACTTCATATTGTTGACTTTTTGTGTCTGACACCTCTCTACAAGATCAGATCCCAGGCTCTATGGGTTTGAATCAAGGCTTTGCTGCTCATTTGTTAGTAAGGATTAGATCATAGGACCACAGATTTAGAACTGGAAGGGACATTAAAAATTGTCTAGTTCCACCCTGTCATTTTACAGATGAGGTAACTGGGGCCTAGAGTTTTTAGGTATCTTATCCAAGGTCATACATGTAGTAAGTGGCAAGACTAGGATTTGAACCCAGGTCCTCTAAGTCCAGATCCATTGCTCTTTCCACTCTGGGCCTTCTGCCTTGACATTCAGCATTCTTTCCATTGTACTGTGTCACTTCTTAGAAATGAACAGCAGTTGAAAGAGGAACATGGAAATGAAAGAGATGGTATCAAAATCATTTAGTCAGGAAATATTAAGTGCTTATGACATGTCAGGCCCTCAGCTAAGTGCTAGGGATACAAAGAAACACAAAAAGTGCCTCCCTTCAAGGAGCTTACATTCTTGATGGGTTTTTTTTAAGGAGCTTACATTCTAATTGGGGAGACAGCATGTATAAATTAGAACATACACAATAAGAGGAGAGTAGAAAGACATAAAGTAACCTTTAGAGGGGACAACACTAGCAACTGGCATGACCAGGGAAGAACTCCTGAAGATGCTTAGTATAAACTGAGTCTTCAAGGAAGTGAGGAATTCTAAGAGTCAGAAGTTGTGAGGCTGATATTTTAGCCATAAGGGATGGCCATTGCAAAACATGGAGACAGGAGATGACATTCTGCATGGGAGAAACAGCAAGTATGCTAGTAGAGCTGAATTGTAGAATGTGTGGTTAGAAAATATTGGAAAGGTAGGAAGGAGCCAGGCCGTTGCAGTGGATAAAGGACTGACCCTGGAGTCAAGAGTATCTGAGTTCAAATCTGGCCTCAGACACTAGCTGTGTGACCTTTGATAAGTCATTTGACCCTGTTGGCCTCAGTTTCCTCCTCTGCAAAATGAGGTGGAGAAGGAAATGGCAAACCACTCCAGAGTCTCTGCCCAGAAAACCCATGTAATGGAAAGTTGGGACATGATTGAAAAAGACTGAACAGCAAAAGGTAGGGGCCAGGTTGTGAAAAGCTTTAAATATCAAACAAAGGGCCTTATATTTGATCCTGGATGTTATGAGAGACACTGGAATTTATTGAAGTGGGGAGGGAGAGTGATATGGTCAGGTCTGTGCTTTGGGAAGATGACTTTAACAGCAGGGTAGAGGATGAACTGCTATGGGGACCAGCTTGAGGCAGTGAGACCAACCATACTGGATTATTGGATTAGTCCAGTTGTGAGGTAGCTGCACCAGGGTTATGGCAGCATGAGAAGAGAGAAGGAGGGTTACACAAGAGATGTGGCAAAGATATAATTGACAGGACTTGGAAGCAGATAAAATATGAGGAGATGGAAGAGAGTAAACAGTCAAGGATGACTCCTCATTTGGCAGTATACATTTCTTTCATGGGTTGCATGGCACTATGCATTGGAAATATTTGGCCATCAAGTATGAGAAGGACTCTAGCTTGGAGAGACTTAAGGCAGAAAGACCAATTAAAAGGTTACTATCATAATCTAAGAGAGATAGGATGGGAGTCTGAGCTAGGGTGGTGGTTTGTTTGAATGGGGAGCAGGGAAAGTATACACGAGATATTTTAGAAAAAAGAAGTTATAAGATTTGGCAACTGAGAAGAGATAGATAGATAGACAGACAGACATATAGATGGATGGATACATAGATAGATGATAGATAGATAGATCTATATAGTGAATGAAAGAGAGAAAGAACTCAGGGATGACACTGAGGTTGCAAACCTAAGTGATTGGGAGAATAGTAGTATCCTTATTAGTGACAAGGAATTTCAGGAAACTGTATGTTTAGAGGGAAAGATAAGGAATTTTTGGACATATTGAGTGTGGTATGACTCCAGAATATAACTGTTTGAAATATTCAACAAGTAGTTAGTTGGTGATGTGGAAATGGAGGTCAGGAAAACAACTAGAGCTGGTTGAATAGAACTGGGAATCATTTGTGTAGAGATAAATCCATGGGCGTTGATGAGACAACTGGATGAGAGAGTATGGATATAAAAGAAGAGCTCCCAGGGCAGAACTTTGGGGGAAAACCCATAGTTAATGGACACAATGTGGACAGAGATCCAGAAATAGCGCTCAGATCAGTAACAGGAGAACCAAGAGAGAGTAAGTTATTGAAAACCCCAGGAAGAGGGTATTCAGGAGGGAAGACGGTAGCCAACAGTGCTGCATGCTGAAGAGAGGTCAAGAATGCTGAGGACCAGGCAAAGGCCATTAGATTGAGCAATAAAGAGATCATTGGTCATTCTGGAGAGCAGTTTCAATTGAATGATGACGTCAGAATGCAGATTTTGGAGGGTTTAAAAGCAAGTGAGAAGAGAGGAAGAGGAAGGACCTATTTTTCAAGGAGTTTAGAAATATAGGACTGTAGCTGAAAGGCATGGGTGGATATAATGATGGTATTTTTGAGGATAAAGGAGATTTGGACTTAGAGATATTTGTAGATAGCAGGGAAAGTACCAGTAAGTAGGGAGAGGTTGAAGATTATTGCAAAAGTGAGAATGATGACAGGGACAGTCTGTGGGAGAAGATGGTACATGTGGAGTTACTAGCCTTAGTAAACAGAAGGTCCACTTTATTATATTCTGAAGTATATAATCAGCAACAATAACAGAGGGGGAGAGGAAAAGGAGAAACTTGTGCTGAATGGCCTCAGTTTTTAAGTGAAGTTCAAGGTGAATAAAGCCCTTAGCAGAGAAGGCCAGAGGAAAGGAGTGCCAGAAAACACTTAAAGAGAGGAGATGTGGAATAATTGCTCTGGTGAGTGGGAAAGGGATTCAACTAGGGAAGTTAGTAGAATTGCCTTGCTGGAGGGAGGCTGCGATTGGCTAGCATCAGTTTGCAGAGTTTCAGTCATCAGGGTTTCCTGATTCTCTCTATTTCCATTCACTAGGATAGGAGGAGGAGCAAAGGTGGCAGATAATCGGTGGGAGTAATACAAGATCAGTATTTGGCAAGGTGCAATCAGCTAGAGAGGACATGGGAGCAAGGAATTCCAGTGTAAATTTGAAGTAGGCCATCAGGGGTTAAGATTGGGAGGGCAGGAGACTAATCAGAGGAGAGGTGATGGCCTGGAATATGACTGAGGGCTGAAGGGATTGGAAATCATGGTGAGGACACAGAGTAGATTTAAGAGGAATAGAGCATAGGGAGAAAGGAAAAGAAGAAAGGTTATGATCAGGTAAAGAAAATTCTGAGGTCTTAAACATGGAATAATAATAATAATGAACATTTCTGTTATGCTTACTGCATGCCAAGCACTGTGCAGAGAGCTTTACGGTTATTATCCCATTTGAGTCTCACAACAACCCTGGAAGGTAGATGTTATTAGAATCCTCATTATACAAATGAGGAAACCAAAACAGACCAGTCTTAAGGTACTTGCCTAGGGCCTCACAGTTAGTAAATGTCTGAGACTGGATTTAAATTCAGGTCTTCTTGATTCCAAATCCCATGTTCTCTCCTCTGAAACAACTTGACTGCCCCTCATGCTCCATGTGGATGATGACAAGATCAAAGGTATGAACATGCATTCCTCTTTGTAGTTGGGGTAGATTGAAGGAGCCAAGGAGATGGAGGAACTGCAAAGTTGGGGTGTTTCAGGAAACATGAACGTATATATCAAAGTCCCCTAGAATGAGTCAAGGAGTTGGTATGGAGAGGAAAATTGTGAGCTAAGCACTGAACTCATTTAGGAAGGTGGGAGTTGGTAGATAATAGCCACCAGAATCTGGGATGAGTAATATATATAGATTGAATGAATCTCACAGGAAGAGAGGTTAGTGAGTCATGGAGGAAGCAGAAAGGTCTGTACATGGCAATGGGGAGCGAGAACTAGTCTGCCTCATTCCCACTGTGATCAGTGAATAAGGCATATGAGTCACAGTGCAGTCAGGACTGGCAAAGTGTGTCCAGGGAAGAAATGTCATCGGGAGGGAGCCAGGTCTCAGAGTCACAAGATGACTGAGAAAGGACAAGGTTACAGATGAAAGGAAGTTTAATTATGAAGCAAGCATTTCAGAGAACACAGTGGAAGAGACAGGTAGAGGCAAACTGAGACAGTGGTGGTATAGGATTGAGAGGGATGAGAATGAGGGAATGGATAGCAGGGTTTGGGGAAGGCCCATAGGAGAAGTCCAGATAAGGCTGACAGTGACATCGCAGAGGAAGGCAGATGATTGAAAAGTTCATGGCCAGGGTTTGACATTGGGGTTAGCCTGATGGGCAATGGGGCCTTCAAGCCTTAGGCAGCAGCATACCTGGGCCCCTCTTCACCAGTCTACACAGGCCATTCAGGAAGCTTAGGATGAGGCCAAGAAGGTGAAAGAAGGCAGACAAGGAAGCCTAGGGAGGGGGCAAGATGTGACTTAGCACAATGATACACATTTTGAGGAAAATTATAGATGAAAACAATCCCCCCAAAGTAGGAGAGTTAGATGAACTGTCTCCCCTCTCCACTGCAGCTTGACAGTGGAAACCAATAGACTTTCTCCAGCATATGCAAAATGCAGAGGAGTTTTGCTAGCCTGGCCTTATCGGGGGATGCATCTTCATAGCTTTGCTCTAGAAGGAAGATAGGATATAAACTGATAATAGCAAATTGGTGAAACAAAGTATGGTTGTGGCCAGTGTGGTCCATAATCAAGTCTGGCCTGAGCACTCTGAAATCTGAACAGTGGTTTGAAATTAACATCACCCTGTCAACAAGCAGGCTTATTCAGAAGGAGAGCTAGGGCCTACTTCTGAAGGTTCCCTACATTCTGAGTGAAATCAAGTGCTTTCATTTTGCCTTTAAAATATACTTTACCTGTCACTTATCCCTATTTAACTGTATGGGGTATGGGTGAAACCAGCCAATCATTTTGTATTAGAAATTCTGAGGAAAAGGGGGTGTCTAGGTAACAGGATAGAAAATGAAATGTCCTAATTCCTTAGCTCTTTTTGTATCTCGAGAAGCCCATCCTTGACTTTTGGTTGCCTAGTTGCCCTAGGATAGCAATTTAGTGCTCTGTATGTTTCAATTCTCTTGCCTTCCTTGATGTTGCATATCCCTAGGGTCATGTTTCCAGGTAAAGCTCATTTTGAGGGACCCTGATCAATGGTGAAACGTATTGGGGTAAGGAGTAGGCAGCAGAAGCACTAGCTTTCAAAGAAATCTGACTGGCTGGTGACCTTAGACAAGTAGCTCAACCTCTCAGCCTCAGTTTTTGCATATGGAAAATGGGATAAATTGCACCTGGTTGTTGCAAGGATTGAATGAGAACATGTAAAGCACTTTGCAAACCTTAAAGAGCTATGTAAATGCTATCATTATTATTATTATTTTACTCTACTGGGTCTAAATTATTCCATCTTAATTGTAAGGGACTTTAGGAGCAGCTAGGTGGCACAGTGAGTAGAGCACTGGCCATGGAGTCAGGAGGACCTGAGTTCAAATCTGGTCTCAGACTTGACACACTTACTAGCCGTGTGACTTTGGACAAGTCACTTAACCCCAGTTGCCTCAAAAAAAATTGTAAGGGACTTTAGAGATCATCTACCCCATACCCCTCGTTTTAAGGATGAGAAACTGAGGTCCAGAGGTCACATAGATAGTAAGTGGCTTAGCAGGTATTTGCACCTGACTCTAAACTAGATAGACTTCCCCAGTCTACCACACTACTTCTTCCTCCTCTGTCAAATGAGTGTTGAACTGGTGATCTCTCACTCCCCTGTAAAGTTCAAATGTCTCTGATTTAATCCATATATAAGTAAGTTTCTTACATCTGTCTTTGGGTTTGGGGGCACATAAACTGCCAATTGCCAGTAGTAATTTTCACTCACCCTCTGAAGGTAATTTGTCGTGGCAATGCCTAAGGATCATGGAGGCAAAGTCCCAGTGACTGAATTCTAACTTGACTCTAAATTTACCCAGTTCAAGTGCCACATATGAGCTTCAGCAGGCCTCTGATACCTGGTTTCAATGATCACACACTCTGTTGGTCTTCCCACCCCACCTCCGGTTTTATGAGGTATGATAAATAGCTGTAACCTGGGAACAAATGTGGGCTTTTGTTTGGAGATTGTTTTATTGGGAGATAAATGAGCTTCCTGGTCTAGGTAAATCACTTAGAAAGAACACTTCCATCTGGGCTCATTACATTAGCTATTGCTTGCCCAGGAGTGAACATCCTTCATGGTGTTGCTGGTGATATCATTTTAAGAGCTGGCCATCAATTTGAATAACTAATAATCTGCATTACTTCTATTGCTAAAAGAATATTCTGCAATAATGCCATTTGGTAGAAAATATAGTCCAACTTCCATTTATCACGAGATAAACTTCAATTGCCTCCCACTGTTGCATGGTTAATTGTTGCTAATGGAATCTTTTTATTGTTCTGCTTTTGGAGATTTCCATAAACTATTCTCCATCCCAGGCTTCTTTACAACAGCTGATCTAACTCCTCTTCCTCTTTGGTGGGAACTATCCTGATGTCCTAGGCCCCAGACTCTGCTCTCTTCTTGTTGTTGTATAGATAAAGGCAGAATCCCAGAACTGGAAGGAAGCCCAGAGGCCATCTGAGTTAGTCCCTACCTGAACAAACGTCTCCAAACATCCCACCTGAATGGTTATTCAGCTCCACTTGAAAGCCTACGTGTAAAGGCAACTCACTTCACTTTGGGATAGTTCTAATGGCTAGGAAGGTTTTCCTACCTTTAAGCTGAAATCTTCCTCCATCATTTCTATCCACTGTTCCTAGTTCTACCCTAGTGAGCCTTGGGATCAAGTAGAACAACTTTACATCCCTTTTACAACCATGCCATGGTTGTTCTGTCATTTTTAGTCATGTCTGACTCTCTGTGATCCCATTTGGGATTTTCTTGGCAAAGATACCAGAGTGGTTTGTCATTTCCTTCTCCAGTTCATTTAACAGATGAGGAACTGAGTCAAACAGGATTAAGTGACTTGTCCAGGATCACAAAACTAGTAAGTATCTGAGGCAGATTTGAACTCAGGTCTTCCTGACTCCAGGCCCAGCACTAAACATTCGCAGTTACTTCAACCAATGCCCTAGACTTGATGGTCTCTTAAGTTTTCTTCTAGCTCTAACGTGGTCCCTTCACAATCTAGGTCAACCTATCCTAGATAGACTTTTGTTTGATGGCCTTAATCTGATGGTGTCTTACACATGTCCTAATCATGGCAGAGAACAGTGTCACTTCCCTTCATCTAGACCCTGTTCTTTTTTTAAAATTTATTTATTTACTTTTAGTTTACAGCATTAAGTTCCACAATCCCTTGAGTTTCTAATTTTCTCCCCTTCTCTCTCCTCCCCCTTCCCCCCCATGGCAGCATGCAGTCAAACATAGGATCTACAAATACCTTCACATTACACATTAGTCAGATTATAAAGAAGGATTATAGCCAATGGAGTGGGCAATGAGAAAAAAGAAACAAAACAAAACAAAGAGAGAGAGCAGGTAGTCTGCTTCACTCTGCATTCAGACTCTGTAGCTCTTTCTCTGGATGTGGACATCCCTTTCCATCATGAGTCTTTTGGAGTTGTCTAGACCCTGTTCTTAATGAAGCCTAAGATAATTTGGAGGCATCCATGACCTGGCATGGCTCGTCTTATACTTTTTCTTATATGTAGTCCAGTAAAACTCTCAGATCTTTTTTGTGTACACTGTTTTCTCTAGTTCTGATTTTGTGCACTTGATATTTTGAACCAAAGCTTGAGACTGAACATGGCTCACTTTAAAGGGGACAGGGTCCTTTGCAAGAATGTAGGGCACAGGTCAGCAGCGACTTTCTCCTGAGCTTTCTGGGCCCGATTTGGACAGTGCTATATGATAAGTCCTGGCTCATAAGGAGCTCCTAGCACATCCTGAGGTTTCCGTCTCCATCATGGATACCCCACAAGACTATACCCTTATTCTCTCAATCAACAGCAATGCCATTATTCATCTTTTATAGGATCATAGAATCAGGGGTAGAAGGAACTTTAGAGATTTTCTCACTTTCCTCATCTATAAAGAGAGGGAGTTGGCCTCAGTGCTTTTTAAGGGTCCCTTCTAGCTCTAAAACCAAGGTCCTATGAGGTAGTCCAAACCTTTCATTTTACAGATGAGAAAACCAAACCCAAAACTTAGCCGTACCATTCATAGAAGGGTCTGTTTCTATCTTAGGCAAAGCATGGGTGTTACCTTCTATGGTGGCGATTTCAAAAAGGCCAGAAGATAAAAAGACTTCAGAGATCCTCTAGTTCAGGGGTCCTCAACCTGGGCTCTGTGAACTTTTTTAAAATGTCACATATCTTTATAACTATATTTCAATTTATTTGGCTTCCTTTGTAAGTTTGTGTATTTTATTTTAAGCACTTAAATACATTATTATGAGAAGGGACCCATAGACTTTACCAGACTGCCAAAGGAGGTCCATGACATGAAAAAGTGAAGAGCTTCTGATCCAGTACAATCCTCTCACTTTTCAGAGGACGAAACTGAGGTCCAAGCTGCAAAGTGATTTACCTGAAGTGACATAGCTAGTAAATGACAACTCTGAAGACTTGTGACTCCAAATTCAGAATTCCTTCCACTGCATTATTTTGCTCCTGATTCCTCCTTTCCTTTGAGGCCTCACGCAGTACTTTATCTGTATCTCATGAAAGCATTTGGTGTTGGAAGCGCCCATGAGGCATTAGAGTGGAGATGTCCTCAAGATAAACACATGGGTTTGGTTTGAAGAAGGGAATTCACGGCTGGAAGGCTGTGAAGATCGTGGCAAAATGGCCTATGAGTATAGCAATTGAGTTTGTAGGTGACATTCAGAAGAACACTATTAAATGTGCTTTTAGTTCCTCAGTAGACTAATGCCTAGTAAGTTACAAAGTAATTTATTAATATTTCATTCTAGTTGTCCCAGAGACATTCGTAATGTGTTAGCATTCATTGACAATCTTATTACTTATCTTTGACTCAGAGATCCCACTACTAGGAATGCACCCCAAGGATGGCAAAGATAGAAATAAAAGGTCAGTTTACACCAAAATATTTGTAGCAATAATTATTTCCCAAGTTAAAAAAATTTTGTTGATAATCCATTTTCCCCTATCACTTGCATTTCTTAACATATCCTTCCTCCCTGTGTATCCCAGATTCATAACAAAGGGGGAAAAAAGAGAGAGAAAAGAAGTTCAGCCAGACTAATTAACACATCAGTCAAGTCCAGCAGCGTCTATAATGTTCCATACCCTAGTAGTCAATCTCTATGGAGCTGCATTCACATGCCTTGTTTTGGGTGCCAAGTGGGGTCATTATCATTGCAAAACATTCACTTTTGATCATTTTGTTATTGTGGTTCTTTCCATTGACATTGTTGTAGTTATTCTGTGTATTGATTTCTTGGTTCTGCTTATTTCTCTTTGCATCAGTTTCTCTAAGTCTTCCTATGCTTCTCTGTAGTTACCATTTCTTGTAGTATAGTAATATTCCTCTTTTGTTTTATGTGCCTTTCTATGCTCACATATCTACAGATAGATAATATATAGTAAATAGTGACTATCAATGGCTACAGAGAGAAGATTGAGATAGATGACTAGACAGATATTTAGAAAGATTGTGCCAAAGACACTGACTACATAGTCTCTGTACAGGTAGCTAGGGCCAGCTCCCATTCATATGAACACAAGCTTCTGAATCAGGACCTTATTAAGTAATAGCTCTCTTTTCTTCTTCTAAATTATGGTTTGGAGGGAGGTTAGTAAAAAGTAAAAGAATTACAAAATGAGATCAAGGATGATATCACATGACCAGAGATTTAGAGCTGGAAAGAGCTTAGGCCTCTCCTAATCTGACCCTTTCATTTCACAGGGAAGGATACTGAATGCTCTGTGGTGTAATGGGGAGATAACCAGATTTGGAGTCAAGGGACCTGGGTCCAGCTCTGGGCTTTGACACTTACTACCTATGTATCCTTGGTTGGCTAAGTCATTTCCCTTCTCTCTCCTCTGTTTCCTCTTTAGAGCTCCTGTAAGATCCCTACCAGCTCTAATTCTGTTATCCCTTGAATTTTCATGAAATTTCTATTCATATGATTTTTTTTTAATGGGCTATAGGAATCCTCTGCAGCCGATTTCTCAGGACCAAATGATTTGGGAAGTCTTCTTTTCTCCTTATTTTTTCATCTCGTGGTAGGAGCTAGAGTAACATACCTTGAAACCATGGGGTTATTTTCCCTTTAAATTTTACTATAGAAATGGTCTATTTTAATCTTGTTCTCTTGTTTTCTCATATGAAGGGATGATGTCAGGCCTTCAGCTAAAATGCAGTCAATCTTTGTACTTTATGGTCTGATCAGAAGAACTAATCCTATTTACTTGGGCTCTGAGAGAGCAATTTCATTGCTCCCCCTAAATGTTCGAAGTTATAGGTCACAGGTCCCAAGGCTCTTCTCAGTTGAAGGCTTTTCTCCTTTAATGTCACCAGAGAGCTCCTGCTTTTCTTTTAGCTCAACTCCCAAGCTGTACCTTTCCCTGCATGGACAGTAAATCTCATAAGCTCTGCTTAGATCAAAAGAATTGAACCAGTCTTTGTTTTTCTCTATTATATGTGAAAGCCTAAATCATTCTCATATTCACTCTCTCACTCTCTCTCTCTCTCTCTCTTGCTTTCTCTCTCTCTCGCTCTCTCCCCCTCTCTCCCTCTCTCCCCTGTCCCTCTCTCCCTCTCTCTCCTGTCCCTCTCTCTCTCTTTCTTCCTCTCTCCCTCTCTCCCTCCTTCCTTTCCTCCTTCCTCTCTCTCCCCCAGTCTCTGCCTTTCTCTTTCTGTCCCTTCTCTCCTCCCCTTTTTTGTTCCCAAACAATACTTCAGGAGAAGCACTTACCTTGCTGTGACTAATAACAGGATGGTAAAAAAATAGAAGCCGGTTTTTCCTAGCAGAACACACCCATTCTGTGATTCCTATCATGTGGTTGCAGTTAATAAATAAAGGAACTGTATACACAGTGATGTTCTTGTATGTAATAGTGATTCCTTTGGTCCTTCTTAATGTTAATCTCTTCAGATTCTTTCACCTTAAAGTCATCTTTTGCCATTGAAATAAACTGGTCACTAAGGTAGATGGATGCTTCTCTGTTTGTGTGATTCCTGGATTTCCTGAGATTTGAACTGAAGAAGGAAATTAGGGGGAAAAGAAGGAAGTCTGGAAGCCAAGGCAATGCTGCCTTGGTACTTTTTAGTAGGAGAAACTGAAGGTCAAAAGGCATCTCTAAAAAGTCATCTGTGAAACCATGACAAAATAAATAAATCACATGATCTCCAGTCTCACTCAGAAATATGTGGGTAGACAATAGTGAAGGGTTACATGGCTTACTCTGTAATGTAGGCTCAAGCTTTTCTTCATCCCCCCCTTTTCTCATTTTATCCATTAATCCTGTCTCTATCAATTTCACTGCAAACTCAATCCCTTCCAAATAACATGGCTCCACACTTTCTAAGGCCAGTTTTGGAATCATAAATAGAAGCTTCCATCACTCTCACTGCATCCCCCCACCACCAGCATGTTCTAAAAATCATCCCAATCAGGAGCCCCACTGGATCTTGTTGCTAAAAGAGAAGTGATCACCTAGGAATCCCATTATGCACATTGCCAGGGACATAATATCTTTCTAGTGTGAACCTGTGTGAGACATATGTCTTGCAAGGATGCAGGATGATGTGACAGATGACTTTTTTTTTTAAGTGCCTTCTCCTTGAGAATTGTGGGAGGGACATATTCTGAAATGTACTGAATTTCCTGATTTTTCAGTGTTGGTACTATAGGACAGAATTTATGAATATTTAATAGAAATAGGTGACATTTGTGTAACAATTCAAAGTTTGTAAAGCACTTTAGGTGTATAATCTCATTTTAGCCTCTCAACAACCATGTCAGGACTGTGCTATTAATATCTCGTTTTACAAATGCGCAAACTGAGGCAAACAGAGATTAAGTGACTTGGTCAAGATCACACAGCTAGTAAGTATGGAAGGCAAGACTTGAACTTAGGTCTTCCTGACCCTAGGACTCCAAATCCACTGTTCTCTCTACCATACTACGGATATGAAATTAGGGGGAAACCATGGAGCCTATCAATAAGTAGCTATTTATCTTCTTAGGCAATCTGATCTGAGATGCAAATAAAAACAATTTTAAGACATTGTGAACTTAGGTTTTTGTCTAATTCTTTTAAATCTCAGACTCGTCCAAGTCACATGCAGTATTAAAATAGAGAGACTGGACAGCAAGAGGAATCTAAATTGCTAAAGCTAAGCTGTAGAATTCAATGGAAAAAATCCTTCACCCTTTGAGTAAGCCTTTCATGCACAGTGGAAAGTTCTCTGAAATCAAAAGTCAGAAGACTTGGGTTTGAATCTTGCCTCTTATCACTTATGTGACCTTAATCAAGTCACTTCAGGCTTTTTCTCTGGGGAATCAGTGGGGTGACTAGGTGGTCTAATTTCCAGTTCCCCAAATCCTAGGAAATATCTAGTGAGGACCTGAAATAACAACAGTTGACTTTCAATGGAAAAAAATATATATCCCATAAGGCACCACGAGGAGCCATGCACATGATCTATGAAAGCAGCTGGGTTTTGTCAAAAGTTTTCCTTATCTCTTTGAATGCTAGATACTACTAAGCAGAAGGAAAGATACCAGCTACTTCTAGATTGAGACTTATTGACACTAAATGTTTTATCTCTGTAATGATTCAATGAAGTGAAGGTTGAGCTGTATTTACTAGCTTAATGTCCTGGCTCATGGGCTCTTCCTTCATTCCACCTCAGCCATACACGGGGAGGGTCAGACCCTTGATCTTGCCTCTAACCTCATGGACTTGCTGTGTATCTGAAATAACTCTGTCTAACCATACCTCCCATCATTCCATCTTTCCCTGTGCTTTACTCCCCAGAAACTTCTTTGTCTTCACAGTGACCTTCAGAGTCTTCCCACCTCTGTTTTGGCTTTGCTTTTCTCTTCCCAGTCTTTACCCCTATAGTTAAAGAAGTCAACCATATGCTGTCCTTGCTACTTGAACTCTTTGCCCCCACATCCTTTTTACCCACCCATGCCTTATCTGAATCCAACCCTGAATTACCTGCACATCTCTTCTGCTCTCCTATTCACCTATTTCTAGAGGAAGTCACACATCTACACTGACTGAGTCTACTCCAAATTTTTTATCTAGTCTCAACTGGGCCTTCACACCTTTTACTCTTCACTGATTGACTCTTAATCACTGTCCTCAAGAAGCTGTTTAAAACTTCTTCAGTTCCTCAAGCTTCCCCTTCCATCTTCTTCCCTTACTGTTTCTGCGGAGGACCTCACCTCATACTTTACCAAGAAAACAAAGGCCCTTTCCCCTGAGCTCCCCTTTTTCCTCTACTCTACATCTCACAACCCCTTGACTTCATCACATAGTCTTTCTTCTTATTCCATTTTCTCATGGAAAAGTGTTCATTATTCTTAGCAAGACTCTCCTTTCATTTGTACTCTTGATCCCATCCCCTCCTATCTCCTTTATCAGATTACTCCACCCCCACTCCCCAAAAATCTCACCCTCTCTCCTTTTCTTCATTGTCTATCTCTATTGGCTCTTTCAGTGCTGTCTTCAAACATGCTCAGGCCTCCCACATTCTTTGGAACAAACAAACAAAAAAACCCCACCTCACTTGACCCTATCACCCTTGCATCTTAGATCTTGCTTCCTTTTAACAGCTGAACTCCTAGGAAAAGTTGTCTATATTCCATGTCATCTCACTCACTCCCCACTGCCTTGTCCTCTGACTTCTAACATCATCATTCAGTTGAAGCCATTCTTTCCAAAGTTACAAGTGCTATATTAATTTCCATATTTAATGGTCTTTTTCAGCCCTCATCCTTCTCAATTTCCATGTAACATTTTACATTGTTGACAGCTCTCTTCTCCTGAATACTCTATCCTCTCTGGATTTTCTTGACCGACTTCTCACGATTCTTCCCCTATGTGTCTTTCCATTCCTTCTCATCTTCCTTTGCTGTGGATTAACCTCCATGACCCATGCCTTTACTGTGGCTGAACCCCAGGGCTCTATGCTGCATCCAAGCCTCTTCTTTTTCTGTGTCCTCCTCATGTCTCATCAGTTCCTATCAGTTCAAGTATCTCTAAGTGTGTGACTTTATAGTTCTGTATATCCAGCCACATTCTCTCTCCTGAGCTCCAGACCCTTATTACCAGCTGTCTGTTGGACACTTCCAACAATTTCACACAGGCATCCTAAACTAAACATGCCCCAAAGTAACTCATTATTTCCCCCCAAAATGCTTCCCTCTTGCTAACTTATCTGTTTCTTTGGAGGGTACTACCAGCCTTCCAATCACCCATCTGCCTCTTCCCTCTCCCTCATATTCTCCATTCAGTTGTACCTCTGTAGCATCTCTAACCTCTCTGTTCCTTTCTTTCTACTTACATTATCCCCACCCTAGTTCTGGTGTAGTTCATGTCATGCTTGGTGCCATAGCTTCCCAATTGGTCTCCCTGTCTTCAGGCTGTTCCTTCTCTAATCCACTATATAGCTACAACACTAATCTTGAAGCATACATGTGATCATTTCATTTCCCTGCTCAAGAAGCTACAGTGGCTCCTTATTGCTTATAGGATCAAATCCAACCTCTTGGTTTGGCATTTCAAGCCCTTCACAATCTGATTCCTGCTTGTCTTTTCAAGCTAGTGACACATTACTCTTCTTCACATGCTCCACGATTCAGCCAAACTGGCCTACTTAATGTTCCCTAAACAAAGCATTCCATTTTTCAAGTCACATGCTGCTCCTTCACCTCTGCCTTCTAGAATTCCTAGCCTCCTTCAAAGCTCAGCTTAGGGGTCATCTTCTATGTGAAACTTCCCTGATCCCTCTCAGCTGCTAATGCTAATTCCCCCAAATTCCTCCTAAAGTACTAGGTACAGGACGTCCCAAAAATCTTAGTGTAGTTTTAAACTTTTGAAACACTTTGTATGCCGTGTGTGTGTGTGTGTGTGTGTATTACTCTACTTTTTGGTGTACAAGTTTTTTCTCTTCTCCTGGGGAACAGGAACTCTATTTTTCTCTCAACACCTCCAAAGCTAAGAATCGTGCCTACCACTTGGTAGGTCCTTAATGAATGCTTATCAGTTTCATTGCTTGAAATAAGCAGGTTCTACATCTAATTCTTCCTCCTCATAACAGTCCCTCAAACACTTGAAAGCTTTTCTGGTGTTGTCCCCTGAGTCTTGTTTTCTCCAGACTAAATACACCCAGTTCCCTTACTCACTTCTCACTGGGAGGGTTTTGAGTCCTCTTACCTTCTTGGCCACCGTGCTTTGAATGTCATCAAGCTCTTTAATAATATTAATAATAGTAGCTCTCATTTCTATAGTGCTTTAATATTTATAAAGAGCTTTAAAAACAATATTTCATCTTATCCTCACAACAGCCCTGTAAAGTAGGTGCTGTTAGTTTTTCATTTTACTGATGAGAAAATTGAGATGAAGAGTTTAAGTAATTTCATTTGTTGTCATTCAGTTGTTTCAACCATGTCTGACTTTTCTGGACCCCATGTGGGATTTTCTTGGCAAAGATACTGGAGCAGTTTGCCATTTCCTTCTCATTTTACAGATGAGGAAACTGAGGCAAACTGGGTGAAGTGATTTGCCCAAGGTCACAGAGCTAGTAAATGTTGGAGCCCAGATTTGAACTCAATTCTTTCTGATTTCACATCCACCACTCTCTCCACTGTGCCACCCAGCTGCCTCAGGGCCCTTGTCAATGTCCATTCCAAAATACAGAGTCCAAATAGAACAAAGCTTTGTGACCAGGGCAGGGAAAAAAGGGGGCATCATCATCCTTATTTTTTTTCTTTTTAAAAAATGTATTTATTTACTTTTAGTTTACAACATTCAGTTCCACAATCCCTTGAGTTTCAAATTTTCTCCCCTCCCTCTTCCTCCCCCCACCCCCCCCCCCGCCATGGTGGCATGCAATGAAATATAGGATCTACAAATACCTTCACATTAAACATTAGTAAGGTAGTAAAGAAGGATGATAACCAATGGAGTGAACAATGAGAAAGAGGAAATGAAACAAAACAAGAAAAAGAAAGAGAGCAAGTAGTTTGCTTCAATCTGCATTCAGACTCCATAATTCTTTCTCTGGATGTGGATAGCCCTTTCCATCATGAGTCTTTTGGAGTTGTCTTATAGCCTTGCATTGCTGAGAGGAGCCCAGTCTATCCAAGTTAGTCATCACACATACGATGTGTCTATAATTGTGTTCAGATTTCTCCTGGTTCTGCTCCTCTCACTCAGCATCAGTTTATATGAGTCTCTTTGGGTTATCATGAAGTCCATCTGCTCCTCATTTCTTATAGCACAATAGTATTCCATCACATTCATTATACCACAACTTGTTTAGCCATTCCCCAATAGATGGGCATCTCCTTGATTTCTAAGTCTTTGCTGCCACAAAAAGAGCTGTTGTAAATATTTTTTGTACATACGGGTCCTTTTCCCACTTCTTTGATCTCTTTGGGATTCAACCCTAGAAGCATCATCATCCTTATTCCAAGCACAAAGGAAATACAGCACATCTGGTGGATAAAGTTTCTAGAAGTCTCATGTCTGTTCAGTCGCTCTTTGCCCCACCCCTACTTTGAACCAGGGGGCCTAAAGCCCTCTTCCCTGAATACTTGCTCGCTCACTCAGAGATCCACAGCACGACTGGAGGAAACATCTGGAGAAGATGTGTGTGCCATAACACCAAAGTTCTACATTCTCTCTTGTCTCTGAGGATGACGAATTGCCAATCCTCTGTTGGTTTAGTTCTGCCAAAGGGGCATGCCACACTAATGGGCTTCCTGTAGCAATCACTCTCAGTCCCAGAATTTCAAAGTTGGAAAAAATCTCAGAAGCCAGGAAGTCCGACCCCTACCTGAACACTAATCCCCTCTACAAGATCCCCCCCAAGTGGTCACAGAGCCTCTGCTCAGAGGCCTCAGATGAGGGGCAGTCTGTCCCTGTGAGAGTCAATTATGCTTTGTGCCAGCTCTAACTTTAAGGAATTTTTTCCTCCAACTTCCAAACTCAATTCACCTCTTTGCAATTCTCTTCCCCACCTTGTTTGTAGTCTTCTACCCTGTGGGGTCAATTAGAACCAGCCTGGCACTGAGCTCCTGTTCTCTGAGGTGCCTTCCAATTCTGATCATCTGTGATTAGGTGACTACTGACCTCTCTAAATCCCACTCAAGCTTAATTCAGTACCTTAATTGTGTCCTTATCTGATCCTGCTAGGATCTGGCTTAAACCTTTATGCTAGTAAGTTTTGTTAGTAGCAAGTTTGGTTTTGAGAAAATATATATCTGAGGCGGAATAGATTTTTCTTTAACTCCAGGGAAGGCTGCTGACACTGATGGATATTTGCTATAAATACAAATCAGGGTATTCTTTGTTTCTCTTTATTTTGTTTAAAGCTCTGGGCTATGGGGGTAATAGAGCAATTTACAAAGGGGATTTGTTGGGAAAACATTAGAGTCACTTCCTTTGAACACTGAGTTGTCCTTTTGAAAGAAAAAAAAAGCCATCCCTTCTATTTTAGTGTTCTTTTTAAATACTTCTTTTTTTTTTGTTTGCATCATTTATTTCCACAAGATTTTGAGCTACATATTTTCCACCCCTCTTTCCCCCACCCACCGCCCCAAAACAGCCATCCCAGTGTGTCCTCCTTCCCCCAGTCTATTCTCTCCTATGTCACTTTTTGGTAGGGCAGGATGGATCTCCCAACCACAGTGCCTGTGTATCTCAAGTTCCATTTGGGTGTAGTCAATAATAATAATAATAATAATTGCATAGATATATATAGTTATATATTTATAACATTTGATTATGGAACTTTAGATTCTAGATTCTTTCTCTTCCTCCCTCGTCACCCACCCCCACTGGAAGGATAAGCAATCAATACAAGCTGAACATGTGAAATTACACAGAACCTCTCCATAGTGAGCACACTGTGAGAGTCTGATTAAATGTACCTTCTTCCTATCCTGGCCCTCCCATCGACTCTCCACCCTGTCCCTATCCCTCTACAGAAATGTGAACATTCATCAGCCCTCCCCCCAACTCTGCCCTCCCCTCCATCACCCTACCTCTCATCCCATATCCCCCAGCTCTTCTATGTGGCAAGATGCCCAGTTTAGAGTTTATGTCATTCCTTCCCTAAGCCAAATTACGTGAGAGTAAGGTTGACTCTTTACCTTTTGCCTTCCTCTTTTCCCCCTCTATTGGAACAATTCTCTCTTGCCTCTTCCATGA
>CM053582.1:33590235-33602278 GCA_028627135.1 Pseudochirops cupreus | reverse complement strand
ATATACACACACACACATATATATCATTTGGTCCTCACCATAACCCTAGGAAGGAAGTGTTATTATTATCCTCATGTTACAGATGAAAAAACTGAGGCAAACAGAGGTTATGCAACTTGCCCTGGGACACACAACTAGTAAATATCTTAGGCTGGATTCAAATTCAGGTGTTCCCAACTTTTAGTCTAGTGTTCTTTCCCACTATTCCATGCTGTCTCTTTGATTTGATTTGAGTTTTTCAGTAAAGTCTTAGAAATAAAACACAGTGGGAGTTTGGGCTATTTATCCTTGGGGTTTGCCAAAGCCAATTTCTCAGTCTTTTTTTTCCGTAACAAACACTAGTTTTCAATTTAGAAGGAAGAAGCAAATTCATAGCTTTCGTTTCTTTTATTCTTGCTTTAGCAATATAAGAACAATCTTTTAGAAAATGTACAATATGCCAGTGCCTTGAAAGGCATGGCATTAAAAAAAATTTGTTTTTTTTTGTTATGATTTTTTTTATTGATTTGTTTATTTACTTTTAGTTTACAAGATTCAGTTCCACAATCCTTTGAGTTTCAAATTTTCTCCCCTCCTTCCCCCCCCCACCATGGCGGCATGCAATCGAGTATCTGATGGGCTTCCCCTTAATTTCCAGTTTTTTGCTACCAGAAAGAGAGCTGCAAATACTTTCACATTGGACATTAGTCTGGTTGTATAAAAGGGTTGTAACCAATTAATGGAGTGATCAATGGGAAAAGGGAAAGAGAACCAAACATGAAAAAGAATGATAGCATGTAGATTGCTTCAGTGTCCATTTAAACTCTGTTCTTTCTAGATCTTTCTCTGAATGTAGATACCTCCTTCCATCCTGAGACTTGTAGAGTTGTCTTATAACTGTGCGTTGCTAAGAAAAGTCCAGTTTATCCAAGTTGGTCATCACATATATGATGTGTCTGTGATTGTGTACAATTTTTTCCTGGTTCTGCTCTTCTCACTTAGCATCAGTTTGTATAAGCCTCTCCAGGTAAATACGAAATCCATCTCCTTCCCATTTCTTATAGCACAACAGTATTCCATTACATTCATATACCACAATTTGTTTAGCCATTCCTCAATTGATGAGCATCCCCTTAATTTCCAGTTTTTTGCTACCACAAAGAGAGCTGCAATAAATATTTTTGTACATATGGGTCTTCCTCCCACTCCTATGATCTCTTTGGGAAAAATTGCGTTTTTCTAATTTACCATTCAGAGGATTTGGCTATACTGTCTTCTTGTTGTTGTTGTTAGTTTAGTTTAGTTTCCCTGCTAAAAAATACCACTTTAAACTCTGATGGGGAATAAATGATGTTACTAATCCATTGCCCTCAATTCCACCTCCTTCCCCAACATGATGAATAACTAATGAGATAAAAATCTTACAGAAGGTGTATGAGCTAACATCAATACTTTGATGGGTAATTAATTATAAACCGGAAGTTTTAATGATGTCCTAAATTATGAGACCCATGCTTGAAAGGTTTATAAAAGTCATTAGACACCTGAAATTAAAATGGAAATTGATAATTAAATGTCTTCTATTTATTATGTCCTGCAAGATGTATATTCCAAGACAATATCTAAGCAACTTGGAAATCATCAGAAGTTTCATTAGCATTCAACTGTCCCCTAGACTTTTCAGGTACCAACTATGTGGGATAGGTGGTAAATCTTTTTTTTTTTTGACTACTTGATGATACATTAGATTGATTATTTAAGAGAATCTTAGTAGAATTCCATTGGATCCATGCTCCATGGTAACTTCATCCCTCTGTCACATCAACCTACTCAACATATTTTTATTGAAACCCACTGAAAAGGATGAAATGATATGCCCATCTGGGACTGCCTTTTTTCAGTCACCACAACAAGGTCGAACACACACACAGAGTTTGATGTGGAAATGTGTTTTTAAAAATCGACCTGGAACAGGTGGGGATGGGGGAAAAGAAGAAAGAGGTTTAAGAGGAAGAAATGAATTATGGAGGGAATAATCACCAAGGAAGCAAACTTCAACTTCAGAAAATGAGCTTTAAAGGGAATATTGAAAGTAAGTAAAGGACCAGTCATTAGGTTCTAGGACTCAGGAACAGAGGAAGGACAGTGGAGTAGAAGCAGATTGTTATTTCAATTATAGATCACTGCTCTAGGTCACATTGCTAATGTTATATTACCCTTATTTTTGTAAAGAGTTGGGGTGGCAAGTGAAGAAGAAAAAGTATGAGGAAATGATCGAGAGAAATGTGCAATTAATAGTCATCATTGTGCACGGGAATGGGATCAACTTACAGTAGTAGAATGAATTAGAAAGTAGAATCCAAAAATAGGTTGATTTGAAACACACTTAAAACAAAAATGTTTATGAAGAGTTCAAATGAGAATTCATTCTTCAGATAAACTCAAATATAGGAGTAGTAATCATAATCTCAAAGCCACAGTAAAAATAGATATGATTAAAAGAGACAAAGGGAGACTGCATCATGCTTCAATGTATCATAAACATAAATTAATATCAGTATTTAATATATAATCTCTGAATTATGTAGCATCTAAGTACTTAAAAGAAAAGTTACTTGAATTACATTAAGAAATAGCCAAATTATAATATAAGTCCTAATGCATATCTCTCAAACCTAGATAAATCTAGCAAAAAGATAAACAAACTAGGAAAGCTATGACTAGAATTTTAGAAAAGTCTAATATGATGTGATCCAGTGATCACTAAAGGGAAAGAAAAAGGAATATACATATACTCAGTTGTATGTGTCACCTTAACAAAAATTGATCCTGTGTTAGGGAAGAAAAAGTCCATAAACAAATGCAGAAAAAAGAAGTAAGCACATCCTTGATTGACCACAATGCAATAAAAATTGTATTCCATAAATGTACTTTGAAGGGACTAGAATTTAAATGTAGACTACATAACTTAATCCTGAAGATTTAGTAGTTAAAGGACATCTCATAAAATGATAGATAATTTCATCAAGGAAAATAACAACAACAAAAAAATTGACAACGTGCCAAAACTTTTGGGATGCAGCCAAAGCAGTTCTTAGGAGAAAAAGTATATTGCTAAGCACTTTCATCAATAGAAAAGAGAAATAACATAGAAATGAATAGGGCATGCAGTCAAAAACTCTAGAAAACCAAGTAAGCAAAAGAGCTCAGCAAAACTCCAAAATAGAACTTTTGAAAATCAAAGAAAAAGCTAATAACCTAGAAACAAAAAATAAACACACTTAATTGGTTAGGTAAAAGTAGGAGTTGCTTTCAAAAAATAAACAGATAAACCATTACCAAACCTTGTTTTAAATAAAGGAAAACCAATATCCACTGTTAGGAATTAAGAATTCTCAGCAAATGAAAGAAAAATAAAGAAAATTGTTAGACACTGGTTTACTCAGTTATGTGCTAACAAAATTGAAAAATGAAATGGTTGATTTTTTAAAAAAATTACATTCTCAAATCAACAGAACAAGAAATAGAGAATTTAAATAATCTAATCTGAGAAAAAGACATCAAGAAGCCATAGAAGAATTGCCAAACAGGGAAGGGAATAAGACCAGATGCATTTACAAGTCAGTTCTATTAGAATTTTAAAAAAAACCAATATCTTCTAATGTTACATGAACTTTCCAAAAAATAGAAAAAAGGGAAGATTTCTATTAAACTCATTTGATGGTGCAAAAATGATCTTCGTGCCTAAACCAGGGAGACACAAAGCAGAGAGAGAAAACCATGTAGACCAATATATACTTAAAACAAAATATTGAATAAAATATTTGCAGAGAGGGCACAGAAATGTGTTGAAAAGATTACACACTATGACCAGGTTGACTTTGTACCAGAAATCCAGGGTTATTTCAATATTAGGAAAATTGCAAACATAATAGACCATATTAGTAATGAAAATAAAATCATTAATCACATAATTATATCGATAGTTATTTTGAAAACTTTAGACCAAATGCAATACCCATTTCTATTAGAAATAATAAACTGCTTAGGAATAAATGGACCTTTCATTATTATTAAAAATAATATCATATCTAAAAGTAAGAAATAACATTATCTATAGTAAGGAAACCTTAGAGATCTTTTCAATATTAGCAGATATGATAAGGGTATAGATTGTCACCACTGTTATTTGATATAGTTCTTGAAATGTTAAATATAACAATAAAACTAGGGAGGAAAAGAAATTTAGGAAATAATCATAGGCAACAAGGAAACAAAACGATCCATTTTTGCAGATGATATGATGATCTACATAGAGAATCTCAGAGTTCTGGCCTGGGCCTTCTTCTCTTCTTCCTCTATGCTCCTTCACTTGGTGATCTCATCAGCTCCGACGGATTTAATCACCATCTCTATGCTGATGATTCCCAAATCTACCTTTTCTGCCCCAGCCTCTCTGCTGCCCTCTAACTTCACATCTGCAACTTCCTTTTAGACATCTTGAACTGGAAATCCAGTTAGATTTAAGCTTAAACTTAAATTCATTATGTTCAAAATGAACCTCATTATTTTCCCAGCTAAACCTTCCTCACCTCCCACCATCTCTGTTACTATTGAGGGTAACACCTTCCTCCTACTCCCTGAAGCTCACAGTCTAGAAGTCAGCCCAGACTCAGTACTCTCTCTCACACCTCATATCTAAGCTGTTGCCAAGGCCTACGAATGTCACTTCTGCAAAATCTTCTCTCCTCTGACACTGCCACCACTCTAGTGCAGGACCTCGTCATCTCATGCCTGGATTATTGCAGTAGCCCACTGGTGAGGCTACCTGCTTCAAGTCTATCCTTCCACTCATGTATCCATTTAGCCACTAGAATGATTTTCCTAAGGCACATGGTTTCCAATCAGGTCACCCACCTACTCAGTAAAAACTCCATTGACTTCCTATTGCCTTCCAGGAGCAACTACAAAATGCCCTGTTTGGCATGCAAAGCCTTTCATAACCTAGCCCTCTCCTACATTTCCAGTTTTCCTACACCTTTCTCCTCAACACATACTCTTTAATTCAGTGACACTGGCCTCCTGGCTGTTCCACAAACAAGCCTCTCCATCTCCCAGCTCTAGGCATTCTCTCTGCCTGTCTCTCATGCCTGGAACTCTATTGCCGCTCTGCTCTGACTCCTGCCTCCCTGGCTTTCTTTATGTCCCAACTAAAATCCCGTCTTTTACAGGAAGCCTTCTCTAACCTCCCTTAATTCCAGTACTTTCTCTCTATTAGTTATTTTCTCTTTATCCTTATATAACTCGCTCATATATGTTTGTTTGTATGTTGTAAGCTCCCTGGCAGTTGGGGCTGTCTTTTGCCTCTTTTTTATTCCCAGTGCTTAACACAGTGCCTGGCACATAGTAGACATAACAAATGTTTATTGATTGATTGATATTGATGTATACAAATAATCAGCCTTTTGTATATTACCAACAAAGCCAGCAGAAAGAGATAAAGAGTAATTCCATGCAAAATAACTATAGAATGTATAAAATATTTAGGAGTTCACCTTCCAAGAAGCACAGCAATTATACGACTACAACTACAAATAGTCATTACAGAAATAAAGATAAACCTTAATAACTAAAGAGATATTATTTGCCTATCATTGGATGGAGCCAATATAATAAAATAGAACCAAATTAATTTATCTGTATAGTGCCATATTAAACTATCAAAGAGGCATTTTATGAAGTTAGAAAATATATTAACAAAATTCATCTGTAGCAACAAATGACCAAGAATCTGTAGGCAAATAGTGAACAATAATGAGAAATGCCATATCCCACATACCACGTTAAATTCCAAATGGCGCATAGCTTAGATATAAATGGTTATGTCATAAGTCAGCCAAGCAGGCAAGAAGGTACTTTTCACACTTACAGATAGGGGAAGAATTGTTGACCAAGCAATGGATAGAGAGGATCATAGAAGATAAAATGGACAATTTTGATTATAGAAAATGGAAAAGCTTTTGAACAAATAAAATCAATGCAGCTAAAATTAGAGGGAAGTAGTTAGCTGAGAAAAATCTTTTAAACAAATTTCTCAAGTAAAGGTCTGATACTGAAGACATACAGGAATTTGATTTAAATATATAAGAACCACTCCTCCAGAGACACAATGTCAAAGGATATGAAAAGGCAATTCTCAGCAGAAGAAAAGCAAGATGTCAACCCGTATGTTAAAAATGTACCAAATAACTAATAATAAGAGAAATGCAAAATAAAATAGCTTTGTATTTCCCCATCATACCCATAAGATTGGCAATAATGACTGAAAAAAGGAAAACAACAGTTGTTTGAGGGACTATAGAAGGACAGGCACACTAAAGCACTGTAGGGCAAACATTCTGGAAACCAAATCCCAAGGTATACTTAGAAAGTAACTAAATTGTGCATACCTTTTTGCCCACTTCCAGGCACCCCTCTAAAGAAATAAAAGAAAGAAGGATTGGGTCTATCTGTAGAAAAATAATCATAGTAGCTTTTTTCCCCTGCATCAAAGAACTAGAAACCAAGGAAGTATCAATCAGGTGGGGAATGGTTCAACAAATTATGGCATATGGATGTAATGGAATATTATTATGCCATACTAAATGATGAAAGGAATGGATTCAGAGAAAGCTCAAGACTTGTATGAATTGATGTGAAATGGTTTTTAGAACCAGAGGAACAATTTTTTCAAAGACTATAGCATTATAAATAAAAGCGACTTTGAATAACTGAAGGACTTTGATCAGTTCAGTGACCAACTGCTGCTCCAAAGGAGTAAGGATAAAATATATCTCCCACCTATTTGCAGGAAAGGGTTGGACTAGAGATGCAGAATGAGGCCTATGTTTTCAGACACAGTCAGGGTATGGATTTGTTGACTGTTATAATTTGTTATGACTAGGGAGAAAGTGAGAATTGAAGACAAGAGGGAGTTACCGATAGCAAAAATAAAAAGGAAGAAATAAAATCGTATCATTGAAGTATTTATTATTTTTATTTTCCTGAGTTACTTGCAAAAACAATTTTAACATTCATTTTCAAAACTTTGAGTCCCAAATTCTTTCCCTTCCTCCCTTGCTACTCCTTCTCATTGAGAAGGCAAGCAATTAGATATAGGTTAAACATATATAGTTTTGCAACTGAAACCATACACTCCCCCCCAAAAAAACACTCAAGAAAAATAGATAAAGTTTAAGAACTATGCTTCAACTGTATTCAGACAGCATCAGTTTTTTCTTTGGGGATAGATAGCATTTTTCTTCACAAATCCCTCAGAGTTGCCTTGGATCATTGTATTGCTGAGAATGAATGCCGAGTCATTCATAGCTGATCATCCTAGAATATTGCTCTTACTGTGTACACAGTACATTTCACTTTACATCAGCTCATGCAAGTCTCTCCAGGCTTTTCCAAAAGCATCCCACTCATCATTCCCCATAGCACAATGTCACTGAAGTATTTAAAGAAAACGCAAAGAAAAGATCATAAAGAGGTTTTGAGAGCGGCATAAACAAGGAAGATAGCTTTGAGTCTAGGATGCTGAATTAAATACATACTTAGAAAACAATGTAATGAAGTTTGCAGTTTCACATACAACCATCTTTATTGTAAAAATAATAAGAGGAATGCAAAATAAAACAATTAGTTTCCCTCTCACACCCATCAGATTGGCAAGAAAAGATCGCCAAAAAAAGGAAAATGGCAATTGTTCTCTTTCCTGTTGATTGTAGCAGGTCTGTTGTGTATGGAAATATTCATATTTGCTGGTGTTTGTCAGGTTAATAATAACCAAAAACAATTCATTGAAAGTACTATGCAAGTGTCAGCTGCTAGGATTGTTACTCATTCCACTCTAGTTATCTCTTTTATTTATTTATTTGTTTGTTTGTTTGTTTGCTTTTTTTTGCAGGGCAATTGGGGTTCAATGACCTGCCCAAAGTCACATGGATAGTAAGTGTGTCAAGTGTCTGAGGCCAAATTTGAACTCAGGTCCTCCTGACTCAGGGCCAGTGCTCTACTCACTGCACCACCTAGCCGCCCCTCTAGTTATCCTTCTTAATGGAGTTAAGATTGAAGTGGTCCTTGGAGAAGTCACTGTCCTCTTACTCTTAAATAGCTAAGTTTAGTGGCCTTCTCTTCCTTCTCTGATTTGTTGAATAGTTACTGGATTGGAAGCCATTCTCCTCTCCTTTCTGTTGGAGTCAGTGTCTGCCAAAGGACTTAACTTGTCTCTTTCAACTTTGCCTGTCCCTGCTGTGTTGAAAGAAATCAAAGCAAAGAAGACTACAGCAGGTTTTGTTCTCCTAAGGAGCAGAGATGAATCTGCCGTCCAATCATTTTTTGATCAAGACAATAAAAGTAATAGAAAAGCATTAAGAACAGAATTGAGGTCAACAACATTGGGAAAGGAAGACTTGGGAGAGATTGCAGAGTAGCAGCTGGTCCTTCCCACTGAATACTTCTCAAATCAGAGAAATCAATGTGAGTTTTTGTTTCCATTTTGGTGCCCTGCATGCACCAGGATAACTGAAAACCCAACCACCCAACTTACAAAGGGGGTTTCTGGCAGCACGAATGTAGAAACCTGCTGCTCTGGTGATTGTTGCTTGTTTCCAAGTTGCCATGCATGACTGAGCTCCCCATATGAACATGTCAGGTGTGCTTAATGAGCCACAGAGATGCTCTGAAGCTTTCAATCAGGAAGGCAGAAGCTTCCAGAAATAAGGAGCTGAATAGACCATTTGGTTTTACATTTAACCATTTGGTGAAGTGTCATTTATTCCCTGATTCAATTAATTGTCATCTATATAGACGACCACTTCCTGATTGCTTAATAAAAAAAAACAAGCAAACAAAAGCCTAGTCTTCTGACCTTCAAATATCTAGGGTTTTGTGTGTGTGTGTGTGTGTGTGTGTGTGTGTGTGTGTGTGTGTGTGTGTGTGTGTTGTTTATTTCAATGGGGGAATGGAATATGAAATTATTTCCTTCATCAGATATTGAGATCAAGCTTTTTGGAGAAGTTCCAGATAGGGTTCCTGATTTGAGTAGAATGTTTTATTTGATATTTTTGGAACCGCTTCCAATGGAAGAATCTGTGATCATCATATAGAGCAAGGTAATGAATGGTTCATCTGTTTCAGTATAGTTCTAAATATGGCAAAGGAATTATGACTTTGCTTCCAGGACTCAGAGAATACCAACAACACTGGGTTGGGGTACGCTTCTTGCCCCTGGGTACACACATCTGTGGCCTCTGCTCCACCCCCATCTTTCCAGGAGTAACCATTCTTTCTACAGCTTAGAAACCTTGAAGTGGCCTGGGACTTTCTTCTTCTCCCTCATAGCACCATTCCAGGTGAGGTCCCCACTTTGCCCCATTCTTGCCCTATCTCCCTTGCCCCAGACACAGAAATTCCTAGTTATAGTTCTGCATTTCAGTGTGTCAGAAATATCCAACAGATTATATCATGGTCAGCTCTGGAATAGAGGGAGGAAAGGAAGAAGGCTTCCCATTTAACGGATTATAGCCTAAATGACAATGAATTCTTTTTTGTCACATTTTTATGATGACCATTTAAAGTAAGGTGTTACCATTTAAATTTGTGTATGACAGTAATTTGCCAGGTGGGTCTACTGAATTGGTACTCACTGTTTGGCCCTTCCAAAACTGCAGTCTCTTTTCTCCTCTTACCCCTGATTTGCCTGCAGCTGGATTTTAGGAGACCCAGATTATGAACTAGTTGGATAGTGTCCATAGCCTTTAAAGAGCTGATCCAGATTTCCCCAGCCACTTATAGCAGTTGAGCAGACTTAGCATGGTTACTTGTGGTTTATGAAAGAAAAAGAGACAAAAGAACAGAGCAAACTCCTGGAAGTAATAGAAAGGAGTAGAATCAAGGGCACAAGAAGAGGAATTACCTTTGGTGTAGAGAAGACCCAGGATGGAGGACCTCAATTTTCTCAAGTTGAATAGGAAGCAGGGTCATCTGCCAAAATATTTCTCTTTGGGAGTACATAACGTGGACTTGAGGAAAATGTTTGGAATTGTCGCAGTGAAGAGAACAATAGTTTCACATAGAGTAAAATTAATGGATTACCCTGCAGCTTTGTGTGCCATGTCAAGCTTAGATAATCTGAATCTGATAGTAGATGCATTTGACTCCTTTACATGACTTCTAGCAGTGTACATCAGCATGGGAGTATGAGCAGAGAAGTCTGTGGCTGGGGGTGGACAGTGGTTCAGAACTGGCAAGGCATGATTTGTTCTTGAATTTAGAGCCTAGTAGTGGCAACATCTTTCACAGCACAGAGGGTAATAGCAGTCCTCAGTTGCTAGCTTAGAGAGGCACCAAATCTTGGCACAAAGGGACAACAGTGAACTATGATACTAGTCTAGATGGAGCCAGCAGTATGGACTACCGTGGCACCGAGCAGTGATACCAGCCCCAGTGGCTGGGCCCCTGCAGAGTGGGTATAGACATGAGCAGTAGCAAAGGCAAAAGCAGGCTCAGCGTAGTTTGCTTTGTTTACTATAATATAATTGTTTATTGTAACACAATAAATAATACTATAAAACAATAAATTATTTACTGTAATATAGAACAGATTGTCCCCTCGTGATTATTGGACACCTCCTTCCTAGGGAGGGCTTGGAGGACCAAAGGGTGGTAATATTAGAAGGTGGCTTGCTTTCTGGTGACAGGAAAGAGGTGAAAATGTCTGTCCTTTGTTTTCCATAATTTAGAACTGATTTGCCCTTCCACATTGCTGCCAATACAAAATCCAGTGGTTATCGGTTTATTCTTTTTCATAGACGGCTTATAGGATGAGTCTTGTATTGAACCTGGAAGTAGGATGGACTGAGGACAGGAAGCTCATAACCTCTCAGTTACTTTACTATAGATAATCCTGACCCTTGTTGAGAATAAATGCCTCTGCAGGAGGTATCATTATCTTCACCGTAGCCCTGATGTTCCTGGTACTGCCCCTGGTCATGATCACCCATCAGGGGACCTACTGTGAACTGGATTGATTTGGCACCACCCACCACATAGACAAGATCATTTAGTTCCAAGACTCACTCCTTCCAAAACGGGTAGGGGGATCTTGGGATTGCTAGTCTTTGTTCTCCTGTTTGGTCATTCTCTCCAGGTTACTATTGCTTTGATTGTTGTCTTTTGTTTTAGTTTACTTTGAGATTTTCTTTCTGGTTTAGTTTTTCCTTCTCCAGTGTTGCCTTTGTCAGTAATCTTGCATCATCAAAGTCAGGGAAATGAAGTAACAGTCCTAAAGTCATTTAAATGGTAGAAGGTCTTCCTGAAAACATTTAAGACCTTTCCACCAAGGAGAAGGAGTATGGTAGGAGGAATATCTACTAGAACCCTCTTCCATGTAGCCGGAACTAGTTCTTCTACTAAAAACGTATCAACACATTTTTGGGAGACTTAATTGGTTCAAAGGAATAAAGGCTTGGACACTTATTTTGATTCATGGTCACCTGAGTACAGAAAGCCATGAGGAACTCCAGCTCTTCCTGAGGCCTGGCCATCAGACCACTGTGCACCTGAGGGACGTAGGAATTGTCCTCAGTTGAATCAAATCAGAGTCCAGAATTAATGTCTTTGTTGAATATCCTTTCCCTGCTTAGACTAAATAAATCTCCATTACAAATCACTTCCTAAGTGCTTCATTTTATGCCACTGTCTTACCTAAGTTATCAGAGGACCAGCCTGAATCAGACTGAGTTTGTTTGTGAATTTGGAAGCTCAGGTGTTTGAGAGGGAATGACTATGAACTTTGAAGTTCTCAAGTATGAAAGCAGAGGTTGGGGCACAAAGAAAGGTATAAACCAGGTACTGAACTCCTTGAGAGAAGGGAGGAGATGTAATAGTAATCTGTTTAGCAGGATACTTAGCACTTAGTACTAAGTGCTAAGTGTGGAAGGGGCAAACCCTGTCCCATTGTTGAGAAGGCATGAACTCCCCTGTTGATGTGGAAGAAGGGAATTGGCTGAGGTGTGTA
>CM053582.1:33522324-33589735 GCA_028627135.1 Pseudochirops cupreus | reverse complement strand
TCAAAACAAAATCTTCAGTGAAGAGAGAGGGCTGAACTGGGAGGAGCTGGTGCTGTGGATTTAGAGGGAAGCCCAAGCAGAGAGAAGGCCCAAGCAGAGAAGGCCAGAAGGAGTTTTGGAGAGCAATATCATGGAGGCAGAGAAGAGAATTGCTGGGGGCCAGGGTTGCTGAGAGAAAGACTGCTGAGGGCCAGTTGGAGCTGCCCAGGACTTTTGGGAACTGCCACCCGGAGCTGCCGAGAACTGAGGAGGCATGGCTGTGATGCTGGTATTTTGTCTGTCTGTTTTGATGTTGTTTTGCCAGATTCATCTGCTGGTGAAGGACAGTGCTGCTGTTGTAGAGGTCCTGGAACCTTGCTGTTGGTTCAGAAGCCCTGAAGGAGGATTTTCTTGTTGTATGTTTACAGAAATCCTGAAAGACGGTCTTGCTGATGTTTTCAGGGGTTCTGGGACTGTTCTGCAGGCAGAGAGTGAATTAATGAGGACACTGGCAATGTATATTGTGGCTTGGTAAGGTTTGTCTACCCAGAAACAGAGATTGCTGAGAACTTGCCTCATGTTCAAGATGAAGGAAGGGCCTTTCCTTGGGTTTTCAGTGCTGTGATGATATCTTAACCTTGTTGTAGCTTAAGGGTAGATGGCCTTTTGTGCTCTCCTGCCCCTTTTGGGAAAGTGCTTGACATTAATGGATGATATTGTAATTCAGTTGTGATCCAGGGGTGAGAAACTTTTGACTTTTTGTGCTCTTTGACTGAACAAATGAATGTACTTTGTTTATGATTAGAAACTAATCTCCATTTGAGAAGAGAGACTTTGACTGACTAAATGAATGTACTGTCCAGGGGTGGAGTAGTACCTGGATTGAATTGAGAACTTACTTGCTAAATGAATGAGTTACACTGTATTTTGATTTTCTCTGTTCTGTGAATGTTTTGCCTTAATTTGTCACTGAATAAAATAGAGTTACTATGCTGGTATTCTGAACCTTGGAAGTTGCCTTTGCTTGGTATTACAACTTGAGGACCTAGAGGGCCACATGTGGCCTCAAGGATGTAGGTTCCCCACCCCTGGCCTAGCCCAATGACTCACACAAGGTCACTGCTTATTACGTGTTGGTAGAATTGAATCTAATTAGCAGCAATTCCAAAGCTTAGATGTGTTGACAAATGCACATTTGCAACCCCAGTCTCTTCTTTCTTCTCTACAAGCTCCCCATCCAAATGTACATACACATATTGTATAGACACATATATGTGTGTGTATGGGTGAGTGGGTGTGTGTGGGTGTGTGTGTAGGCTGATGATGGTGCACAAGAGGAAAAAATACAGTGGTATCTTCTCAGTGACAGGATCAAAGTCTCTTATACTTCTGACTAACTCCCAGTTTTGTACTTGTTTTGATATAAAGATATCTGTGAGTAGCACATTACCCACAGATAGCCTTCATCTTGGAAATTTTTAAAAGAACATGTGAAGGGTGAGGATATGGCATTTTCTATAATTTGGAAATTTGTCAACAGGAAAATTTACTTAGGGACACTGTATTTATATATTTTTTAAAAATCTCTTTCCCGCCCTCCTTCCCCCAAATGCAAGCCTGTAACTAGGAGATATCCAGGAACTTCCTAAGTAAATGATGATAAATTATCAGTCACTTTCTTCCCAGGTGTCCGCTTTGCCAGGGAGATAAAGGAATAATCTCATTAGCATCAAACAACAGGGATTTTGTAATACTTAAAATAGCTCACTACCCTTCATCCCACTCCTTTACTCCCTCCTCTCTTATATATACACTTAGACCTAAGGTCCTTTTGCTGAAGGTCAGAGCCAAAGCCTAGTAGAATAGAGTGGAATTTTGTTGGTAATCAGTATTCATTTCAGGGACTCACATACAAAAAGAAATTATTTCATTTACTCTATTGAGTGGTAATTCCCTCCCAATTTCTCCTTTGCTAGGGTTTTAGGACTTAAAGTGACACACAGGACAAAATCTTTGATACAAATCTACATAAAAACAGTGTTTTTGTAAGCCAAAATATCTGGTTTATTTGGCCAGTTATCCTGATGTTTTGTCAACAAGACGCCAAAACGATTCTATTTCTTTACAAATTGAGCATCCTTGTTGATAAAATACATACACAACTATATGTTTCATTATATGATGATATATCTTTTCAGTGTCTTAAATCCAATGTTACTTTTGCAAACAAGTCTGTAAAATGGCATTTTAAAAGTGATAACATCCTTGGCAATAATTTGGGCAGAAAGGGGAGCAATATGCTGAAATTTGGGGAATAGACAAAAATACCAAGCCAAAGCAGTGGTTTATTTTTAGTCAATTTTTGTTGGAGCCATTTTGTATGTAAAGAGGTAGCTGTAATGTATTAGAACTTAGTCCGATAAATATAAAATAGAGGAAAAAAGGATAGCCCAATATCATTAGTGAATAATCATGTGGATATTTTAAATAAAATACTTGGAATTATAGTACTACAACTACCATTCTTTGTTATGTCACCAAACCATATCAATAATAAAAAAAACCACTATACCTTATGCTTCTATTAATAGATGGAGGAAATGTCTCTAATAAGATATATAATTCACATTAAAATGCTAATGGAAGAAATGGAAAGCTTATTTCTTAACCAAATGCAAAACATTTACCTGAATCTAAGAGTTAGTATTGTAATCTTTCTAAAGCAAAGATCTAAGGATATTACTCACTTGCTCAAGAGTCTTTAGTAGCCTCTTATTGCCTCTAGGATAAACTACAAACTCCTTAGTTTGGCATTTAATGCCCTGAATAATCTGGCTCCATCCTACCTTTGTAAGCCATACTTCTTGTCAAAGATCAGCATCTGTTAGTACAGTGAAGATCATGCATCTTAATTACAAACTTTGGTTTGTAAAAAGAAAAAAAAACTGAGCCTAGTTCAATTCTATAAGATTAAAGACATGGAAAATTAAAATATACCTGTGGAAATTCTAGCAAATTGCCCTTTACTCATGGGCACCATTGATTCTAACAAAAGGAGAAAGGTTCTTTTAAAATAAGTGTGATGAAAGTTGACTATAAAAGTATATGTAAGATTATAATAGGTGAATCTATCCATCTGTTCCTCCCTGATCTGCCATTATTAGCCTGACATGAGTTTTTAGCTATACTTTGCAAGCACCATCTCAGCTAGAGTATTTAAAGGTATCTGGAGGAAGACAAATAAAATAGCAGTTGTGTGGATTTAAAAGACCAGACTCATGCACATGTCTTAAGAACTTTAGATTTTGTATAACAGCAGGACTAAATATTTTTAGCTCTGGGGATATGTCACAGAGAGTTAAACATGCCCAGAAAAGCCAGGCATCCTACCTGAATGTTCATTATCTTTTGTGTATCCGAAACCGAAGTACCTGTTCTTACTCTAGAAATAGATTTAAGATAGCTCTCTCCCTTCCTGCAAAACTTGTCTTATTTATACAACCTTGTTGCATTAAGTGTCTGTCTAGTGCTACTGTAGTTTAAAAGAACAGTCAAGGGTAACTTAAGCACTTTTGGACTAGCAAGCTGGATGCAAATGTGGCAACATTTTCCCCCACTATTTTGGTATACCTCCAAGAGTGGATTATATTGACTGAATGATAAAGGAGAACCAAAAATATTTTCTAGTTCTCTTTTCTTAACATCATAATAAAAAATATCACTTAATGACTTGTCTTCATCCTAGATGTGACATCAAAGGCAATGGTGGGAAAGTTGACCACATTTAAAAGCTCCTTGGCTTATTCAGTCCTTTGAGGTATGTCTAATGTGGAGCTGTGGGCCCATTACTAAGTGAATGGAAAGGTCATTACAGTATATATATAGCACAGTGGAAAAAAATCTTTCTCCCTTCATGGTGGTGAGGTAAGAGTCATATTCAATGACATGTCAAAATAATGTCCTAGTAAGTGGATGAAAAGATATCTCCGAAAACTTACTATTGGTTTTCATTTCATGGACTCCTAAAAAGAAGCCTTATGCATTCTACTGAGATGGCCAGTTATTATGCCTTTTGAAAAGTCTCTTTGAAGCCTGTGGTATTTTGTTTTGAGAAGGGAACATTGAGCTACTCCTCTCAAGGCATACTAATACTAAGACTGTTGTTCTATAGTATTATTTGTGCATAAAAATAATATGAATCTCATACTTATAAATGGGTATTTTTCATAGAGTTTCAGTGAAATTTGAGAGATCCATTAACTTGATTCTATTTTTTAAAAAATATTACACCTTTTCTGAAGGTATTGAGTTCAGGTTGGTAAGATCCATAGGAAAAGAGATTACAAAGAAGATGTCCCTTCTTTCACGAAACTTCATTACAACTTTCTAGTTTCTTTTGAAGGGAGGCATTATTGCATAGTAGTTTACCTCTGAGACAGGAGATTTAGGTTGAAGTCCTGCCTTTGAAATGCTCAATACGCATTTGTTAAATCAATACAATGAGGTATAAGTTATCTCCAGTTTTTCTATTCCTTGAATTTAGTCTATCCTAAATGAAGGTAAAAATTCTTGGGCTTTGGGCCAAAGGCCTTGCCTAGATACATAGAGCAACAAGTATGCCTAGGTGATCCTTGAAAGAACTCACAAAGTTGTAAGGAAAACCAAACTGATATGGGTTTCTGATGGTAGACCTAGGTCACATTTCAAAATTCATTTCACAAAAGAATGCCTAAGCATTATCCTTTTAACTGACATAATTGACTATTTCTGATGTTCTATTGACATGAATACCAGTTAAATTATCCCTAGGCATCTTTTGGACTGCTTCTAGATACATGGGCCAAGGAGATAATAAGTGGGGGGGGTTCTCTTTAGCTCAGGGACTATGCAAATTTGGGGAACAGTTTTGGAGAGAATTCAGATAGAGGTTTTCTAGGCTAGGGGTATATACATGTTGCTCTCTGCCTTCAGTCATGGCATGGAGCATAGTTTGAAAACATATCGTCAAAAAGACTTAGGTGAGCTTAAGAAGTTCTACCTGAGTGGTATCAATAATAATTTTTAAATCAAGATCCAGTAGAATCACAGGACCTCAGAGTTGGGAGGAACTTCTGAAGATACTCAGTGATCATAAATGGCCTCAATAAAATCCCTGACATGAGGTCAGCCATCCTTTACAAAATGACCCACAATGAGACCTTATCCTTGAGGCATCTCATTTCAGTTAGAGACAGTTCCAATCATTAGAAAGTTTGTCTTTATATGGAACCAAAGTCTTTTATCTGGGGCCAAGTACAACATCTTTTATCCTTCTTCCACATGACAGGTTTTCAGAAACTAGAAGACATTTATCATGTTGTACCCTATCCCCATTTCTCCTTTTTCTCAAGAATATACAATTTTCACTTCCTCTAACCAATTCTTACATGACTCAGATCCCCACACTTTGCTGGTCACCAATAATTAGAACATGTTCTAATTTGCCAACATCTTTCCTAAAATAGGGCACCCAAAATTAAACACAATACTCCACATATGCTCTGACCAAGCCAGAATATGGCCCCATGATCAGCTCCTCATTCTGAATACATCATCTCTATTGACATAGCATAAAATCTTGTTCGCTTTTTTTGTTTTCTTGTTATACTGTCAGTCATATTGGACTTGCAGTTACTAAAACTTCCAGATCTCTTTCACATGAACTGTTATCTAGCCACACTTCCCTCATTTTATACTTATGCAATTGATTTTTTGAACCAAAGTGCAGGACTTTACATTTATTGCTGTGACTTTGCATCTTATTTCATTCAGCCTGACTCTGTCATCCTAAGTGTTTGCCATCTTTCCCAACTTGATATTATTTGAAAACTTGATTAGTATGTCCTCTATGTCTGCGTACAAGTGGGAGCTGACATTTTCTTATTTTCTTTGATTTTATTTTATATAATCTGGGACTTTCTTTGATTGGGTTGGCAGATTTTAATTTTGAGGAGTACAAGTGATTTTAGGTGAAGATAAAATCTGTCCATCACTCATTTAAATTCTGTACTTTGCCAGATTATTCAAATAATTCTCAGTTCCAAATACATATATGTGTGTATGTGTGTGTATGTGTATACATACACATGACATTGGATATAACGTGTTACATGGCAGTTCTTCAATAGGGTATTTGGGTAATTGCTGTTTGTATCACTGCTTGTTCTTGTAAATCTTTAACTTTGAAGCACACAGCTCCTCAATAATGGCAAAAATATGGTGGTGTTGATGTTAAAAGGCTTGATTTATCAAGAGATTGTTTGTAACAGTATTTAGCAAGTGCAAATTAGCACCCCTGTTGCAATTGTAAACGCTCATTTGCAATTTACTAAAGAATTAGTACTTTTGCTAGCAGGTGTTAATTTGTAACTAAAATGAAAATTCATGAGGCCCCTGTGTTCACCAGAGTCAGTGTAATTTCTTTATCTTATGGCATAATACCTTTAAATAAAATCAGTGTTCATATAGGCAAGAAGGCCAGGCTTGGAGAAGGAGTTCCTCTAGTTTTACCACTTTGAGACTGTCATCTTCTGCTGTCTCCTTAACTCATTAACATGACACCAATGTACATGATGAAGAAGGAACATGTCAGAGAAAGGGAGAGGAGAGATTAGCGTAAATTGTATGGAGGAACTGTTGCTTGGTACCAATGGATACCATCACTGATGGTGACTATCTTTCCTAGTCCACTTGTCTGTTTGCTATTAATATTAATTAATGCTAATTAATATTTGCATGTTAGTGATATTGCCTTATATGAGATTTGTGACCTCCAATCTTAGATTATCCCCAACATCTGTCACATTTTCTCCTATCCATGCACTTGCTGAGCATAACACCAGGTCTCCTACCACCCAGGCTGATACTCTTTCTACTATACTGTACTGCCTTTTAAGAATGCTGGAGGGAGGGGGGTTAAGGGAAGAGTGAAAGATTGGTTTCCCAACCTAAACCTTTGAAGTCTTTTGAATATCTTGCGAGAATGTGTCAATTTGTAGAAGCTTTAGGAAGCTATTTTGAGTTGGCCAATGTGTTAGAAAACCACCATAAGAGTTTAATAGCTAAACTTATTTTAAGTATAGGAAGTTCTCTTTTCATTTTCTTCCTTAATTAAACCTGTGCCTATATATTAACTGGTCATGAAAGGGTTCAAATGAGTACAGATGAAAACATATCTTTATTTTCAGTAACAGAAAAAGTATTTTCTTAGCTTGTTTTAGTTGTTGAGATATACACAAGAAAGGGACCATAGTTAATAAGACCAAGCCATACTGTGTATCCCCCATGGCTGATCAGTGGTACGTGAACACTGTCAGATATGCTTGTCCAAGAGATTATGAATGGGGGTAAATTGCACATTGGAATCCTAGATAGTCTCCTTGCAAATACTTTTGTGCCTAAATCCAAGAACCGAAAGCAAGGACCCTACACCAATCTAATGCAAATTGGGTGCAAAACATTGGAGGCAAACGGAAGACAACTTGGAAACTCTAGCAGAGAAAACTGAGGTACTTATTAAGGTGATTAAGACTCAAGACTTTTGCAATTGGGGAACTTTCTTTTACACCTCATTTAAACGCTTTCTTTTTTCTTTTTGAGTTATATTGATTTCTGTTTTTATATCACAGTCAGAGGTATATAAGGTGTTCAGGGAGACTAGCACCCCTGGAGTGATGGCTTGCCAAGCCCTTTTCAAGGCTACTCACCCACCTTTGGTGTCCATCTTTTCACCCAACTCTCACCTGTGGCTCCAAGAAACTGTAGCATGTACAGTGGCAATACCATGATACAACATCTTGGCAGATGGGCTAAACCAGGTTGGGGGTAACCACCAAGCCTCACATCCATTGGTGAGTTACCGGGATGTCTACCCCAAGCATGTGAAGACATCCCCCGGTAGAATGGAAGAATGAGAACAAATTGTTAAACAGCTATGAAGGAGGCTGAAGCAGAAGCTGTGAACTGCTTAGAGCTTGGTCAGACATTGAAGACACCAAGGTCATCCACTGCATGCCAGAACATCACCAGTCATCTTGACTTGTCTTACCACTGGACTTTGAAAACTCTGGAAGAGAGACTGAGGCTGCTGACTTTGTGCAGCTGTGCCACACAAATCCAATTCATAGCAAGTCAAGATATCAGCTTGTGATGTCATTGGTTCTCTTCAAATAAAGGACAAACAACAACATCACAGTCATTTTTTTATATACCCCTCCCTAACCCACTCCCTCACTGTACCAGTGATGAGCATTCAACTTTTAACAAAGAGAATATGCAACCTTTTGCACCTATGGTCCTGTACCTTTCTGATGGAAAGGTGGTGCACTTCTTCATTTCTTCTTCAGAGTCAAGATTGTTGACTCTCTTGTGAGTCGTGCACAATGATGAGTTGGCCATCTTTCCATTTTCATCTTGCTTTCATGACCCACATGAAATTGAAATCTTATAAAATATTGTCAACATCACACCTTCAAAAATCTAGATCTGCTTCCAAAACTGGATTAAGTACCTGATATGAAGCACTTACAAATAGGTATCTCTAGCCTTATACATTAACAAACAATTAGGTACAAATTGAATATGTCTAAATAATCTTCTAGTTTTCTTGGCTTTTCTTAGTTTCCATTTAGTCTTCAATGCCTCTAGTCCCAGAATCACAAAATCTGAGCTGAAAGGAGTTATCAAATTCCATCTGGTCTGATCCTCTCTGTGGCATCTTTTAAATCCAAAAATAAGCGTCTGTTAAGCTGTGATGCACAGAGCAGTACCAAGTGGTCATTCACACTTTGTTTGAAGCTATCAAATGATATCAAGCTCCTAATGTCAGCAGTGCCATTCCTGAACCCCTCTATTTATGATGATTTTTTCCCTTTACATTGAGCTTAACTCTGCTGCTCTGCTATTTCCATTCAGTGGTCCCGCTTCTACCCTCTGGCACCAAGGGAAACCACAATCATTCCCTTTTCACCTGGCAGACATTTAACTTCTTGAAGATAGCTCTCAGCACCTGCCCCTTCCCTTTCCTATTTAAATATTTCCAGTTTCTTTAACTATCTCTCATTTGGCATAGTCTCTAATTCTTCTCATCATCCTGGTTACTCTCCTCTGAATGAAAATATACCCCCAAAAGACTGGCCATTATGGAGGGAGTGGTCTTTGATTTCTTCCAACTGACCTTTCAGTAATGTGGCTGAACAAATAATGGTATATGAATGTGATAGTATACTAGTATGTGATCAGAAATGACAGAAGGAAAAGTTTCAGAAAAACTGGAGGTTTGTATGAACTGATGCAAAATGAAGTGAGCAGAACAAGGAGAGCAATTTATACACCAAAAACAGCATGGTTAAAAGAAAAAAAAACTTTGAAAGATTTCAGAACTCTGATCAGTGGGATGGTCAGTCTTGGGCACATAGGACTGATGATGAAGCATACAATCCATCTCCTGACAGGGATGGCATATAGTCTTCCAAGTGCAGATATAAATAAAAATTTTTAATCATGGCCAATGTTGGAGTTTGTTTTGCTTGATTATGCATCATTTCTTGTGAGGATTGTCTTTTTCTTCTCTTTTTTCCTTCAATGGAGCGGCTGGGAGAGAGAGAAAATAAATTTTTGTTCATTAAAATATATAGTCAAAAATTTAAAATAATTAAATATCCTCTTTCTTCAAAAGAATTTGTGGTTAAAATTCTTTTCCAGCCTTTTTGCCATTAGTTAGGAATATGTACAAAAGCAATGCATTTAAGGAAGCTGCTATAGAATTTTAGTGGGGTTCTGGTACAATTTCTGATACTAGAGAAATACCAAATAAATGAAGCATTCTCTTTGACCAGCCAATATGGATGGAAGGGTATTGTTGTGGGAAAAATCTCAGCTTTGAGATGACTCTTTGAGACCCATAATACTTGCTATGCCAGACTCTAGATCTACATCATCTTCCTGTTCCCCTGCTTAGTCACAGCCCACACCATCCTCTGTCAGAGACTTCTCATATTTTTTCTTCTGGGTGAAGCACCCCATGTTTCATAATTGACAGCACTCCTGCTCTCTGCGTGGGGACTTCCTGAGAAGCTAATAAGAAAGGCCTGAGTGCAACCTTATAACTTTCTCCATAAACTGGGAGCTCCCTATAAAACCAAGAGCCCTCTTTTGCATTGCTGAGGTACCCTCATGCATCTAAGTTGAAGCACTCCAATGTCCCCACACTGAAGTAGGAGGAATATTGGTATAGCTAAAATATTATAGCCAGACTATACCGGCTATAGAAGGTAGCCTCTTTCAGGGGTACTACTGCCTTCTTCCTTCTGCTATGGCCTTCAGATCCTTGCAGTGAAGGTCCAGAAAAGCCAGTCTACCAACTGAGATGTGGCTAGATATTTGTTTCTGTATGAGTCTTGTTCCACTTGCCCACTGAAAACCTTCTCCCTGCTGACTGTGTTTTAAAATCCTGCTTTGCCTTTATCTCTTTTAGCCCTTTGCCCATCCCTTCGCCATGACTCTGAGTATGTCAGATTTGGCCTTATGATTTTATTTGTTAGCTACAATGTTCCAATAATAATGGTCTATTGCTTGAGCATCACTGCACAGTGATTTTTCCATCCCTAAGTCTCCAAACTAGCTAGAATAGCCCTCTCCAATGAGTGGTGCCAGGGAGTATGTGGGTATGGGTCAAGCTCCACTCCACTTTTCCACAACCTCCTGGCTGAGTTCCATAGTTGTGCTTACGGGGTGAGAGGGAGAATATTGAGACATATCGACATAAAGAACTGTCAGCCCCTAACGTTCGCTGAAATCGCAAAGCAGTAAAGAGCTCAAAGGTTAGGAGAGAAGGTTTTTTCCTAGCTATCTTTTTTTTTTCAAAGAGAGATTGGGAGATTGAAGCTGTGTATGATTATTCAGATGTAATTTATAAAGCCTCTTACAATATTATATAGTAGTGGCCACAGGGGCAACTGAAACAGGATCTGCTCTGCCATTTTCTAGAACATCTGGTTGTCAGATATCAGGACTGGCCAAGGCAAAACAGGCTATATTTGGTCATCTTAACCATACCAAGGGATTAACATAATAACAATTGGGGTTGTTTTTTCCCCCTGGAAATTGGGACGTGGAATCAAGGGGGTCCCAGTTCTATTCACAAACATTTATTCAAGAGTTTTCTTACTGTGCTTCTAAATGCTAAAGAAAGGAAGTTCAAAATTCATTAAAATGTAGTATGAGTTTCCATAGATACCCTCATGAGAAGCCCAGTGGACCAAGTTTTATTGTGTATTCTCAACCTTGACATTCATATATAAATTCCTTTTAGGTTTGGTTAACTCAGAAATGAAAATTCTGGTGCAGATGTTGGTCGGTATCTAAGTAGTGTTACCAAGGACTAAAAATATGTTGTATTTGATTCTTTTAAAAAAAATTGTCCTGAGTTTAAAGAGCATTCACAGGATCACAGACTCAGTACCAGAGGGACCTCAGGAAGAAACAGATCCAGAGAGGTTAAATGATCCACAGTTAAGTGGTAATGCTGGGTTTTGAACCCAGGTGTTCTGACTCTAAATCCAGGGCTGTCTGTACAGCATCATGGTCATTTGATAAGAATTGCTCCTGATGAGAGACAGTATGGAGAGGTCAGTCCTCATTGATAAGGACCTGCGAATCTCACAGGTAAGAAGAGTCCAAATATTTTTGTTGTTGAAGGAAAAATCATTGCTATAACAAATCACTGCAATCGTAATGGTGACCTAATAGCAGTAAAAAAAAAATGTTTACCTTGTTCTTGTCTTAGTGAGGGAAAGGGAAGCTAAGGTTGCTTTCTTTTGTTAACATTATGCAAAGAGAAACATAATTGCAGTCTTTTTAAAGTTCATACAATGTAGGGTGGGATTTCCCCTGAGGATTTTCAGTCAGTACTGCTTTATCTTAAGGCAGGTAGTTGGTATAACAGAGTGCTGGGGTTGGAATCAGCAAGATCTGGGTTCAGATGTGGCCTCAGATACTTCCTAGCTGTGTGATCCTGGGCAAGTCACTTCCCCTGTTTGCCTCAGTTTCCTCATCTGTAAAATGAGCTGGAGAAGGAAATGACAAACCACTCCAGTATCTTTGCCAAGAAAACCCCAAATGGGGTCATGAAGAGTTAGATATGACTTAATAACAATTACAACAACCATAAAAACAGTTAACAACAACTGCTTTCTTTTGAGCTTTTGTCTGTGCCAAAGGCTCTCTCTCATTTGTTCAAAAGGAATGTAAAAGGGAAAGAATCCCACAAAAATTTGGACCCTAAATGGTTCTGGAAATAATGACGTGTCTGGTATAAGTGGAAAGAGGAAGCACAATAAAGATTGATCTTTATACTCATCCATCCAAGGAATAGCGTAGTGTTTGTATATTTGTGCACATTTTTGTATTGTGTTTCAAAGACCATTATTGCTTATCCCGTTGCTGATTCTTCAGAACACGTATACAACATGTGTGATTATGGTATGTATGCCTTTCCAACATTAGTAGTTACTCTGATATATTACACAGATTTCCTGGAGTTCATGGAGTACCTATACTTTGTTTTTAATTTAATTTAATTTTCACTTCCAAATTCTCCCCCTCCCCCAATGGATAAAAAAGTAAGGAAACAGAGGGTGTGACAAATCTATGTAGTGGGGTAAAATCCAGTTATTTTTATTAAAGAGGATGGAAGCGGGGAAGCACCTTGCTCAGAGTGGCACCCACCATGTAAAAGGTTGAGAACGGACTTGAATAGAGAGGAGGTATTTGAATCTAGATCTTCCCGCCCCCTCCATTGCATAATAAAGATGGGAGGTAACCGTTGATGGGATTGGACGTAGAAACCCAGCCTAGACGTTCATCTTTCAACTCCAGCCAATAGCCTCCTCATGACAGTGACACAAGCAGCCAGTCACAGCCCAGATTCTCTTCAGTGGCCCAATGAAGTGGTATGAGGCCACAATGCCTTACACCAGCGAACGGTACAGGGCAGCCATCTTGTCCACCTCTCTAATTTCGGAGCTGAAGAGGTAGGGGGTAATAAGCAGACCCAGAGGACCCTGGGGACAGAGGACCCAAGAGACAGGCTCAGGAAGCTGAGGACTTCTCTTGGGGTAAATATTTTCCAGGGAAAAAACGGAGCCGTGGAGCAGTTGTGAGTCCAAACCCCAAAACTCCTTCTCTCTGAGCAGCCCCACATTTGACCCCCAAGATGTTATGTGCGGCCAGAGTCTCAGCCAGCGGGCACCTCGTGCCAGAAGGCTCTCAGAGGACACCCCCTTAGTCTCAGCACAGTCTCTAGACTTGGAGCCATCCAGTCCAGAGACGGGGGCCGCCTCCGAGCTGAGGGTTATGCTAAGGGATACTACCAGAGTGACTCTGAACCAGCGCTTTTCGGATATGATGAAGAACAAGCCCTTGCGTCCAGTGACTCTCAGGGCCACACTGCAGCAACAGGGTCATCATCTGCAGCAGTATCATCGGCAGCCACAGCGGTACCAGCAGTACCGGAAACAGCAGCAGCAGCAATACCATCAACAGTGCCAGCACCAGCAGCTGCATTGCAAGTGTCATCACCAGCAACAATATTGTCAACGGTACCAGCACCAGCAGCAGTCTGGGGGCTCCCATTCTGCCAGCCCTGGGGCCAGCACCACCACCACTTCTGGATCCAGACATCGAAAGCTAGCCCAGCAGCTGGACAATTTCTTTTTGGCCCAGACCCCAGTGACCGTGAAACCAGAGAAACATCTGGGTAAGAGCAACATCCAGGCCCACATAAGCTGGCATGCCACCCCTGTGACCAGGGGATCAATGGCTGGAGGTCGGGATTTGCCCACCAGCCAAAGTACCATGACATGTGGAGATACGCGGGGAGGGAGAGGAGGGCGTGCCACAAGAGTTCCTCTTCAGGGAGCTCGGGCATCTGGAGAGCTGTCCTCTTTCCGATGGAAAGAACTGCCCCAAGGCAGACGGACTGTGTCTTCCCCACTGGCCTTGAGAAGAGGTGGTAGCAGAGGTCAGGAAAGCCCTGGAAGAGTAGGGAGTGGAGCTGGAGCATTAGCTGATAGACTGTTGATGACGTATGGACCATTGGCCCGAAGTATACTGGCCCCAGGAGGTGTACACCGAGTTGTAAGTGAGAATAGCAGCAGCAGCAGCAGCAGCAGCAGCAGCAGCAGCAGCAGCAGCAGCAGCAGCGTTGGAGTAGGTAATAGAGGTAGTAGAAGTCAGACCAGGGGCCACAGCCAAGGGGACTTTGACCGAGGCCAAAGTAGATATGGTAGAGGTTCCTCCTTACCCCCTCTGACCAAGGAACACCTAGATAACCAGCTGGATGCATACATGTTTGCAAGAAAAAGATCATTGCGTGACCCAGACAGTTAATAAACACAACTATTGAGGTTTACCATCATCTACCCTATTTCCTCTGCAGCTAAAGTCAACAACACCTGGACCTGGAGTTAACAAATATGAACACCAGTCAGCTATTCAAAAGAATTTATGGGATTTATTCAGCCATCAGTGTATGCATTTAGTGGATTCATTTGAGTTTTAAATACTGCATTGGATAATTTTTTTTAAAACAAATTTGTACTTGGTCTTATATTATGTCTATGTCTGCCATATTTCTTCCTGAACATAAATATGACTACTTGGTGACTAGAATATGCCCTGTCCCTCATGTGACTAATGTGTTATGACCCTCACCTTTTCCTTATTCAGCCTTTTCGTCCCATAGGATGGGTTCCATAGAAAACTGCATACTTAGTCCTTGAATTTGATGTTCTTCCTTGACATCCGAGATTGCAGCAAAACTTAGAATTCCATTGATCAATATTTCAGCTTCCTCTTAAAAGTACTTCAGGGTATCTCAGATAGGAAAATATACTTAGGGCTTATTTACATGGGGGTGTGGGAATTAGAAGGTTCCAGGAAACAATCTTAACCAAATTTCAAGCAGTAACAATAAAATTTTTTGTCTTGTGAGTTAATACCTCATGTAGTTTAAAATATTATACATATTCAAAGTCATCTTGAGTTTTGATTGCATAAATTGTGCTTTGGGATTTGTTTCAGCCACAAATTGTGTAATATTGAGCAGGCCAAATAACCTGCAGTAAAGGGAGAGACCATTAAGTCTAACTGACTTGAGATGGAGAGGCTAGGTAACTGCCAGATGGATTCCAGTAATACCTTAGTTGTTAAGCATTGAAAACTAGTTTTTGGTGTGGACCAATTTTGGGTCTCATCCTACATATTACTATCATTTTCATATATCTTTTCCTTGAAATGTTAAAATTTTGTCAGATTCTTAGCAACTGTTCATTTCAAGAGATCTTTGTATTTCTGATTCATTGTAACCAAAAAGAAAGCTTTCTCAGATTTAAAAAAAATGTCACATAAAAGATATCATTGACAATGTATGTTAGGGAGAGACAGTGGATTTACATTGTAGTGACCTGAGCACAAGGGATGGCAATGAACAATGTTAGTCCAGCATTGATTTCCAAAGAATGCTTCAAGACCTAGAAGAAGGCCTCCAACACAGTGGTTGGAGACCATGGTGGAGGATTGATAAATGGGCATGGGCAAGAATCTCCTGGCTAACAAGATATAGCCAGGTTGGGATCGACATGGCTTCCTCCCATTGACACGTGTTGGATCCATCCCAATGCTGAAGTAAGTTGTTGAGATAAATAAGATACATACCTATTGTGACAGACCTGCCATATTCATTGGATTTTTTGGTGAATATTTGTCTTCTGGGTATCATCTTACGTTGTTTATACAAGCTGTGCTTGGGGGAATAGCGTCAACTCCTGCTAGTTATAAAGACAATTAATGTGAAGGAAAGGCACTTCCTAGGGAAAATGGGGCAGGATTCAAAGTGTGCTGTGTCACCAACCTGGGTTTCTGAGGAATGTTGAAATCAGGAGGCTGAGATGGGAAGCTAGAAACCAGAGAACCCCAGGATTGTCAGCCAAGGTGCTTCACATGGACACCAGGAATCCTACTTAACCTTAAGTACTGGCAATCTGCCTTCTCACAGTTCTACCCTCTTTAATCACCAAGTATATTGATGAATATACTGAGGTCTTTGTCTACCTCTGTTTCATAAACTGAGAATGCTATAACATCCTTACTACTGGAATGCCTCCATGGACTGGGTCTTGTGATATAATAATATTATAATATATATAATGTAATATAATAATATCACAATAATAAAGGTCTCTACTAGCTCTGGGACATATGCAATATGTATTTGCTCCTACGTCCTTTCCTTGTATCCATACACCTGCCAAACACTTAATGGTCTTTGTGAGTCCAGGGGTTCCTTACATTTTTATGTTATGAACCTCTTCTTGGAATAATGCTTTTAAATACATAAAATACGTAACAATTTGAAAGAAATAGATTCTTTTTAAATGAGGGTTTGTTTGGTTTTTTTGCTTTTTTGGAGGGGAGAGGGCAGGGCAATTGAAGTTAAATGACTTGCCCAAGATCACACGGCTAGTAAGGGTTAAGTGTCTGAGGTTGGATTAGAACTCAGGTCCTCCAGACTCCTGACTATTCACTGCGCCACCTAGCGGCCCCTCAAATTATTTTTGATAAGCAAGTTCTCAAATCCCACTTGAAGAATGTTTGGCCTCCATGGAATATTTTTCTTGCCCCTCTCTCCATAGGTAATGGTGATAAGCAAGATTGTGGGGGAGGGGCTAAATTGCATTGATGTGAGCCTATCTTAGGAAGGAATGTTACCACGTGGAGTAAATCCTTGCTAGTAGCATGGAGAACAGAAGCAGTCACTTCTTACCATTTTGGTTCAAGGATTTTGTTGAAAACCATTCTATACTTGTTTTTAAGACTTATTTACTTTACCCTCATCCCCATGTAGTTTAAGCTTTCAACACATTCAACCAAATATTTTCATGTTAACCTCAGGTCTCGTGAGGAAATTTGAGAAGGGATCTCTCTCCCTTATACCCTGAACTCTTTGAGATAAGGGACTATCTTTTGTCTTTGTATCCTTAGTGTTTAGCACAAAGCATGGCATGTAATAATAGGCTCTTAATAAATGCTTATTGGTAGATCTAACTTGAGAAAACTGCAAACCCTGAACAAATTCTCTCTTTGATTTGGATTTTTTTTTCTTCAGAAAACCCCAGTATTGTTATATCAATGCAAGAGGCATGTAGGAAGTTCCTCTGAAAGGGGCAGCAAGGGTTTGTGGGATACCCTCAGTGGCTACCTCAGGGACAGGTGAACTCCATCCTCCCTTCACCGTACACACACTGGGCTTGAACTTTGCCACATTGAGCCTGAATAGAGCAGATGTTTAGCTATTGCCAAGTAATCCAGAGAAAGTTGACCTTTTGCCTTGCTTGTTCCTGCTGGCTTCCAGTGCTGAACTCCACCTTCTAGGGTTAGATACCTTGGATTTTTGAGATTCAGGATTCTGGCTCTTCAGCCTCTCTGCCATCTCAGGACTTCAGAGCCCCTATTTTTCTGGGATGTTACTGCCTCTCCCTGTCACTGCTGCCATGCTGCTTTGGTTAGTGCTGTCTCCTAGGTCTCTAAGATGGGGCTTTATGACTTCCCTGAAGTTCCCTTTGGGGGTCCTCTGCCCTTTATGACTATGGGCACAGAACTTCAAAGGCTACATGTGTGTCTCACCTGTTGCTGGCTACACGGGCTTGTTTGCATAAACTGATTCTGGATTTGCTGGCCAATCCCCTTTCCCATTACCTATGGGCATCTTATTCATTTTTTTTATAATTCTGGAAGAGAAGATATAACTTCTTATGGTTTCTCATTGAAGATCCTGATCATGTTTGATCTGATATAAATTTCAGGTCTGCTTGAATAGATATGTGGGAAATGGGCAGTTAGGCCCGTATGGAAACTTACAGCCTATCTAGCCACTGCTATGAAACCTCAACCATCACTTCGATTTTCTCTGGGGTCTCTCTGGTAACGTGAATGAGAAAGACCAAGGCTGTTAAAAAAACACAGACACACAACCAAAAAACTCTAGGGACAGTTTTTCAAAGGATCAAAAAGAATTTAGGGATCAGACTCAGAGCATAAGATATAAAAAAGAAAATAAGGTATCTTCCAAACAGCCTCATGGAAGTGTGGTGTATTGGATAAGGCATTGAGCTGGACTCCTCATCTCTGACATCTAGCTCTGTCTCCCGGCCAAGTCACTTAAGCTTCTGATCCTCAGTTTCCTCATCTCTAAGAAGAGATAATAGCAATGAATGACTTTTATACAGTCCTTGAAGAATATAGGTGAAAGGCTCTGGAAATCTAAAAGTGTACCTGTTATCAGCTATTATTATTTCATTCTTTATCTCTATGCTCATTGCCCTGAGACAAGTTGACCTTCTGCCTAGTATTTCATGTCTAGTGGCTAGCAGTAGTTAGGCTGATGGAAGAAGGCTCCATCATAGGCATCTTCAGGGCAAATCTATAAATGGCATGATGGGAATCATATATATTTCATCCTGTTCCCACATTGTTTTCTTTTAAAAATATATTTTTAATCTTTTGTTTTTACGGTCATTTCTTTTTCATTTTATTTTATTATGTAGCCTATGTGTCTTAGAAATAGTGACTTGAAATACAAATGCTATCTTCTTTAAATCCTCTGCACTTAATACATTGTTTTTTCCGTTAGGATTCTTCATTTATTCCCAATAAATGTCCTATCCCTTTGTTCTTTCAGTGGTAAAAGTATGCAATATATTTCCACCATTCCTCTTTGGCAGTGTGGTTCAGTGTCTTAATTTTAGTTCAGAGCAACTGCACTGAACAACGATAGCTTATATTGAAAATAATGGGGGGGGCTCACTTTGAGAAGAGTGGTGTGATTTGGGCAGACGAGACTCTGGGCAGCCGTTGAGCCCCCCGGCTGTGAAAAGCCCAGATGTTGGTGCTTCCCTCTCTGGTAACTGACTAGGTAACTGATGTAATGGTCAGATGCTGGAAGCCGTCTGCTGGTCTGTTTTTCTGTTTGTTTGTAACTTCTGTTTGTATTCTCTGAAGTTCAGGGTGTGGACTTTTCCACCTGAACTAGGTAAATGATATTTGATCGATTAAAGTAAGATTGTTAACCCAAAAAAAAAAAAAGAAAAGAATGGGGTATATTGTAACATAAATATATTTTGTTGTATTTTTTTCTTTCTCTTTTTGTTTATTAATCTGTCCCTCCCACTACCCCCTGACTCCCACTGAGCAAATAAAACCCTCACTATATAGCTGCATAGTCAGGAAAAGTAAATTCTTATGTCATTGATGGCCAAAAATATTGTCTCTTTCTGCCTCTTAAGTTCATCACCTCCATCTCAGATGGTGAACGACATGTGTCATCATCCTTTATTTGGGTTCATGGTTTGGCATGTCATTCATCAAAGTTCTAAAATCTTTCAAAGTTGTTCTCTGTGGTGTCATTAGCTTTGTTTATGTTGGTCTCCTAGTTCTCACTTGGTTTTGCCACAATTCCATAGAGCTCTTCTGAGTGTCTTCATAACTCTATGTTTCATCATTCCATAATTCTATCACATCCATATTCTGAAGTTTATTTAGCCATTCCCCAAATGGAAGTCACATCCTTAGTGTTTAACTAATGACGATTCATTAGTAACAACGGTTAGCCACCACGTAAAGAGCTGCTATAACTGTTTTGTACATGTGACTTCTTTTCCTCTTTCTTTGATCTCTTTGGGGAATAAGCCTAGTAGTGGTATAGCTGGGTCAAAAGGAATACATAGCTTAGTAACTTTGGGGGTATGCTGTAGTCCCAACCTGCTTTACAGAATGGTTGGACCAATTGACAGCTCCACCAAAAAGGTATCTATGTATCTCTTTTCCCACAGTCCCTCCAGGATTCATCATTTTCTTCTTTTATCATCTTTGCCAGTGTAGTGGGTGTGAGGTAGAACCTTAGGTTTGTTTGAATTTGCGTTTCTCTTCCGTGATTTGGAACATTTTTCACACCATTATTGATAGCTTGGATTTCTTCACCTGAAAACTCCCTTTTAGTATCCTTTGCCCATTTATCTTGGTAAATGACTCTCAGTCTTACAAATCTGAATCAGTTCCTTATATGTCTTGAACATGAGGCCTTTATCAGAGATTTATCCCCAGTGACCTGTTTCTTTTTAAATTTTAGCTAATTCAGATTTATTTGTGTAAAACTTCTAAAATTTTATATAATCAAAAATATCTATTTTCTGTGCATGTGTGAGCCTCTCTATTCCTTGTTTGGTCATGGTTCCTTTCTGGAGATCTCAAAGGTAATTTCTTCCTTGTTCCTTGTACTTGTTTATGATAGAGCCTTTCATATCGAAGTCCCATATGTACTTGAAGCTTATTTAGATGTACTGTGTGAGGTCTAATTAGGTCTATTAGGTCGAAACCTAATTTCTACCAGATGGCTGGCCAGTTTTCCTAGTAGTTTTTGTCATAAGTTACTTTGGCCTTTGAGTTTGTCAAACACTTGCTCCTGTATGCTAGACACCTAATCTATCGTTATTCACTTGTTTCAGTCGTATCTGCCTCTTTGTGACTCCGTTTGGGGTTTTCTTGGCAGAGATACTATAGTGGTTTGCCATTTCCTTCTTCAGTTCATTGGAGGAAACTGAGGCAAACAGGGTAAAGTGATTTAGCCAGGGTTACATAGCTAGTAAGTGTCTGAAGTTAGATTTGAACTCAGGTTTTCCTGACTCCAGGTCCAGCATTCTATCCATTCATTGCACCACCTAGCTACCCACACTTAATCTATACCATTGATTAATATTTTTAAAAATCAGTAACAATTTGTTTAATTGATTATCATTGATTCATAGTATAGTTCAAGATCTGCTCTTGAGACCACTTTCCTTTCTACTTTTTTTCTTTATTATACTTGAGATTTTTTGATATTTTGTTTCTCCGTATGAATTTCATTATTCTTTTTTTCCAGCTCTAAAAATCCTTTTAGGCGTGGCTAGGTGGCACAGTGAATAGAGCACCAGCCCTGGAGTCAGGAGGATCTGAGTTCAAATCTTGGCCTCAGACACTTAACACAAAAACTAGCCGTGTGACCTTGGGCAAGTCACTTAACCCCAATTGCCCTCCAAAAAGCAAAAAGTAAAAAATTAAAATAAAAATCCTTTTAGGAATTTGAGTGGCACAGTATATTAATTTTAGGTAGTACAGTATACTCTCCAAGACACTAAATTTCAAAACACTTCTTGGTTCATATATTAGTTTTTCACAGCCTAGTAAATTGTCTCCATATTTCAAATGCTAAGGACCAGGGTTAGGATCCAATTCTATATATGAAAATATAGATAACAACAGTCTTTGCAGGTAGAAGCTTTCCATCCCTAGGTTTGACAGTTAAGCAAATGCATTTACTGAAAAATGCTAACTTTATTCCAATTGTAACAAAAGATTTGAGATGGGAAGTGTAAGCACACTAAGTAATTAATTCCCAATTGTATAGAGAAAACTGTATATATCAACTGAGTTGTCTGTAATGAAACATATTCAGCTGTTAACCATATTCAAATAGCATAGATACTACATAAACATTATTCTCCACTAAGATGACTGGTTGCAATGAAATTCTATTCCTTAAAACGAAAATAGAGGAAGTTTGTGATTTTAACTTCACAAATTAGTAGTTTCATGTCTTTGTTTCATTATTTTTTTTTTAATTTTTGTCCAGTTAGTTATTCCCATAGCATTCTGGAAGAAATTTTTACAATTTTAAATTGATTAGTACTTTAGTTTGGAAGACGCCCTAAGTATCTAACTAAATGTTCCAATAAAAATCGATTACTTTTTGGCTGTTTCCTGATGTGCACAAACTTTTTCTCTTTTTTGTGAACCAGGAAAGTCAAATTTCTAAGTGTCAGTCTTGTTCCACTCTGAAACTTCACTGACACCACCCTCAAACCTGCCTCTTTATAATCAGTGACATGACTTTCCCTAGTTGCCAAACAATAAACCTATGATTGGGGAGGGGGGGAGGTGTAGGAAATGCTCTTAATTCTCATAAAATAAATTCTAAAGAATGCTAACCCAGAACTTGCTAGAATATTTCCATATTTATAAAAACATTCAAATTACAATTTAGGAATTTAGGAACAGTAGAGAATTTATCTTTTAGTTCCAAACTCAGTTTCTAATTAGTTTATGATATAAAAATATCATATGGTCTGAGGGAAAAGGTTCCTTTCTTATCTGTTCTTCCCTCTATACTCCCTGAACCTGACCATATTTGTAGAGGTAAATGAAGGACCTTTTATAAAAGCCTAATGACCTTCCCAGAGTGGTTTACATTCTTTTTTCCAGGAAAAGGTTAGTTAACAAGATACATGGTGATAGACTCGCTGGCAAAGTCTTCTAAGCTCTGTGCACAAAATTGCAGACACACTGTGAGAGCCATACCTTGTCTGATAATAAACAAATCTCACAAGCACATCGCTATGCTGTTTGGTCCTTAGTAGATGTTTCCAGAGGTCATATTATCTTATATACACACTAATACACATAGCCTCAGCAATTATTACCTTTCCAAATTGCACCTGTCTTGTTTCCTGCATACCCTGATTCCAGTACTTCCTTTCCCAATCATATCACATTCTTTTCTGAGTGTTTTCTTTCTGTATCTCTTTACTCTCTGCCCTCTGACATGTCCGGATGGAGGCAGGGGAGAGAGACAGAAGAGAGACAGAGACAGAGAGAGAAAGAAAGAGAAACTTTCCCATTTCTTTTCTTCTATACCATCCTCTTTTACCTCGAAGTTGTTCTTTGTCCTGTGACAATAAGAGCAATTGCCATTTCAAAATCTCTCTTAACAGCATTGAAAGTCTCATGTTTGCCTTAGGAGGCTATAAATTTTCCATCAAGTGGTATAAAGAATTGGTGTTTATCCAGGCATCCCTGAACTCATGTAGCTGGCCACACCCAGGATTACCCCTGGCTGATGGGCCACCCTTCTTCCTAGGATGAGTGACCGCCACCTTGAGGATTTCCCCCCTGGAAGCCTGTCTCCTGGACCAAGGGCAGGCATCTAGCATGCAGGCTACCCCTTCCTCCAGGGATGTGGGTGACCAGCCAAGGACTGCCTCCAAGGAACGTCTCTCTCTCCAAGCCCATTTCCTTGTTATGCCATGCCAATTGTAATCCAAAGGAACAGTCCAAAGGTAATGGGAAGGTACTGAGCTACCAAAGAAAAAAGAAGACTATGTCAGCATGGTTAAATATGTGCAGATTTATTGGGGTTGATTGAGTTAATTGGAGGAGTTTACTCACAAGACCCATCCTTGGCATCACAACAGTGGTAGATCTCTGCACCACCCTTAGGCAAGATTAGACATTATACAGAAACAGAGCAAAAAAGGCATAGTGCCAGGGATGGTCCAGGGTCACAGGCAAATTTTCCCATGGGATAGTTAGGGCTTACTTTGCTATTTGCAGTTTGCCTTATCTCCAGAGTCTTAGGTCATGTTTTCATACTCTAGCTCCTAGCATATATCCCCAAACTCTCACATCATGTCCACCAGGCAGGACAGGAGAATGTTGTATGGTCTGCCACAACTTTGTGACTACAGGTGGGATGCACATTGCCAGATGAGCTAGGGTAGATTGTGGTTATGCCCAGCTGGACTGATTTATCATGGATGGACCAACCCCTATGAAAATTGATCCAGACCAGCAGGAGTAACCCAAATCTTTATTTATCTCAGTCAAGGGGGTTCATGCATGCACTAAACAAGAGTTTGAACTAAGATGATATCGAAGATCTCTTCCAAATTCTAAGATTCTCAGTTAATTGGCTCGGTATTTGTTTATAAATGAAAAGTCTTTGATCTTTATTTTGGATTTTCTCTGTGTCTACTTTTTCCCACATCTTGGAGTTAGCAGGCTGTTGCTCAGACACAAGTACCCAAACAATTGGGTACCGTCAAACTTAGGGCTGAAGAAAAATCTCAATCTGCTCTAATTCCAGAGTCTCTATAGGCCAACTCCAGTTTTCACTCCGGCCTGATAAATCTGTTTATCTCATTGCTTTCTCATCATGATAACTACAGTGGCTTTTCTGAATCTTTGCCATACTTTCCAAACCCCTTACTTAGTACTTTGCTTGGTCTCCTAACCTTGGTCTCCTGTTTAACTAGTTAACTGAGATCATTTGGAGTACAAATGACCTCTTAAGTTCCATTTGTTCCTATTCAGAAATATTTTGTTGTCCTTTCTGTCACTGTCCCTGTTCTGGCACAGCTCTACTTGGAAGTCACTGTGTAAGCTTAGCCAAGTCACATGACATCTCTAAGCCCCAGCTTCTTCATATGTACAATGGTGGGTTGTGGGGGGGAGAGACTACACTGGATCATATTTTAAATCCCTTCCTGTTCTAAAGTTCTACAAAAATTTGATTCTATAACCTTCATCCATTCTCTCCCCTTTTTCTATATCAAAATGATATATATCTTCCCTTTCCAAGGCAAACCTTCTACCTGTGCTTTTGGTCCCTTCTGAAATGCTGAGTGCCATTTATGGCTCTCTCAATGGGTGAAAATGATTTCAAGGCAGTAGATGGTATGGATTTTATTCAGTTCACCAGTATATGGATAGTTAGTATCTTTCACTTCCCCTAATCCCAAGCCTTTATCTCCAAATGCAATACCTACTGTGGCAGTCCATATGCTTTAATATCCTGTTGCTTCTTTGACATGAGCACCCAATTTTTCTGGGAGGGCATGTTTCCATAAAACCGTTTCCCAGAAACTTGTGACATTGTGGTTGTGGCAGTGACTAAAATTGTCACTTTTCCTCCAGATGTTTTGGTGTCGTATAGACATGCCTAAAGAGATAACCCAGCACCTCTGGAAAAGTTGGCTTACTAGACCTGCACTCTGCTTTTGCCATATGAAATCTGTATCAACCTTATCATTCTTCCTATCTATCCTCTCCTTTTATCACTCTTCACATGAGATTTTTCTAAAGAGCATAGCACAGCACCTAACACGTAGGAGGCACTTAACAAATGCTTATTCCCTTTCTTCCTTATGCCACTAGTCTAATAGAATCTAGACCTCTGTCTGTGGCAGGTGTGCATGTTCTGCTACATATACAGATTCAAAGAGAAATCTTAGATTTCTTGGGGGATTTCATTCCCTCTTCAATCTAGGATCTAGCCCTCTGTTTGTGGCAGGCAAGCATGTTCTGCTACATATACAGATTCAAAGAGAAATCTTAGATTTCTTGGGGAATTTCATTCCCTCTTCAATCTAAGCAGATACTCACTCATCTAACACATCAAATGCTATATATCCACTGTAGGGGAAATTGCTATTTGCCTGTTTCAAATGTCCTTTGTTGGATCATAAATCTAGAGCTAGGAGAGCCCTCTGAAGCCATCTTACCTAATTCCCCTCATATTACAATGAATAAATTGAGATCTAAAGATATTCAATGACTTGCTGAGAAGTCATACAGGCAGGAGCCTCAGAAGCCGAATGTAAACCCAGGACCTCAGACCCCAGAGCCAGTGCCCATTCCATCATACCATGCTGCCTCTGTTATGTGCATTTATTTAAAATAAAAAAAAATTCAAATAGGTCTGACTTTTAAAGAGCAAGTTCATTCATCAAGGGAAGCTACGGTGGGATTCAAAGGGAAAGATTTCCCCATTTTCCTGTACTGATCTTCCAGGGGGGTCAGGGAAGAGAAGGGACATGGAGACTGACTAATCATGGAATTTAGGGGAGCCACTTGGAGAAACAGGAGCTTCTAAATATACAGAAGACTCAAAGACACAGGAAACTGTATTCTCCAGACGGTGACAAAATAAAGAAAGGAGATTTCATGGCTCTTTGAATTTCAAGTCCATTTCAGTAAGCCAATATTTATTAAGTATTCGTCATCTATAAGTCTTTACATATAGAGGCAAATTTCATAAACAACCCCTTCCACCAAGGGGCTCACAATCCATTGGCGAAATCACATGTAAACACAGAAGTTATAACTTGAACAAACAGCAAACACTATCTTTTGGGTTTGGGAGAGTTAAAACTGGGGAGATCAGGAAAGGAATCTGATAGGTTGAGGTTAAGGAGGGAGGACATCTCAGGCATAGGGGATAGTCTGGGTTGAAAGGAAGCAGAGGCCTGAAGCAAGGAACTCAATTAAAACACTGTTGCAACGTCCAGTAGAGAGAAGCTCAAGCCATAAGCTAGGGTGGTATCCTCAGGAGTGGAGAGAAAGGGACCCATATAAAGGGTTGGAGGGGTAGGACCACCAAACTTGACAACTGATTACATATGGGATGGGGAGGTGGTAAGGTGGAAGGAAGAGTGAGCCTGAATTACTGCAAAAGTAGAGGGACAATCAGTAGAGATAGAGAATTTGGGGAAGGACAAAGTAGAAATCAGAGGAAAAGACAGTGATTTCTCTTGGATAAGGTGAACCTATAGAACCATGTGGATGGGATTTGACTTAGAAAAAAATTCTTTTCTATAAACGTTACAACAAAGGGAACCTATGTTTATTTCCAATCATATTCTTCTGAACGAAGGCCCTTCTTCCTTTTTCTTTTTACTTGTATCTTGGCTTCCCATGGGTCAGGATATGAGATTTCAGGTTGGTTGACTGGGCAAACATCTTGGTACAGCCAGCAAAGGGGCACGCGTAGGGGCGATCACCAGTATGGATGCGCATGTGGGTGCGTAGGTTGAAGTCCAGTGAAAAGCGCTTCCCACAACCTTTGTACTTGCATTGAAAGGGCTTCTCTCCGGTATGGACTAATTTATGTCGCTTTAGTTTGGAACTCTCAACGAAGGCCTTTCCACATTCTGGACAGACGTGACCCTTGGGACCGTGGGTATGCATATGTTTACGCAGGGCAGAATTATCTCTGAACAGCTTGGGACATTCTTCATGAGGGCAAGGCAGCTTTTTCTCAACTTCACGAGGTGATTTATTTTGATGGATAAATTCGGCCAGTTGTTTGGGATCAGAGAGATTGACAAGAGTCAGTCCTCCAGGAGGGTGCTTCTTTCTGGTCAGATTCTCAGGCACTTCCAGAGTTAGAGCTTCTTCTGGGAGCTCCTGGCTTTCTATCACTGTCTCGGAGATCATCTTGTTTTCCTCATCTGCGGACCACATTGTGATGGCAAATTCTCCCTCTAGGGTCTTGAGTGGTTCTTGCTTCTGTTCCCAACTCTGAGAGCTTCCCTGTGACCCATCATCAGAGCCTTGACTTCTGTCTCCATTGCTGCCATTCCCTTCATCTACTGTGGGTTCACATAAGGAAAAGGAAGCAAGGACATAGATTAGCAATCCAAATAACCACATGATTCCAGGCCTAATTTAGACCAGACTCATGACTTAAAAGGCTGAGGAAAATTTGTTCTTGCCTAAAGTAATGGTTTCTGAAGAACAAAGCCACCCTAAGCCCTGCAGACAGGGATGTATGCGTTACTACCCTAAGTTAACCCAATTCAGTAAGCATTTATTAGACCTTGTGTACTTAGAAGAGCTGTTATCTAGGACAAGGGGACTGGAGATTGGCACACAAGCAGCAAACTGAGAGGACATGAGAGCACCACGCCTCACCCTGGGCAGTGACAGTGCCCCAATGGTATTTTCTTCTGATTTAGCCCATACCATTACTACCAAGTCTGCTAGTTATATAGCTCTAGCACTAGGAACTGTGCTGGGGTATGGGATAAAAAAAATCAAAAATAGGAAAACAGTTCTTACCCTCAAGCAGCTTATATTCTGCTACCATGGAAATCAAAAGAAAACAAACAAAAGCAATCCGCAGTCCTTTGGGAAGTTTTTAAGTCTCCCTTCTAGGCAGCTATAGAGTAAGCCAAATATAGCTGACAGAAAGCCTTGGAGTCAGGCCCGGGTTTCGCCTTCGCCCTACTGACTGGGAAGTCACTCGTATTCTAATGACCCACTGCAAAGTACCAGGTATTTGGTTTTGGACATGTTGAGTATGAGATGTGTACTAGACATCTAGTTTGAGATGTGAGATTGGGTGGCAGCAGAGAGTTGGAGGCAGGAAAGGTCGATCTGAGAATCATCGGTATAGAGGAGAAGGGAGCTGATTAGATCACCAAGCGAAGTATAATATAGATGGAGAAGAGAAGGATGAAGATCCAGCAAAGGAGACAGAGAAGAAGCTTTTAGGCTTGTATTTATATTCTTAGCATTTCACACAATGCCTAGCCTATAATATTGACTTCCCTGGTTTCCCGTAAATCCCCACAAAAATCCCACCTTCTTCAGCTCTCCCCAACCCTTCTTATTCTAGTGTCTTCTCTTTGTTATTTACTTCCTCTTTATCCGGTCTATAGCTTCTTTTGTTGTAAGCCTCCTGAGGGTAGGGACTGACTTTCCCCTCTTTTTGTACCCCAAGCACTTAGCACAGTTCCTGGCTCATAGAAGACACCTAATACATCCTTATTGACTGACGGATTTAGCAAGTATTAATGCTCTAGCGTTCTGAGAATAAAATATAGGATTGCAAATGAAACTGTTTATATTGGAATAGTTATCAAAATATAAAAAAAACTCTAGGTTAAGAACTGCTGTTCTAGGACATATCTCTCATCATCCACAGAAGAAGCTTTAGGTTTGCAAGGGACCGTAGAGAACATTTAGTCTACCCCTCCTCCCATTTTACAAATTGGGGAACTGAGGTCCAGAGGGAAAGTAGCTAGTGCTTGAGGTCAAACGGACAGGAAGTAGTGGATGTGGGATTCTAATATAGGTCCTCTGCCTTTAAATCCAGAGCTTATTCTAAAACATCTTCCTGCCTAATTCATTACAGATGAAAGTGAACAATGATCAATGTCACTTTGGAAAAAAGTCTCCAGTGAGTATCAGAGGGCTAGATTGAACTGAATCTTGATCTACATGTATATATGTGTGTATATGAGAGTGAGGGGGAGAGGAAGAGGAGGAGGAGGAGGAGGAGGAGAGAGAGAGAGAGAGAGAGAGAGAGAGAGAGAGAGAGAGAGAGAGAGAGAAACATTCTAGGTAGCACAATGGAAAGAGCTCTGGGTCTAGAATTAGGAAAACCCAAGTTAAAATTCAGCCTCAGGTACTCATTAGCTATGTGACCCTGGGCAAGTCATTTAACCTGTGCTTGTATCAGTTTCCTCACTTCCTAGGCATGGGAAGGAATATGGGCAAGTACCTTCACAACTCTAAGCCTCAGCCTTCTCACTCTTAAAATGGAGAAAACAGCTGAAGCACCTACTCCATAGGGTTATTGTGACATTCAAATGAGATCCTGTCTGTAGAATGTCTTGTAAACTTTAACACATTCTGTAAATGAGCTATAATTAAGGATATGGGGAATCGTAAAAATGAAAAGAACAAAAAGACCGGAATTCAGCTTTTGAGATTTCTCTTGCCTCAGAGGGACTGGCATAATTCTAGTTCCTGCTTTGTTGACCAGGAAGAATGACTGTTTTGAGTAATTGACTTTCTTTGTAATTCTGGCACTTAGTACAGTTCCTGGCACCTAATGAGTTCTTAATAACTGCTTCTTAACTGTCGTTGACCAACAAAACAAACCTTGGAGCACTGCAGTGAGGCTTTCTATAAATCTATTATTTCACCTTCAGAAGACTGATAAATAGCCAGCCTGCGCACAAAGGCAGCTGCCCCACACGCCTACTCAACACGGACCCCAGGCCCTTCTGACAAATCCTTTCTTAGGTACCTTGGAGACTTTGGGCACAGTTAAGGTGAAAAGTAGTGCGTGCCCAGTGTGCTGGGCTGGAATAGCATCCTGGGCTTGTGGCTAGGTGAATGAGGAAAGCCGAACTGATAAAACAGAAGGGTGAGAGGAGATAATTCATATCTTTTGGTTTTAAGCAAATAGTGTTTTTCCCCCTCTAATTAAATAAATCAAGACCATCATTCCAATGTGAAAATTAATTTTAAAAAACCCATTAGGTCAGGGAATGGAATGGAAGTCAATTCCTGTGGATCTCTGCTTCCCTGTTACTTAAAACACCCTAAAAATTAAAAGGGACGTTATGTTCATTCCAGAAGGTGCTCAGAATTCACCGTAGGAAGTAAAGGCAGAGGTGCCTGATGTTTGTCCTCTCTGAAGCATCAAATTGCTGCTGGTTTCATAACTGCAGTTTTGAAATAGGGCCACTCCCCCCAAAAGCCTAAATGAGGGGAAAACCAGGTCCCCACCTTCTATCATGGAACTGCAGACACAGATATGCTGATTCGATTCAGTAAATGTTTAGTAAGTGCCTACCATGTGCCAGGTACTATGCTAAATCCTGGGGATACAAAAAGAGGCAAAAGGCAGGCCCTACCTTGGAGGAGCTTGTAACCTAACGGGAGAGCAACACACAAACCAGTATCAACAAAGCATGCTTCCTGTGGATGAGGAGAAACTGACACCCAGGGAGAGTGACTTGCTCCAGGTCACGTGGATAATGAGTGGCAGTGGTGAGAGTCCAACCCAAGGAACTTGACTCCAAATCCAGGGTGCTCGCCACTGTACCATGCTGTATCCGTCGTAATAGAATGGGTCGTAGACATCCACAAACGGCCCCCATTTTAGCTATGTGAATGTGACGGGTGGGGCCCTGAACCTCTCCCAGCCTGTCTCTTCATCTGCATAATGGAGATAGCAAGAAAATATATATAAAAATAATATCTACCTCTCTGGGTTATGATGAGGCTCTGAGTGAATGGGTGGAAATCACTTCTAAGACATCAGTTAACACCAGAGCTTTAGAGCTGGAAGGGATCTTGAAAATCATTAGTCCAGCCCTTCCATGTGCAGTAGATGAGGGGACTGAAGCCCAACAAGACAGTGACTCCCCCAGGGTCACCTCGTCAGTAAGTGATCTTATTAGAATTCAAATCCAGGTTTTCTGACCCCAGATTCAGGACTTTATCCACTGTATCCTGAAGTCAGGAAGAGCCAAGTTCAAATTTGGCAATTATGGGTTGTGTGAAGAAGAGCAAGTTCTTTAATCTGTTTGCCTCAGTTCTCCTGACTAGGTGACCCTGGGCAAGTCACTTGGCCCTGTTTGCCTCAGTTTCCTCATATGAAAAATGGGCTGGAGAAGGAAATGGCAAACCACTCAGATATCTCTGCCAAGAAAACCCTGAAAGGGGTCACAGAGAGTTGGAAAACAACTGAACAACAACAGCAGCAAAGTAGGGATAATAATAGCAGCACCTACAACCAAACGTGACAATGTTTGTACAGCACCTGGCTCGCAGTAGGCAGAGAATCCAGCGTCCCTCTCTCCCTCTGTCTTTTCCATGAGCTCCCCTCCATTGAAGTCTAGGTGACTACTCAGGTAGACTGTAGGGAAAATTCATTTGGGGTATGCGTCAGACTAGCTGGTAGCTGAAGTGCCTTCCAACTTGGAAATTCGGGGAATCATCACACCTGCAATATGCTTCTAGCAGCTGTCTCGAGGCTTGCTCAGGGCATGTGCAGTGGTAGTTGTGGTAAATGATAATCACACAGACACACACATAGACAGACACACACACGGACATGGACACACACACAGATACAGACACACACACAGACATGGACAAAGACACACACAGATACAGACGCACACGGACACAGACACACACAGATACAGACACACACGGACACAGACACACACAGATACAGACACACACAGATATAGACACACATGGACACAGATAGACACACAGAGACAGACACACACACAGAGACAGACACACACACACAGAGACAGACACACACACACAAAGACAGACACACACACACATAAAGACAGACACACACACAGAGACAGACACACACACAGAGATAGACACACAGCCACACACAGAGACAGACACACAGAGACAGACACACACACAGAGATAGACACACAGCCACACACAGAGACAGACACACAGAGACAGACACACACCCAAAGACAGACACACACAAACACACATACAGACACGGACATAGACACACACAAAGATACAGACACACACACGTATACATGTTGAAGGGTCAACACCTGCTTTCCATACATTGTCTCATTTTAGCCTCAGGGCCTGCTCTACCAGGGGAGAGCAAGTAGAGGCCTCAGCAAACACTTTCACTGCATTGTTTTCAGGGTAATCTGAGATTTAGATGACCTCCACCGGGTAGGAGAAGCTATCACCTGCGGTGAGGGAGTGAACTTGTTTTTCCTTGCAGAGAACTAGCCCAAAAGCCCAAACTGTTACTTATTAACCACGTGATTGTAGGCAAGTCATGTCCTTCACTGTGAAAATAATCGGTTAGACAAGATGGTGGTGAAAACCAAGCCCATAGGGGAACAAGAGGCCTGAAAGCCCAAGTCATGGGGCAGGTAAGTAGTGAGCTCATTGGAAATGAAGGGTCCAAGATGCCCTTGGACTTCTGCCATTTGTAGTGCCTTACCCTGCCTGGGTCCTAGCTTGTAACCTTGGACTCTTCTTCCTCACCTCTCCTGTCTATTCAGGTACCAGATCCTTCTGGTCCCACTTCACAGCCCCTTTCACATCAACTCTCACTCCTCTGCCACTACCCTCATTAATATGGGCTTCATTTTCACCAACCCAGGATATTAATAGTACTTGAACAGTTGTCCTTGCCTCTGCTTTCACCAATCCAGCCTGAACAGACATACTTTCCAAACACATTTCCTTTATGTATGATCAGGTGGGGTCACTCCTATGCTCAAAAATCTTCAGTGACCTCCTGTTGCCGAGTGAGTAAAATTCAAACGATTTTGGCTTGTATTGAAGGCCATCTGCTGCCTTTCTACTGTTCTAATCTGGCATCTCTGTAATCAGCTTAGGTAATAATTATATTAGGTAAATAGAAATAAATATATATTATAGTTACAAATTTGTCTTGTCCCCTATGCTATATCTTACAGGCTACATGAAATCAGAGATGGTCTAAGTTAAACTTTATCTCCTCCAAAGTCTATCACAGTAGCTTTGGACACAGTGGTTGCTTAATAAAGGCAAGAGAGCATATATTTATAGGTGGAAAGGGACCTTTGAGATCACTGAGTCTGACCCCTTCGTTTTACAGATGAGGTAACAGGGATCACTGAGACATACAGAGGTGTCATGCTATTCCCAAGGTCACACAGGTGAGAAGTGGCAGAATAGGGATTTGAACTTGGGGGGGCCTTGATTCCAAATCCTCCTATGCTCCTCATGCTTGTTGTCCACTGGAAAATAAGGGAAATGGGCTGGGAGTGAAGACCTTTTTGATTTGGTCATTTATTATTAAAAGACCTGTAATGTCCCAAACAAAGCTTTTCTATGGCTACCTATGAAGTGGGAGAAGACTGTATCCAACCAGCCCATCATCATGTATACAAGGAGGCCCATGGCTGCAGATTGCTTTGAAAGGTGATTTAAAAAATATAAAAGTAATTATTATGGAGCTGATCTTAGTGCATGCCTAGATCATGCCTCGTTGGGGGCTGTTTTTCTGCATGGGTTGGCAGATAGGTATTATAGGCATCTGGCTAATTTCTCTACACTCAGATACATTTTTTATCAGGGCATTTACTTAAAAGGAACTGACTGCCCTGGAGAGAAGTGTTGCAGTCAGGTCTGAAGCAGGAGAACTCCCAGGAGGCAGAGCTATGCTTTGTAGCCAGAACTCTCCTAAAGGAGAGAATGGATTCTACCGGGCAGTAGCAAAGGGGGTCAATCAAGAAATAATTGGCCCTAATTAGCACTCCCACAAGCTGTTTAATTTCTTTACCTGCAATCTAGTGACACTGGGGAAAGGTAGAAGAAAAATCTTCACTGTTATTAAAAACACCAGAGGAAACCAGATAAATCCTTCCCTGCCCCAGTAGAATAAATAACCAACCCACTGGCAGTCTACTAGAAGTGAGAATAAACATAGTGGCCCCAGTGGCACAGGGCCTTTGAAAAGTTATATTTGATGCAAAGAGCTGATCACCAACTTAGGAGATCAGAAGCCTTGGCTTTGGGAGGCCACAGAAGGTAGGGAGGTGCATCTTAATTCACTTTTGTTGGCAAGGCTGTGACTTTGGCTTTCATTCAGGATTAGTGATAATTTGATCAAAAGCTTTCCTCTTTATTTCCAACATATATTTTAAGGTTAGCTCCCAAGTAGTGGGTTGGGTTCTTTTTTTCCTGACACAGCAATACATAAAGACTATCAGATTACTCCAAATGACCAGAAAGATGTGTCCAACCTCTCTGAGCCTTCTAAGAACAAATGCAAGCCGAAGTAGTGCAACAGTGATAAGAAGAGAAGGGGCTCCTGAGAGCCAAGTTTCAGCATGAGCACTTGCATGTCAGAAACTTGCAAATGCCCCAGATCAGGGCTTGATTTATTATTTTGTGGATTGTCACTCTAAGACTTAAGAAGGTGATGGAGAAAATGTGAATGCAAATTAAACTTAGAGATGTGTTGTGTGGGGCTGCTGGGTGGTGATGCAGTGCATAAGGCACTCGCTCTGGAGTCAGGAGGACCTGAGTTCAAATTTAGCCTCTAATACTTGGCATTTACCAGCTGTATGACCTGGGGCAAGTCACTTAACCCTGACTGCCTCAAAAAGAAAAAAAAGGTGTTGTGGCTAGTTGGTAAACTTTTACTAGCACACCCCTGAAAATATGACTGGACAGTATCAGATTACTAAGCAAGGCCCTGAAGTGAGTGCTGAATTTTCTTCCCATATTTGCTTCCAGGATCCTCATTTCTTCCCCCACCGTAATGACTGCATTCTCCCCCAGGCCCCAGCTCCTGCTCATCCACTCCCATTTTCCAAAGACCTAGCCTCTTATTTGTACAGTAAAGATCAAAGCCACTTGGTATTGTTCACTTTTATCTAGTTTTGTCTTGAGCTCTACATCTCCCTGTTAATCTTTCATACTGATTTTGGGGGGGTCCCCCTCTTTCTTGCCAAAGCCTCCACTTTTGATGTCCATCACCTCCCTTCCTGCTGTGCCTCCCAAAAGATACAGCTCTTCCATTTATTTCATCCTCCATTCTTATGGAACCTTCAGTGACCCCTTATTAAAAGGGATTAGGTAAGGCTTCTTGCAGAACGTAGGGATTTAGTTAGGACCTCAAGCCATGAGGTGAGAGTGAGGAGGGAGAACATTCCAGGCATGAGGGAAGGCCGTTAAAAATTCTCAAAGTTGGGAGATGGAGTGTCTTGGTTGAGAAATCCAGTGTCACTGGATCATAGAAGACTTGAAGGGAAGCAAAGGAAGTAGGAAGAAATTGGAAAGGAAGGAATGGTTCAGGTTTTCAGGAGATTTTGAAACCAAACAGATTTGATTCTGGAAATAATAGGGAGCCCCTTGAGTTTGAAGAATGGCAGGGAAGTGTGTGACATGGTCAGACAGACCTGAACGTTAGGAAGAGCACTTTGGTAGGTAAGTGGACAATGAACTGGAATGAAGAGAGACGTTAGATGGGAAGACCAACCAGCAGCTACTGCGATAGTCCAGGCACGAGGTGATGAGGACTTGTACCTGGATGGTGGCAGCGTCAGAGGAAATGAGGGGGCATTTATGACAGAGGTTGGGAATGTAGGAATCAACAGGACTTGGCAACCGATTGGATATGGGGGTGAGAGAGAGTAAGAAGTGGACAATGACACCGAGGTTGTGAGCCCCTGGATTTGTGAGGATGCTAGTACCCTTGAGAGCAATAGGGAAGAGTTAGGAAGAGGGGAAGGTGGGGGAAAATGAGTTCAGTTTAAGATCATAATCATAATAACAGCTAATGTTTATATAATGCTTACTGTGTGCCTGCCATTGTGTGAAGTGCTTTGTTATCTCATGTGATCCTCACAATGGCCTGGGAGATAGGTGCTACTATGGTCCCCATTTTACAGATGAGGAAACAGAGGCAAACAGGGTTAAGTGACCTGCCCAGAGTCATACAGCTGGCATGTGAGGTGTGATTTCAACTAAAGTCTTCCTGACTCCAGGCCAGGAGCACATTCATTTTGAGATGCCCAGTAGGCACCAGGAGATATGATACCGGAGGTGGGAGCTGATATGAGCACCAAGTGAAATATTATAAAGAGAGAAGAGAAGAGGGTCCAGGGTGGAGCCTGGGAGACTTACAGCCCTTCACTGAATGTTCTTTTCTTTTCTTTTCTTTTTTGGGGGGGCAGCAGGGAAGGTGGCAAACAGGGTGAAGTGACTTGCTCAGGGTCACACAAGTAGTAAATGTCTGAAGTTGGATTTGAATTCTGTTCCTACTCACTCCAGGCCCTGTGCTGCCCCACTGAACATTCTTATAATGGCACATTTAGAGAGTTGACTGTATTTATTGTTACTAATAATCTCAAACAAGAGTTGCCAGTCTGCATTGAGAGAGGGAGTTTGCTCTCTGGATGTTCTCTATATGAATGAAATCATGGGTCTGGATCAAAAGAAGCTTATGCAAGAAGGCTTTCAAAATGATTGGTTTTTTTCATTATTATAGCAAACTTGCTGTTTTCTGGCACGATTAAGGCTTGTTATTCTGGCTAATGAAAATCCAGCTATAGTGACATTCTAATTTTCAGAGACTAGGGATGTGATACATATAGTCTACACAGCAACTCCTTTCTCCCTCCCCCCAGTTCCTCTCCTCTTCCCTGTAATCCATCCTACTGCCCACCCCTACTTTCACAGCTGCCATTCTCTCTTCTTCATTCTCTCATAGAGGCAATGCTATTCTCTATAGAAGATTTTTTAAAAATCAGACATCTTGAATTGAAATTAAAATCTCTCATTGTACATGGATGTTCACATGCCCTAAGGCCAAATAGCATAGAATGTAATTATGAAAACTTATTATATAAAACTAATGTCATCTCTATTAGTAATTGAGAACCACAGGGCCCTAGTCCCTGGAGGGCTTTACTAAAAATTACTCTAGAGCCCACAGACCTTTATTTTTAGGTTAAGTCAAAAAATGGCGGGAGCAGCTGGCCTAGATGGGTCTCCCGAAGCCTTACAAATCCCTATTATTAGTCCATGCCTGTCTTTCCTCCTTACAAAAAGAAACTCTTTTTAATGAGTGAGATGGCATTTGAAAGAAAAAAGACATAGATTAAGTATTTCTTTGCAAGGGACAATGAATATGTTTCCCAGAATGTCATGTCACAGAACAATCCTAGCCTTGCTCATCTACTGCAATTTCTTGGTGTTAATTGGTGTCTGTAGAGCTAGACTGGTAATCTCATTTTCATTAATGACACTAATGCCATCTGTGAGGGCCCCAATAACTGTAACTCTGGGTAATGGATATGGATCATGGTAACTGGTAAAGACTTTGCATGAACTAATTAAATGGCGTTTATTGCACTTGCTTTATATGCAATTTTCCCCTTTTGACCCAAATACTTTAAGGGGACCTCCTGAACTAGAAACATGAACTGAAAATGAAAAGTAACTAGTTTCCTTATTTTCATGACAGTAGGGTAAGAAACAAAGATGGGGGAGGGGGGGAGGTTGTCCATTTGGCATCACCTTAACTATCATTTACAATTGATCTTTCACTATTCAGGCTCCGACTGAGAACTGAGGATGTCACATAATTAGGAAGAAGACAGGACCCATTTCTTGTGCCCAGGTCTCAGGCAGGGCACTTTGATTTCCTATAGGCAGGACTGTAAATAGGACAGGGCACAAGGGGCCAATATTTAGAGAGTACTAGAAGTCCTTGAGAGGCATTGTAGTACAGAGGAAAGAATACTAGCTTTAGGCCTGCATTCAAAGCCCATCTCTGATGCTCACTACCTGTGTCACCTTGGGCACATCACTTAACCTCTCTGGGCCTCAGTTTCCTCATCTGTAAAATAAGAGGGTTGGACTAGAAATTTTCTGAGGTCCTTTCCAGCTGTAAGGCTATGATAGTGTACTGGTATTTTACTCTGATTGTATGAACTGACCTTAATACCCAGTTAACAAGATTAATTAGACATAAAGATGCTCCCAAATGGCTTCTTTCCCAAACCAGATTCCAGTTGAGCTCCTTCCCTGATCGTTCTTCTACCTTGAAGTGTCTTGGAGTCAATTTCTACCCACCCTTCCTCCAACACAGGTCATTGTCTCAAGTTCTTTGCCCTTTCCCCTCAACTGCCTTTGTCTCAAAGTTGATTTCAGGTCTGCTTTATGCTACTGACCTCAGGCATGCTTTGTGCTACCCAAACCCACCAAGCTGCAACTACGGCTTTGCTTCCAGGTCTCTAACTACTACAAGAAGTGAACAGACAGTGGCTTGTAGTTATATAGCCTGAAGTGTGGTAAAAGCCAGGGGCTGGAGTTTGTCCTTTGAGAAGCTTTGTAGGGATTAGGAAACTGTCAACCAAAGTACAAAACCACCTGGCTGGCAGATGGTTTGGAAGTGAAGGGCCCATTGCAGCCAAGAGCTCAAACCGTTGGGGGTGGAAAGGGTACACTAGCTGTCCAAGATCCTTTACGGGCATTATGGACTAATTAGTACCTTACTTAGGAGATCTTATTCAGATCACATTTGCTTTACAGCCCCTGAGGTTTTACTCCAAGTAAAGGCTGTAACTCAAAGTGGACAATTGATAGATTTGTCGACGCTCTGGTCTAGAGAAAAAGACAGGGGGTGAGGGAAGCCAGAATCTTCAAGGTGGAAAGACCCTGAGAAGTCATATACAAATCAAGTCTCCCCTCTAGAAGTGGGTTTGTTCTTTTTCATAAAAATGTCAATGAGAAAAGACGTTTATATAACAGATACCCAGCTCTAAAGCTGGACATTTCAAAGAGCAAGAGTCTTATGCTGTCTGTTCAGATAGGTTCAATTCAGTTTACATAGATGCTAGGTGGCTCAGTGCATAGGACTCCACACTAAGATTCAGGAAGACTTGACTACAAACACTTCCTAGCTGTGTGACCCTGGGCAAGTCTCTTAACTTGTCTGCCTTGGTTTCATTCTGCAAGACAGGGATAATAATAGTACCTCCCTCCCAGGATTGATGTGAAGATAAAAGGAGAGAATATCCATAAAGTACTTAACACAGTGCCTTTGGCTTAGTCTCTGCCAGTTTTTTTTAGTACTGAGAAATAATGGCAAGGAAGGAAGAAGGAAGGGGGAAGAGGGAAGAAGGATGGGGGAAGATGGAGAACAAAACAGAATGGAAGAAAGCAGAAGGGGAGAGATACAAATAGAGGAAGGGGGAGGGGACAGTGATGGATGAAGGAAAAAGAAAGAAAGAAGGAGGGGAGAGGGAAGAGGCAAGAAGAAAAATGGAGTCAGGGAGGAGAGAAAAGGAAAGATAGAAAGTAGTGAGAGGGATTGAGAAGAGTACGGAGGGAGAGTTAGGGCAGCCAGGTGGCACAGTGAATAGAGCACTGGGCTTGGAGCCAGGAAGACTCATTGTTGTGAGTTCAAATCCAGCCTCAGACACTGACAAGCTGGGTGACCCTGGGCAAGTCGCTTCACCCTGTTTGCCTCAGTTTCCTCATCTATAAAATGAGTTGGAGGAGGAAATGGCAAAACACTGCAAGATCTTTGCCAAGAAAACCCCAGATGAGGTCACAGAGAATTGGACAAAACTGAATGACTCAACAACAACAAAAATGGAAGAAGGGAGGAAGAGAAAGGGGTGAGGGAAGACGAGGTAAAGGATAAAGACGGAGGGAGAGTGAAGAAGGGGATGGGGGAAAGAGCTAAACTCGAATGCATACTTTGAGGAAGATTCTCTCGGTGCCTTGCCCACCCCCTCTCTCTTTCCCTCTGGCTAAGACTTGAAGAGGTGAGCTGGCCTTTTCAGTGTGAATATCCCCAGTAGCCCTTCTAGTGACCCCATTATTTTTACTGTAAGTGATTAGTCCTGGACAAAACAAATTTTGTGATCCAGAGCAAAAACAGCAAGTCTAATTGTCTTGTTGTTGTTGTTGACAAACTTGTCCTTAAACTCTTAGGCTTACTTTTTTTTTTTCAGAGCATGAGCCAAAATTCAGTTTTCACCTTTTCCCCAGAGACTTATCTCAAATGTGGCTTATCTTGGAGATACTTGGTACTGGAAACTTATTAGTACCATACTTGCTGGACTCTTCTCTGTCTCCCAACTTATGAACCTTTAGCAAATATAATTGGAGGGAAAATACTGTTCAGTTCTACCAATGGAGAGCAAAGTGGTTGTCTGTCTCATTTTTAGCCCCATTGTGTTTGGGGATTGCCATTTATTGCAAAAGAAATGGTCCTTTCCTTTTCTCTTGTCTCTTCCTCCTCTCTTTTTTTTCTTTTTCGTGAGCTTTTTTTTTTTTTGGAATTTTGGCTGGGCTAAGTGGAGCAGCTGGCTTTGGCAGGCAGCCTGGGTCCCAGGAGAAATCCCAAAAAAGGCCTGCCTTGAATATTTTCTGTCTCTCAGGTTGTAAGGGAAATCTTGGAGAATGGGTCTCATGCTTTTTCTTGTTAGGAAATCCTCAGCTGTTTTTGTTTCACATAGTAGACAAGCACTTGACAGAGTAAACCTGCAAAGTAACTAATGAGGTGAATGATGAGGGGCAGTTTTTAGGAAAGAAAATACTTTCCCATTAAGACTTTTGTAAGAAGTCCTAAGATCATTTTGATACAGAAACTCAGTGAAGATCATGGCCAACCTAAGCCATTCCCCATCACCCCCACCACCCCTATTTCAGGCCTGAGATCTTACTAACGTGTCATTTATGTGTCAAGAGGGCAGAGTTAAAGTATTTGTTCAGTCTGTGGGAAGGGGATTTCTGTTCATTTATGGGCAGTATTAGATTGGTGGTACCCATCTCTGAAATGGTTTTATCATGCACCCCTGTGAGTAAAGTATTTTAAGCATGCATCCCATATACATATATATATATACATATATATATTATGTTTATATATAATTATGCATGTCATTAGAATGTACAAAAATAGAAAATTAAAAGGGATGGCATGAAAAAATAGTTAAGATTTTTTATTTTATTAATAATACGAAACCCTTGTTCTCAGCAAAGCATAATTAATAGCTTTTCGTGCAAACGGTACCCCTGAAGTAGCTTCATTATTTTTGAAAATCTTGGTTTAATGCCTTCTGCTAGAAGGATTCAAAGGTCTGGTTCTAACTTCAGATAATTATGATTATTTATTTTTAATGTTGGTCATAGTTTATAAAGATGATCAGCAGAGATGTGGGGATTCCAAAGGAAAAAGTGCATCCTGGTATGTGCTTACTAAATCATGACGTTTGTTTTTCAGTTCCATTTACAAGTATGCAAAGGTTGTGTTGAAATTCGGCTTGCCAAAAAAGAAAAAAAGCAATTTGGCTAGCAAATTTTCATCTTGCAATTGTTCTTGCAAAGTGATCAGGAAGTGTTGTGTTTTTATGTTTGACATATTGGTTTGAAATACACTAAACCTCTGGGTTGGAAAAATCTCCTTCAAAGTTTGTCTATAAGTATGAGAGACTCACAATGCTTGATCAACAATAATTCAGCTTTTTAAAGGTTTGCTAATGACTTTATTAGTCAATCAACAAGCATTTATTAAGTGCTTACTATTTAAGTGTTGGGGATACAAAGAAAAAGTAAAAATGGTCCCTGCCCGTAAGTGGCTTATATTGTAAGGGAAGAGACAATATTTACATAAATAAGAGTATACAAAATAGATATGGAAGAGATAGTTAACTGTAGAGGGGAAGGCAGATGGAGAGTCTGTGATGGACCTCATTCAGAATGTGTCTGAGAAAATCTTTGAAAGATACTAAGAGGCAAAGGTGAGGAAGGAGAGAGTATTTCAGGAACTGAAGGACAGCCAATGCAAAGATGGGGAGATGGGAGATGAAATATGGGTGAAGAATGGCAAGCAGACCAGTATGGCTAGATCATAGAGAGTATCAAGGGAAGTAGTGTACAAGAGGATTGGGAAGATAAGAAGGTGGCCAGGTTGTAAAGATCTCTAAAGGACAGAGGAGTTTCTATCTAATCCTGAAGGGGCTAGGGACCCCCTGGAGTTTGAGCAATAGAGTAACATGGTTAGACTTATATGTTGGTAAACTCACTTTGGTGGCTGGGTGAGAGGATGGATTAGGCTCTAATCTATCGGTTCTCAACCTGTGGGTTATGTTCAATTTGTAACAATGAAAATACATCCTGCATATTAGATATTTACATTACGGTTCATAACAGTAGCAAAATTACAGTTATGAAGTAGCGATGAAAATAATTTTATGGTTGGGGGTCACCATAACATGAAGAACTGTATTAAAGGGTTGTGGCATTAGGAAGGTTGAGAACCACTGAATTAGAGAGAGGAGAGACTTGGAGGGAGGAAAATAGGAAGCTAGGGCAGTAGTCTAGGCAGGAATTGATGAGGTTATGGAGTAGGATGGTAGATCTATGAGTAGAGAGAAATGGAAGAAATGTTGTAGAGATAGAAACGACAAGGTCTGGCAACTCACCATTTTTTAAATCTCACAATGTGGCCAGCAAATAGGCACAGAAGGGTCAACTCTGATTTTTTTTCTTTTTGCACACCTTTGGTCACATTATTAATATCATCTCCAATCTATGTTTTCTTTGCAGGGATATACGGAATGAGAGAGTGAAGAGTTGAGAATGAAGCTGACATTGGAAAGCTGTGGGACTGGAGGGATGTCAGTACCCTTGACAGTAACTGAAAGGTATAGAAGAGGGGTGGACTTGAGGAGAAAGTTAGTATGTTCTGTTTGGAACCTTTGGCATTTGACATGACTATGGGATATCCAGGTTAAAATACGCAGTAGGTATTATAGCACTGGAGTTCAAGATGAGAGACTAGAGATGTACAGTCTACATATAGATCTGAGATACACCTCCATGACCAGTTCACCAAGTGAGAAACTCTAGAGTATAGAAGACCAAGGATGGAGCATTAGGGGTGCAAGCACAGTTAGTGGTTAGCTAACATTGATAAAGATTCAGCAAACGAGATTGAGGTGAAACAGACAGGTAGGAGAACGAGGAAAGAGCAGAATCATGAAAACTCAGGATTGAGAGTATCCAGGAGGAAAAAATGATTGGCAGCTTCAGGTGCTGCATATGGGACAAGAAGGATGAGAACTGAGAAAAGGCCATTAGATTTTGTAATCAAGAGATCACTGGTAACATTGGAAAGCAGTTTCAATTGAACAATGACATAGAAAGTCAGACTGCAGAGGTTTATAGAAGAGTGAGAAAAAAATGGATACTATCAATTAGTTAATATCTCCAAATACAATATGCATATAAAGGTGAGGTTCACTGTGACCAAGAGTGGGTGTAAATCCCTATTTTCAAATTTTGCTAATTTTGAATTTTTTTTTGCCAACTTCTTGCCAAATCTTTTTACCATAATTGTTTTAATCTCACAATATAGCCAATGAATGGCTTATCCAGTGTTTCTTAAACTATGGGACGTAATCCTATATGGGGTCGTGACCCACAGTTGAAGAAGTGCTGAAGAAGTCACAAATGGAAAAAGTTTAAGAAGTCCTGGTTTATACTAGGCATAGAAGGATCAACTCTGGTTTGTTCTTTTTCCTCACCTTATAAGCATTACCTTCAATCTATGGTTTCTTTACAGAAATCTTTTAAGGTCACTTGTCCCTTTTGTGGAGGTTAGTTTGGGATTATTTTTAGACCATTTTTATTGATAACTCTCATTGCTATATCACCTATATCTCCCATTGTATCTCTCTCAGAGAGCCATCCCTAATAGCAAAGGCTAAAAAAGAGAGAAAACAACATTTAGCCAACACTTTGACTAAGTCATGACATTGTCAGTAGTGTTTCAAGTCCATACTCCTCTACCTCTGTGAAGGATGTCTTTTATATTTCTTTTTGGGGATCAAGATTGGTGATTATAATATAGCAGCATTCAGTTAAAATGTGCATTTCTGTTTCCATTGTTGTAGTCATTGCTTATATGGTGTCCCTGGTTCTGTTTATTTCACTTTCAATAAGTTCATATAGATCTTCTCATGCTTCTCTGTGCTCATCCTGTCAGGAACTTTCTTGGGGTATATGCCTAGCAGAGGAATTTTTTTATAATAATGGTAATGTGGTAATAATGCTGAATGGATTTGTCTTTCCACAACTTCATCAACATTGATTATTTTCATTTTTTGTTACCTTTGTTGACTTGGTGGGTGGGAGGTGAAACCTCATAGCTGTTTTGATTTGCACTTCTGTCATTATTAGTGATTAGGGGCATTCTTTCTTATGGTTGGTAATGACTTATAATTCTTTTGAAAAATGGTTGTTCACATTCAGGGACCATTTATCTCTTGGTGACAATTGAGCTAAAACTACTCTCATCCACAAATCCACTGTCAACCCCTCTGAATTGTGGAATGGCCACTCTTCCCCCAGGATATCTCCTATGGCATGTGACAGACACTGCCACTTTTGGACAGTTAAAATGTCAGTGTCAATTTTGTAAATACCAGTAAAGTGTAATTTTACTTGTTTTTAAGAAAAATAGAAATAAAAGTTCTATTATTTTCTTCCTACACTCCCTGATATGTAATACATCTGCTTTAGAGACCATTAGACCAAGTGGCTTGCAAAGTTCTTTCCAGCTCTGAGATTTTTGTGACTTCTGACCATAACACCAGGCAGAACTGAAAATGACAAATGTTCCCAACAAATGATTTTGAAGAGGACAAAACAGCCTCATTACTGTTCCCTGGAGTCTTAATTCCTGACTGTTGTTTTGACATTTGGGATAAGTTGCCTAGTTTAGCATGTCTATTGATGAGACTTACGTTGGTAGCTGCCACTAGGTCTGTCTGCTGTTCAGAACACAGTAGATGTGGTGTCTTCAAGAGCATAAAGTACACCATGTAAGACACCTTGCTAGGCACTAGGCATCCAAAGACAAAAATCAACCTCTCTCTTCGAGGCACTTATTCTATTGGGGCAATCCAAGCTTTAGAGAAATAAGCATATAAAAGGTAATTCAAGGATGAAATGTGTTAACTGGGGGTGGGAGTGGGGAGAGGTCACCAAAATCTTATGGAGGAAGTAATATGTGTGTTATTACAGTGCTGGAGGGAATAAGGAGCTGAGGATATTTTGACAAAGAAAGAGAAAGCTTAGGAGGCAAATAAAGGTCATTGCCTTTAAGTATTTTAAGAGGGAAGAAATTTGCCTGCTTGGCCTTGGAGGCCTGAATTAGGTACAGTGGTAGAAGTTTCAGAGAGGCAAACAGGCAAAAAATCCTGATAATTATAGCCAAGTGTACCAGCTGCCTCAGGAGGCTTTCGGTTCCCCATCACTGGAGAACTCCAAGCAAAGGCTAGATGCCCACTGGTTAGGACTGTCGTAGAGAGGACTGAACCTCAGGTATGGGTCAGATTAGCTGCCCTTTGACATCCCTTTCCAACTCTGAGATTCTGTTGTGTTGGATTGAAATATGGAGCACCCATGACCCAAAATGCTCTCTTCTAGTGGCTTACATGAACTGAGGACAGCATATAAGAAATCACAGCAAAGAATGTATTTTGCAGTGAATCTCATTCTTTGCAATGCATGAGTGGAGTTTATAAATTAATTATTCAACTCTTAAACTTTTGCTTTTTGGAGCTTCTGTTAGGAAAGATAATGAGGTCACTTTTCCTTCCCTTCTCTCTTCCCCCCTTCTCCACCGCCACTCCTAGACCTAGGCTGAGGACATGATCATTGCATAGGAGGATAGTCAATGTATACTTGAGCTATAGGTTAGAAAGTATATTACAGCTATACTGTATGTGAAAAGGCTGGAGAGTGTTCTGTTACCTAGTCTTGAACATGAGACCCATGCCCATCCGTGCTAATACACAGCTCTTTGAGCCACTAGCTCCTTCAGTTGTACGGGAGAATGCCAGAGGAAGAAGTGTAGGAGGGAGATAAAATTATCACCCATCACCATCATCAACACTACTACCACCATCACCATCATCACCACCATCATCACCATCACCACCACCATCATCATCACCACCATCAGCACCATCACCATCATCACCACCATCATCACCATCATCACCACCACCATCATCACCACCATCATCACCATCATCACCACCATCATCACCATCATCACCACCATCACCATCATCACCATCATCACCACTACCATCATCATCACCACCACCACCATCATCATCACCATCATCACCACCATCACCACCATCACCATCATCATCACCAGTCATTTCTATAGCACTTTAAGGTTTCCAGTGCTTTACAAGTATTATCTCGTTTTGACTTCACAACCCTATCAGAGAGGGACCCCTAAGTAGTAATTTCAAAGATGTGGAAAGTAAGTCTGAGAGAGTTTGTGACTTTGCTTATAGTCACATAGTTAGGATGTGTCAGGGTGACATCTGAACCTGGATCTTCCTGACTGCCATCACATCATTTTGCTCTGTCCCTTAAAGGGACAATCTGGGTGAGCACACTTGGAACATCATTTGGCCACCCTTCCCAGGCAGTGACTTCCCAAGTTATTTGGATAACTTCCATAAGGCACTAGACTGAATCAAAACACTCAAAAATTCCAGGTGCTTAATAAAGAAATACTTACTTGAACACAGGGCCTCAGCATCTTGGTCAGTAACTTGTAATGGTTCAGGAGAGAAGAAGGGCATGAAGGCATCTGTAACTGGAGAAAGAAAAAAAACATAAGAAAATGGCATTGGATGAAATGGTGTCCCCATCTCAAATGTCACCCCACTTCAATCCATCCTCCTCCATGCAGCTGCCCAAGTGATGATCCTATAGAGTATGTCTGACCACGTTCCTCTTCAGAAAACTCCTGGGCTTCCTTATTGCTTCTAGAAATAAATATAAACTCTATTATTTGAAATTTCAAACCTTTTACAATCTCCTGCCCTACCTTTCTAGCTTTTACTACACATTACTGCCCCTCACCTATTCTGTGGTCCGGTAAATGTAACTTCTTACTATGCCTCACACATGATCTTCAATTTCCTCTCTCTGTGCCTTTGTACTAGCTGGCCCCCATACCTGAAAACACACCCTTTTTTCTCACCTCCACCTGTTAGATTCAGCCTGAGCATCAAGAAGCCTTCTCTTGATCCCCTACCACCCCCACCCCCCGATGCTAGCCCCACCCTCCCTCCCTGCTGCCCTATCATTTGTATGTATTTGTATATTGCCATTTGGGACATGTTGTCTCCCCAGTTACAATTTAAGCTCCTCGAAGGCAATAACTGCCTTACTTTTTCTTTGTTTCCCCTGCACCTGGCATAGTGCCTGGCACAGAGTAGGTACCTTATTATATTCTTCTTGATTGACTGATGTATTGCATAAATGCCTGTGTTAAGCTACTTGCCCTTTGTATTTGGCATCAAACATATGTTCCTTCCTTGTAGAAGCAGGAGCAGTGTGGGTTTGTAGAATCAGTATAGTTAGGAGAGAAGGGGAAGATGAGGAGAGAATTGCTGGAAAATTACAGCAGACAAGAGTATAGACTCTGACTGCTGAGGGTGGGCATTCAGCTCAGGGCCTTGGGCTTTAGGACAAATGTTTCTGTGTATACTCCAAGGGGCTAGAAGGGCTTTTAAGTTAGCAATGAGCATTAAGTATGGCACCTCATTTGAGCCACTTGCAGACCTTCTCCCCATTTCACAGATGAGGAAACTAAAGTCGAGAGAGGGAAGGTAACTTTGTTGTTACCACATGGCTAGTAAGTGACAAAGGCTTTATTTCACCCCAGGGAAAGGTCTCCTTGCCTTCTAAGTCTGGGGTGATAATCACCCTATCTCTCTCCAAAAATTTTTCCCCTCTAGGGTAAAACTTGTCCAGTAGACACATTTTTCGGGGCAGATGCAGTCATGTCTCCCATCTACATGGTGTATCTCACGGTAACTGAGGATGGCAAGTGCCAACCTTGACCCATGACACAAAAGTGAGACATCTGGGCTTCATAGGCCATCTGCTTTAAGAATAATAACAGTGTGTGTCATTTGAGCTTGACAACATGCTTCTAAACTAGGTGCTTCAAATACTATCCTCATTTCATAGATGAGGAAACTGAGGCTCAGGTTGTGACATACTCATGGTTACAAAGCTAGAGTGTCAGAGGTCCACTTTGTACCCAGGTTTTTCTAACTCCATGCCTAGCATTCTGTCCATTTTAGGCCAGGGGTGGGGAACCTGCGGCCTTGAGACCATTTGTGGCCTTCTAGATCCTTAAGTCTGGCCTTTTGAATTTGGATTCAGTCAAAAGGCCACACTTAAGGCCACATGTGGCCTCAAGGCCACAGGTTCCCCACTCCTGATTTAGACTATCTCTGTAGCATGTTTGGGTCACTCCACATGCAGTGATCATTGACGCCATTCAGATGACTTCCATATACAACTAAAGCTATGAAGCAAAACCCACAGAGAGAAAAATTCAAAAGGCTCAATGAAGAAATGTTCACATACCATCAGGCTGGTTATTACTGGCTTCCAAAGCTTGTACTGGTTCAAGAGCGTATAACGGTGCGCATGTTTCTGTTAGAAGAGGCAAAAAAAGGGGATTACCATATATGGACCACTGACACAGTCTTAGAAAATAGCTTTGTCTCCATGCAGGAGTGGTGGGCATGTGGGGGTCATACCTTCTGCATGGTTCTGAATAGTATAATCTTGACACTCATTCATTGTGGCTTCAAGAGCAGTCTGGTTTATTGAATCGAGCGGGACTGGGACATCAGAAGAGAAGGAAAAAGAACCTTAATAAACAAATACACAAACTCTGCCTACTCAAACAGAAGCTAATGAAAGGCATTCAGTGCTTCTCATGAGGTAGCATGATAAGAGTGAAAAGTAAAACAGCTAGCCTGAAGGTGGCTTCTGAGCTATTGCAGCTAGTGGTAGAAGAGAATCACTGCATGACAGATTAGAATGGACCTCTGTCAGAGGCCACTGAGTCCAGAGCTTCAGAGCTTCCTGCCTGAATGATTGCTGTGACCTCCCAAGCACTCTCTCCATCTAGTCACTCCCCTCTCCGATCCATCCTCCACACAGCTGCCAAACTGACATTTGTAAAACCCAAATCTGACCTTTGGAGTTGTTTCCAACTCAAGAACTTTTAGTGGTTACCTACTGCCTCCAGAATAAAATACAAACTCTTCAGTCTGGCACTTGAAATCCTCCAAAATCTGCTTGGGGTGGCTAGATGGCGCAGTGAACAGAGCACTGGGCCTGGAGTCAGGAAGACCTGAGTTCAAATCTGATCTCAGACACTTCCCAGCTGTGTGACCCTGCGTAAGTCACTTCACCCTATTTGCCTCAGTTTCCTCATCAGTAAAATGAGCCAGAGAAGGAAATGGCAAAGTACTCCAGGATCTCTACCAAGAAAACCCTAAATGGGGTCATGAAACCCTAAATGGGGACTTGACTTAACAACAGCCACAACAGTAATGGCAACAGCAGCAGCAACAACAACAACAACATTCTTCTGGTTCCCACCTGCATTTCTTGTTTCATTTTCTTTTCTTCTTCATGTCTCATACTTCTCCCCACGGTCCAAGTAACCTGCCAGCTGTTCCCTGACATATCCAGTCCTGCCTCGGTCCCTTTGTACCTTGGTACCCTTTTTGCCATTCATCCTCACACCACCTGGTCAAAGCCCTAGTTTCCTTCCGAGGATAGCTTGGGTACATTCAATAACATCAGAGATATTCAGTTGGAAATGGACTCCAGAAACCATCTAGTTCAACTCCTTTATTCTACAAAAGAGGAAACTGAGGCCCAAGGAAGTGAAGTGACTTGCCCAAGGTCACACATAGGATTCTAGATCTATAACTTTGGAAGGGACCTGAGGTCCAACTAATCCAACACCTTTAACTTTCCCCTTTTTGCAAAAAAAAAAACAAAACCCAAACACTTGATTATCTTCACTATTATCCTCTAATGACAGAGTCAATATTTTTGTTGATTTTTCAGCAACCATCTTTCCTATCCTCTCCCATCTCATCTGACTCTTTCCCCCTCCCCAGTTAAATAAGGTAGATGGATGAAGTTACTTGCTCAAACTTGTAGCTCATAAATATCAGAGGTAGAATTTGAACCCAGGTTCTGGGATTGCAGTTGGTGCCCTTTCCATTGCATCATGCTGCTTCTCACGTTCCTTTGCAGATCTCTTTAGGTCCCTCTCTACTTTCAGCCCATAAGCCTACTTTTTATGATCCTGTCATGCGTTTCCAACACTTCACTCCTTGTATCAAACAGCCAGGAGAGAAACACCTGAAGGACTCAGGAACAAGATGCTCACCTTGAGGAAGTTCTTGAAAAGAATGTGCTTGCACTGTGCCAAGAGAATATATGGGTATATATGAGGCTGTCAGAAGACAAGGGACAAGAAGCATGAGCAGAGAATCAAAGAGCATTTATTAAAGCCCCTCATTTGTGCCAGGTACTGTGTGTAAGAAAAAAAGAGCATCTCATATTGAATGGATTAATGAGGCCCTAAATGAGGAACTTTGTCATACAGGAGGAGTTACAGACATTTGAGCTCATGACCTTTAAAAAAAAATTGGAGTGGCTAGGTGGAGCAGTGAATAGAGTCCTGGAATAAGTCCTGGAGTCAAGAGGACCTGAGTTTGAATCTGAACTCAGACCCTTGACACACTTACTTAGCTTTGTGACCTTGGGCAAGTCACTGAACCTCAATTGCCCTACCTTCTCTCCTCTTAAAAAAAAGAAAGAAAAAATATCCATTTTATTGATATCTTTTTATTTGCTACAGCATGTTCCAAAAGTCTTAGTGCAGTTTAGGCTTTAATGGCTTAAAACTGCCCTAAAATTCTGGGAACATCCTGTATTACTTGGATTACTTGGTTCCACATATTTCCTTCACCTCCTACTTTGGCCTGGGAATTGGACCCTCCATTGTAAGAGAGATGCAGCGAAGTGAGGAGTCCCTGAGTTCTGGCACTGTTGGGGTTTTTTTGTCTTAATGTTCCCAAAGCCTAATGTGGATGCTTAATACATGCTTGTAAATTAAGCAAAAACCATCAACAAAACCCCACCAGGTAAAGTAACCACATGTAGCACTGTATGCAACGTTCTGCCCCTGCAGTTCCCTCCCTCTCTGCCAAGAGGGGAGAGGGGAGATTTTTCATTATCTGTTCTTCAGGACTATTACTGGTGTTTGAAATACTTAGAATCCAGTACGCATCCTTCAGGGATATTTTCATGTAGATTACTGCAGTTTAAAAGAATCTATATTCTTCTGCTTCTTGCCCTGTCTCTCTATCAGTGCACGGAAATGTTCTCACGCTGATCTACACCTAATTGCTACAAGCTGCTTTCTCATTTTCCCAGCAGCTCTTTTCAAAAATGAGAGGCCTCTCCTAGGAATATTCTGTTCTTGGCTTTATCAGACACTGACCTGCCATTTTCACTTGGTTCTGGTTTCTGAAGATCTGATCTACTTAGGTGTTTTGTTTAAATACTTCCCAAATGGTTTTGATTATTATGACGTCATATCCTGATGTCTGTTAATGCAATACCCCCACTTTTTTCTGATTTCTAGATTCTAGATCTTTTGCTTCTTTGAATACACTGTTGTTATTTTGTCCAGTTCTAAAAAGTAGTTCCTTGGTCATTTGATTACTATGTTATTAAATGGATAAATTAATTTGGGTGATATTTTGATTATATTTGCACAGCCTAATCATGGAGAATGCGTGTCATTAAATAGAGTTTTAAGTTGCTTGAGGGTAATGACTTTCCTGTTTGTGTTGGTATTTCTGGTGTCTGGCACATAGTAGGCACTTCAGAAATGCTTGCTGATTTATGTTTGTAGGAGGTTAACTCTCAGATAATTTATACATTCTGGAGTTACTCATGGTTTCTTTTATTGCTTGCTCTTGGGTTTTGTTAGCGGTACATCAACATGCATCTGAGTTTTACAAATTTACCTGAAATTTGCAACCATACTTTATAAAGCTATTAACTGACTGAATTCGGGTTTTTCTAAGTACACTCTTATCCTCAAACACTCACACAAATACTGTCTCTTGGCCAACATTTATGCCTTTGTTTTCATTTCTAGAATTATGACAGAGGAATGAAGATGAGGCTATTTTCTCGTTTTTCTGCAGTACAAATTAAGGCTACCTCTGGGTTGTAGTGATGCTTTTCATTGCATTAAAGAAAGGTCCATCCCTTTTGCATAGTTTTGTGGATATATGCCCCCTTGCTGGGAGACCAGGATCATTTGGCCTTAGTGCATTCTTAGATGGGGGAAGAAGTAATTATTTTCCCCGATGGAATTCCATTTATTTGGAAATATAGATATGCGGAAAACTTCAAAGTCAAGGAATACTGCTAATGTCAATTCATTCCCCTCTTCTCTCCTTTGGCAGCTCCTACCAAACTAATTAGATACCAAATATTACCTAATCACAGAGTTGTGTTGATTGACAACAGTATTTTGCCGGGGGGGGGGGGGGTTGGAGGGCAATTGGGGTTAGGTGACTTGCCCAAGGTCACATGGCTAGTAAATGTTAAGTGTCTGAGGCCACATTTGAACTCAAGTCCTCCTGATTCCAGAGCCAGTGCTCTATTCACTGCCCCACCTGGCCATCCCAATAACAGTATTTTTTTTTGCCATAAGTTGCATTCCTCAGCATTCTTCCTTATGAGCATAGACAAGAAACCTAACCTTACTGAGCTTTACTTAGTTTCCTCGTCTCTGAAATGGAAATAATACTGTGTCTTCCTCACAGCACTGTTATGCATAAATCAAATCAATAAGCATTTATTAAGTGCTAAGTACCAGGTGGATGGGAGTTCCAGTGCCTAATTCTGCTTGATATGCTATGGTTTGGTTAATAGCTCTGTGCATGTTAAGGACAAGCTAAGACCAGTATTGCTTGGGTATTCATTGGTTTGTTTGTTTGTTTGAATTTTATATTAGACTCGAACGCCAGAACACAAAGAGAGAATAGAGAAAAGAACCAAAAACATATCATAAATTTCAATTTTGGAAATTAAATCCAAAGTCAGAAAGAAAATAAAAGCAAATTGTGTGCAAAGCAGAACATAACTATGCAACAAAGAAGTGAATTTAACGAAGGGAGATGAGACCGGAGAAGGAATCATTGTTAAACTTATTAACAAATATAATATTTCCTGCTGGAGTGGAGGATGAGGGTATCAATCCAGTGATGCTCACTGTGGGTCAGAGTCTTAAGCAATAGGCAGTAACATAGAAGGGGAAGAGATTACTAAGAATGCCGAAAGTCCCCAAAGAGCCTTAGAAACAATATTTCATTTGAGTTTTACAATAACCCTGGAAGAGAAGTATTACAGGCATTATTATCTTCATTTTACTGATGAAGACACTGAGATTTAGTGAGGTTAAAGGATTTTGCCCAGAGTCACATAGCTAGTGAATGTTACAGGTGAAATTTGACTAACATCCTACCCACTGTCTCCCATTACCTTCCCATACTGAAGGGGGATCTAGATGAACACGTTACCAACATGACTGGACCATCCTTCACGTGCAAAGGCTGTCGGTGCAGTTCAGACAATTTCCATACACTCTGAGGCTATGAGTCAAAACCCTTGGAGAGCAGTCCTACTGGACAAATAAAATACTCACCAACAGGCTGATTCTCTTTGTCTTGGACAGTATGTGTTTGCATCGTCCCAAATGGGTAAAAGGGTGTGTAGGAGCCTGTTAGAGAAAGGAGAATCCCTTTAGATACATAGCTAGATCTTGGCCCAACTCCCTCCATCTTAGCTTGAATAAAGCGCTTCAGCCTTGTCTGAAGAGTTGAAGACATTTGCACCCATACTTTGTGAAGGGCTTGGGAGACTTGGTATTTTTGCATAAGGTTTAGTTTCAGTCATGGACCCAGAAGCATTCTGGCTTCATGGACTGTGGGATATGTATAATGGGTATAATTAGAGAAGTAAGATGGGAGAGCCAGTTGTTGGAAGATATTAGCAAACACAGAGTCACAGTAATGAACAGAGACCACGAATACCAGGGTAGTCCCCATTCCACAGATGGGGGTAGTGGGGCTCAGAAAGGCTAGGAAGTGTCAAAGGGCAGATTTGCGCCCAGGTATTTCTGACTCTAGGCCCAGTATTCTATCCAAAATACCAGGCTGCATCTTCACTTAGGACACCTTTTAAAGATGGCTGGAGAATGGTCCCCATGCAGTGGTCATACTGTGCTTCACGTAATTGCTATGCACTGTGAGGTCATTAATCCAAACCCTTAAAGAGAAGGTTAGTGGCTCAATAAGGGAATCCTTACCTCCATTGGGAATGTCTTTTCCCTGCAAAGTATATGTCTGTATTGGGTCAGTGGTATACACAGGTACATATGTGGCTGTAAAGAGAGAAAGAAAAGCACATGGAAAAGAGGTTCACGTTGCACAGAGGACTAGCCCAGCCTTTCTTTTATGTGGACTAGAAGCTTTATCGCCCCGAAGAAGCTGAGGATGCACCAGCCTTTAGTTTTTTTAATCAACTTGATAGTCATTCATTTGGGGCCAAGAGCAAGTCTCCCTCACTGAACTGTGGGGAGGAGGAGTTGGAGAAAGTCAATGGTTAGAGGATAGAGTCTTCAAAGTCTAACCCTGAAGCTTGACTTTGATTGTTGGAAAGTTCTGAACCATATATTAAAGGGATAGTTAGTGAATCTCTAGAAAAGAAAGCAGGGATCACTAAAAACAGTTGTGACTTCATCAAGGACAGGTCATGGCTGACTAAACTTATTATTACTAAGATGGCAAACTAAGGGGAAAGCTCCAGAATACAGTTTGCCTAGATTTGAGCAAAGTGTTTGAAACTATATCTCATATTATTCTGGTGGAGAAGACATGGAGATGTGGACTCGTCTAGTACAGTTAGATTCAGACTGATTGCCTGGAGTAGTCATTAATGTTTCAATGTCAACTTGGGAGAACTTCTGTAGTATGGCCCAGTAATTTGTGCTCAGCCCTATGGTATTATGTATTTTTATCAGTGACTTATTTAAAGGCACAGGTGGAGCACTTAACACATTTGCAGATGACACAAAGCTAGAAGGCATATCTGTAGCATAACGGATGGCAGACGCAGAATACAGCCTGTCAAAATTGGTCTATGGGCTAGCAGAATCATAGGAACTGACAGTTCTATAGTACTTGGGAGTTTGTGAATCCTCCTTCGGTGTTGTTCCTATGGATCATATTAGGCTCATTTTATATATGATACTGAGGCTAAGAGAAAATAGGTGCCTTGTCCATGGCCATCACCAGGAAGTATCAGAGGAGAGATTGGTACCCAGGTCTCCCTGGCTCAGTGTCCCACATTCTCTCTGTAATGCCATGCCACCTCCCCTTTTGGGACATCTTTCCATCACAATCAAGCCACCATGTACTTGGAGTGGCCACAGACTTAATTCACATGATTTCCATACATTGCTAAGGTTTGAATCAAAATCCTTAGAGCTGAGATTTTTCACTTGGGTTCTATGAACTTGCTTTTAAGAAATATTTCAGTAACATTTTAATATACTTGGTTTCCTTTGTGGTTGTATATACTTTACTTAATTCAGTTAAGAACACCATTCTGAGAAAGGGTCCCTAAGCTTCACCAGTCTACCAGCAGGTACAACCTGGCACAACAAAGGTAAAGAACCGCTGCCACAGAGAGAAAAACTCGAGTGACTCGATGATGAAATCCTCACCTGTTTGGAGACTGTCCTTATCTTGAATAGTAAATGCTTGTGCTGGATCAGCAGTCAATAAAGGTATGTATGTAGCTGTAAAAAGAGATAGAGAAGGAAAAGCACATGGGAAAGACAGTCACACTGTAGGGGGCTGAGCCTTTTGTTTTATAGGGAACAAAAGCTTCATCCCCTGGTGGAAATGGAGGGTTGTAGATTTTGGATTTGGTACCACCATGATGGTCACGTCACTCAGTGCTGTCTGGCTCATTAGTCTGTGGGGTAGAAACCTCAGAGGAGAGAGAGAGAGCCCGACAGAGACATCTGCTCTGAAACAGGACTCTCCAGACAAAAACAGAAAGTCCAGCTTCCAGGCCGAGAATCCAGATGATGCAAACACTGAAGCTACAAATCACAACCTGACTTCCTTGATCCTGCTTGGGTGCTGGGGGCCAGGAAGATAACCCTGCTAGCTCTCATTTACCTGGTGCTTGAAAGTTTGCCAAGACTGCTCATGGTCACAATGTGAGACCCATGAGTTCTTACATACAAAGCTTCCACACTTTACAGGTGGTGCCTGGGGCCTTCCTCCAATGGAGTGAGGTTTTATCATCCCCGTTACAGAGCTGAGGAAATGGAGAGTTCAGAGTTGAGGTGATCTGCCCAGGGTCACACCTGAGGTGATCTTCGAAATCATGGGCTCCCTGACTCGAAGCCTCGTACTCTAACCATTGTATCTGACTCCTACAATAAGCTCTGGCCAGCATAGGGAAATGTGGCCAATGAACACCTTGTTCTGGTCAGGCCCCCTGCATCTTTCTGTTCCACTTGGATAGTGCCTGCCTTCCTGGATCCATGGCACTGGTTTTCATAACAGGCACTTTGTGTGCTTTTTTCTGGATAAAGAGCTGACCTTGGGGGTCACATCCTCCCTTTGCCCCATCCTGGCATTATTAGCCAAGGCAAGTCACTAAAATTCTCCACATTCTAAGCAAGCCTTCAATGGGTTTAAAGGCAGTTCCCTCTACCAGTGAGGTGACAGGTCCCATCTCTCTCCCTCATAACTCTGAGCTCCCTATTTTAACAAAGAGGAGAGGCTCAGTGATCACTTTCTTAGGGATTTTAGCAGATCTCATGCATTCAACAAGCATTTCAGGTGGTTTGCAGTAGCTGGCACGTCTGGCGCTCATCTCTTCAGCCAGCCCCATGTCACTAGTGTCTGCTGGATACTTTCACCTGGCTATTCCACAAACATGAAGTGCAGCAGGTCCAAACCAGAACTCATCTTGTCTCCTAAACTCCACCCACCCTTCTCCTAAATTCCCTTTCTATTTTTCAAAGATACCACCATCCTTTCAGTCATCCAGGCTTCTAACCTTGGAGACATCCTCAGCTCCCAGTCCTCCTTCATTCCCCACATCTAGTTATCTGGTGTCAATTCTACTGCCACAGCTTTTCTCCTATCTGTCACATCTTTACACAAATGGGCACCCCCTCCTCCCCATCCAAACCTTCATCACCTCTTCCCTAATCTATTGCAATAACTTCCCAATAGGTCTCCCTGCCTCTAGCCTCTTCTCCTCTCTAAACCCTCCTCTATACACCTGCCCAACTGATAGTTGTAATGAGTCATCTGTCCATTTCTCTCTTTTTTTTTTTTGGAGGAGGGAAGGCAGGGCAATTGGAGTTAAGTGACTTGCCCAAGGTCACACGGCTAGTAAGTGTTAAGTGTCTAAGGGCAGATTTGAACTCAGATCCTCCTGACTCCAGGGCCAGTGCTCTATTCACTGAGCCACCTTGCTGCCCCATCCGTCCATTTCGCAAGGAACTTCAGGGTCTCTTTATTACCTTGTGGGAAAAATACAAATCCCTCAGTTTGGCATCTGAAGTTCTTATAAATCTGGCTCTAGAACAGCGGTTCTCAACCTTCCTAATGCCCTGACCCTTTAATACTCTTATGTGGGTGTATCTGCATATGGGCAGACCCACCTGGAGATGGATAGAGGAGCCGTGTCTCGGTTCCCAAGACCATTGGAAATGTGTTTTCGGATGGTCTTGGGAGACCCCTGTGAAAGGGTCATTCGACCCCCAAAGGGGTTGCAACCCACAGGTTGAGAACTGCTGCTCTAGAGTCTCTTTCCAGACTTCAATTCTCACTTAATATCAATGGGCCATTCCTGCACATCTACCTCTCTCATCAAGGGCCTCCTTCCTCGTGGCCCAATCCCTCCAAGGCTTGGGGCTTCTGGGAGCCAGAGCAGGAGTCCTATGCACAGTTTCAGCCAAAGTGGTCTATTTGGTGCTCACCATTTGTGACCTTCCATTTTTCATCTCTATGCCTTTGCATAGGCTGGCCCTCTTGGCTGAAATAAATGATGCTGCTTACAAAAGGCCTTCCCTGATTACATCCTGAAATTTCTTTGCATTTATTTTATATATGCTTGTATGTTTCTGTGTTTCCATTTATGCACACAGGACATGGTATGGAGCAGGCACTAAAATCATTATTGAATTGAGTATGATTATTTTACTCATGGTCATACAGCTAATAAATGTTGGAATTGAAATTGGAACCCAAGTTTCCCAGAATCCAAGTCCAGTACTCTGGCTATGACAACATTTTGCCTCTCCCCTAAGAAGGAGAGTTCTGGGTGAACAGCCTTGATGGTCACTGGGAGAGTCCCAGATGCTGCTGGATCATGAAGCAAAAAACCCTTAGAGAGGAGAAAACAAACAGTGGCATTCTAAATATAAACTCACCTATATTCTGATTGTCTTTGTCTTGATAAGGTTGGGTTTCCATTGTGTTTAAGGAATTTACAGGTGCGTCTGCACCTGTGCCTAGGGAAGAGAGAGAGGAGAAGAGGAAGAGAGAGAGAGAGAGAGAGAGAGAGTCAGAGTCATAAGCCAAAGAACATCTGGGTAGATCACTGGCAGAGCTCTCCTCAGGTCACCCCCCAGGAGGCGTAGACATTTGGGGGCATGGACTTTCTCTGATGATAGGAACTCAGAGCTTTTCCCCATGGCGCAACTTCCAAGCACATTTTCCAGGGGCTCAAAGGGTCTGGCAATAACAGGAGCTGGCTTTTCTATGTAAAGTGCTTTAAAGATGGCAAAGAGCTTACACAGGTCACCTTGTTTGAGCCTCAAAACCCACTTTGGAGGTAGTGACTTAAAAGAATTATCCCCATTTTACAGACCAGCAAAGAGAAGCTAAAAGGCAAAGTTATCATCACATGACCAGTAAGTGTCTCAGGCTAGGTTCCTATTCATGTCTTCCTGCTTCTGAGGTCAACACTTCATCTGCTATGCCAAGCTGCCACCCTAAGATCATTTTCTGTACAGGAAAATCTGCTCAGGCACTTTGTTCTTGGCAGATGAAATTGTGTACATGTACTCAGATAATAGGGCAGCTAGGTGGCGCAGTAGAGCACTGGGCCTGCAGTCAGGAAGACCGTTCCTGGTTCAAATATGACCTCAGACACTTACTAGCTCCATGACCCTGGGCAAGTCACTTCACTCAGTTTGCCTCCGTTTCCTCATCTGTAAAATGAGCTGGAGAAGGAAATGGCAAATCACTCCAGTATCTTTGCCAAAAAAAATCCAAATGGTCTTGTGGTGGGGAGGAGGAGAGAGATGGGGAGAAAATTTGGAACTCAAAATCTTACAGAAATGAATGTTAAAAACTAAAAATAAATAAGTATATTTTAAAAAGAAAAAAACCCAAATGAAGTCATGAGGAGTTGGTCATGACTGAAATGACTGAGCAACACTCCAGTAACACAGGTGCCATCCTCAGTCAGTGATCCAGATTTTTTGTTGTTGTTGTTTTGCTTTTTGGAGGGCAATTGGGGTTAAGTGACTTGCCCAAGGTCACATGGCTAGTAAGCATTAAGTGTCTGAGGCCAGATTTGAACTCAGGTTCTCCTGACTCCAGGGCCAGTGCTCTATTCACTGCGGCACCTAGCTGCCCCCAGTGATCCAGATTTAGCAAAAGGGCCTTTATCTTAAGTTCAAAACTTTATTGACTGAGGTTCTGGTTATTGATGCTAATGGGGGGAAGATTTGGGTGTAGCCTCTTAGCCTCAGGGAATCCAGCAAAACTGAGATCAGAATCAGGCCACTGGAGGACCAGGATCCAGTAAGGTCTATTGGTGATAGAGTGAGGTTACTTGGGGGTTTGAGTCATCAGGACATCAGGAAGACCAATGCCTTGCTATGCTTGGGAACTATTAACATGGCATCAAATAGTCCTTGGTTTAAATCTTGCCTTTGCTAATTAATAACTGTATGACTCTGGGCAAGTAACTTCACCTTTAGACCTCAGTTTCTCTGAAAAATGGGTATAATCATAACTTCAGTATTATATACTGTTTGGTATGAAGGAAATGGCAGGAAAACCTGGGCAAGTCCTAGCCTTGGTACGTTCTCTGTGCCTCAAGGGCCTCCCGAAGACAATAAGGGGCAGCACAGGTGCTGATCAGCATTGGTACACTAAGGTTCCTCAGCAGGAGTTTATTATATCAATGACGTAAGTCAAAAACCAACAACCCTCTATCTGAAGGATGTCGTGAGGCTCAGACTTGCTAATGATTATAAGGTATTTCATAAACTTGAAAACATTTGACACAATTTGTACATTGTATATGTATATTTATGTGTTATATATGTATTTATGTGTATAGATACATATTTATATGTATATATCACATATTTATGTGTAGAAGGTATACTTACGTGTGTGCACATACACATTTTATGTGTTCGCATGTTATATGTGTATGTATACATATTTATGTGTGTATACACATGTGTATACCTGTTTGGTTGTATAGTTATGTATATATATCCATATTTATGTGTATAGATGTTACATATCCATATTTATGCTTATGTGTATGTTTCTGCATGCATGTACACATTCATGTGTGCACACATTTCACATGCGTGTATGTGTATATGTTTGTGTGTATGTGTCTACAAACCCATGGCCACACTTGCATGAAATGTCAGGTATGGTACCTCCCTGCTTTCTTAGTGGGGCTCAGCCTACAGGGCTGGCTGGAAGGAGGGGGATAGTAGAGCCAACTCAAACAATAAGAGAGAAGACTGTTAACCTTTCATTGTGAGCGTTTACATCTGGAAAACTGTCAAATGTTACAGATAAGAGCTTGATTTCTTGTTTTGTTGACTGTCTAAACAAGTACTGGAGAAAACATTCATAAATCAGATTAAACTTGAAGATGTGTTCTGTTCTCCCCTCCCTCCTAGAGCCCTCTGTTAGCCATTTCCCAGCATGCCCCTGGTTAGAGGGATGTGTGGGTGGGGAACCATCCAGGCACAGTATCCCAGTTAGCCTTTGTCCCTTTATCATCTCATTCAATTGAGTAATATGGAAATGTTGGAGAGAAAGCGATATGTTTATAAGCAGAGGGAGCCTTGAAAGTGACCTGGCCCAACCCTTTAATTTTATAGAGGAGGAAACTGAAGGTCAGAGCAGAAATGACTTGCCCAAGGTCACATCACTAGTCCTAAGGGCCAGACCTGGGATTCCAGGCTACCTCCAGTCCTATTACACAGTGCTGCCTCCCTCATAGGACCTTAGGATATGCAGTCAGTATAGGGGAGCAAACTGGGGGTCTGGACACTCTAAGAAGAGTATTATTTCCTTATTGTTGAAATCTTCACTGAGTCCAGCCCAGTGGTGGTTTAAATCCTGAGGTCTAAAGCAGCTGGTCCCTATTTAAAGAGACGACATAAAGAGTCTCATTAACAGGAGGACTTCAGTTCACCTCACTCAAGGGACAGTGGCCTTGCTGCACCAGATTAAAGATCAGGGCTTGACTTAGTTTTCTGTTTAACTCTCATTTGTTCCCAATAATTGTTCAAAAATGCCTTGTTTAAAAAAAGAAAAAGCCAAGTCCTGGGCTGCAGTGGTCACAACTGTATTTAACTCCAAGCAGTCTACCGGGGTCTTAGATCCAGAGCTGGAAAGGGGTTGTAGATGTTATCTAATCCAACCCTCTCACTTTATGGAGGCCCAGAGAGGTTAATGGTCTTGCCCAGGGTCACACAACAATTTAGTGACACAACTGGAATTTGAACCCAGGTTCTCTTTTCAAATCCACCACACCATACTTTGTCTTTGACGGAAGGGTGAATAAGAGAACATTTTCCTTTTCCTTTCCTAACCTGGCAGGTGTGAGGTGGTACCTCAGATTTTTTTGGTTTGTATTTCTCTAATCAATAGTGATTTAGAGCATTTTTTCCATATGCCTATAGATAAATTTAATTTCTTCATCTGAAAACTACCCATTCATATCCTCTGACCATTTATCAATTGGAGAATGACTTGTATTCTTATAAATTTGATTCAGTTTTCTATATATTTGAGAAATGAAGCTTTTATCAGAAACATTGGCAATAAAAACTGCCAGCTTTCTGATTTCCTTCTAATCTTGGTTGCACTGGCTTTCTGCAAAACCTATTTAATGTAATCAAAACTATCTATTTTGGGGGTGGCTGGGTGGCACAGTGAATAGAACACCTGTCCTGGAGTCAGGAGGACCTGAGTTCAAATCTGGCCTCAAACACTTAACACTTACTAGCTGTATGACCTTGGGCAAGTCATTTAACCCCAATTGCCCTGCCCTCCCCCCTCCAAAAAGCAAAAAAAAAAATATCCATTTTGTATTTCATAATGTTCTCTGTTTCTTGTTTGATCATAAACTCTTCCCTCCTCCACAGATCTAACAGGTAAACTATTCCATTACCCTCCTAATTTGCTTACAGTATCACCATTTAAGTCTAAATCATGGACCCATTTTAACCTTATTTTGGTATGTAGTATAAGATGCTCGTCTATGCCCAGTTTCTGCCACATTGTTTTCCAGTTTTCCCAGCAGTTTTTGTCAAATAGTGAGTTCTTATCCCAGAAGCTGGAGTCTTTGGGTTTATCAGACAGTAGATTGCTATAGTCATTGACTACTGTGTCTGGTGTACCTAACATATTCCACTGACCCACCACTCTATTTCTTAGCCAGTACCAGATAGTTTTAATGATTACTTATTTATAATATAGTTTTAGATCTGGTACAGCTAGGCCACCTTCCTTTGCATTTTTTCATTAATTCCTTTGATATTTGTGACCTTTTGTTCTTTCAAATGAATTTTGTTAATATTTTTTCTAGCTCAATAAAATAATTTTTTGGTAGTTTGGTATGACACTGAATAAGTAAATTAATTCAGGTAGAATTTTCATTTTTATTATATTAGCTCAGTCTGCCCATGAGCAATTGATATTTTTCCAATTATTTAGATCTGACTTTATTTGTATGAAGTGTTTTTAATTGTGTTCATATTGTTCCTGGGTTTGTTGGACCAGCATCATAATATTGAGTGCCAGTATTCTAACTCTATCAGGCTCCCAAAGATTTTGTGCCAAGTAAATTTTCTAGCAAAGATGTCAGTTGTCCGAGGCCTGAAAGGCTGTGTAACCTAGAATTGGAGGTAGGATCTGCGTTTCTGCCATGATATCAGGTTAGCATGAGGGGGTCAAGTGCATACATAAGTGAAATTGAGGTTTGCAGCTCACAGCAGATGAACTCACTTTTTAGGCAAATTTATGAAGCCTCAAAATTTCTCTGGTTTCCAATGCTGTCCCTGAGAGGATGGGGGGGGGGGCGGGGTGAGGAGGGAAAGAGAAAATACCACAGGATAGGCCAGAAACTCTCTCTGATTTTTGAAAATATTCACATTGGCCAATCAGATTTTTTTGCCAGGTTTTTTTCCCCCATGTCCACATGGAAATTTGTAAGCCTCTTCCCATGTAAAAGCATAGTCTGTGGTTTTAGGAAAATCATAGCATTGTGGATGTTTTTTATATACATGATCAGACCTATTAATGGCTGTCAAATAAAGAGAATGATTGACACCAACATGGCAACCTGTCCTAATGGGGAAAGCATTAGACAGAGATCCAAGGCATTGATGTCCAAGTCCTAGACTTAGCTACACTACTTCCTGGCTCTGTCCTTTCGGAAAGTCATCAAGGCCCCTGGGCCTCAGTTTTCTCATCTCTGAAGTGGGCAGAGAGTGTAGGCTAAATCACCTCTAAGGGCCCAAAGACTTTAAACACACTGCCTGTGATGATATGTGGCCCACCATACTCCCAAATGGCAGAATCAGATTAAAAGGTAATAGGGAAATATTTAACAAAATAAAAATACAGGGAAATGTGGTTTTCTAAGTAAATATGTGGGCTACTGGGATCTTTATGTATCATTTTGTCACTCCTTAGGGGAATTGATCCACTCACCTTTAGAACCCTGCCCTGGAACTGAACTCTCCTGACCTAGCCCCCCTGGCTGTGCCCAGACCTTGCTTCCCATCTGTCCCCCTAGGCATTACCATCCACTCTGCTGTTACATGAGTGAATCTGCTTCCCCACCTCCCCCCTTGTAATGTGTTGTTCTGGAAATAGTCAATGAAATCAACATGAACTTTGGCTGAACCTTCAAGCTTCTTCTCTTGACCTCAGTTGCCCTTTATGCAGATCCTTCCTCCATTAAAGCTGAAGCCCTTGGGGGTGGGGACTGTCTCACTTTCATACTTGAATTTGCAGAACCTACTACAGCACCTTGCATATCTTTGTGTAATCCCCAAATTCAGAATACCAACTGTTCAAAATGAAATATTGAAAAATGAAAAAAAAAAAAAAGCAAAGTCCCCCAGCTGTGATTGGTACCACTAGGTGGGTCTCCACATCCAACAGGTGAAACCTGATGGACCCTGATGGTGGGAGCAGGCAGCATATCTCTGGCCTCAGTGGTGGTCTTCTCCCCTGCCCATTTACATTCTAATGTAAATCTTTCTTCTGGAATGGGAACCCTGAGAGCACCTACCTGAAAAGCAAGCCAGGTCAGTGATTTTTCTTCCCACCTGCTGCTCTGGACTGCTGTGGGCTCTGAAAGGATGAAATCATAGGACAGAAAATATGAGTTTCAAAGGAAACACAGAAACAAATATTGAAATGATCCTGCCCCCACCCTTGGCCAGGTTGTTCCAGGTAAGGAAACTCCCTTCACCAATGCTAAGTAGACACTCACCCTCCAGGTCGCATAAGGAGTAAGTAGCAGGGCTGGAACTCAACCCAGGCTTTCTGACGCCAAGGCCACTGCTCACAGCGCTATACTACTGCACCACCCTCCATGCTAATTCCTGCAGGGGGAGCTGAGCTCTCTTGTAGGGAACACATTATCACAGATGGAAGGTTAGAAGGTATCTGAGAGGTCACCTATTCTGACTTTCTCACTTTAGAAATAAAGAAACATGCCCGGAGATGTTAAGAAACTTGAATAAGCCACAGAAGCATCAGGTAATCTATCTGGGAATGGAACCCAGGGCTTGTGCTCTAAGCACACTTTCTGCTGTACCAGAAGGCACTCCCGCCACAATGTAATAAAAAACAGTTGGAGCAAAAGACTGTGGTAGAGTCAGGGAATAGACCTAAGATGGAGGATGGTATGGGGGAGGGGAGGCAGATTCAAAACTCCTCCTCTAAATTTCCTGGCACTAGATCTGAAGGCAGAGGAAAAGTCCAACTGAGAGGGACCTCAGGCCAGGGAGCTCCCATCAACATTGAGGGTGCACTCATTACCTACAAAAACTGCAGAATTGCTTGGTATTTCTATATGCATCTGGCCACAAAGAGCAGAGGACTGTTCTCAGGGAGATCTAGGCCTCAAACCTGCCTCTGATAGGCTGGCTTTGGGAGGGGAAGGAATTAAGCATGCATTTATTTATCTATTTAGCAGATTAATGCCAGGCCCTGTGCTAAGTGGTTAGTAACAAGTATTATCTCAATTGATCCTCCCACAAACCTGTAAAGTAGGTGCTATTGTTATTCTCATTTCACAGTTGAGAAAACTGAGACAAATAGAAAGAAGTTAAGGGACTTGTCTAGGGTCACAGAGCTACTAAGAGTTTGAGCCCAGACTTGAACTCAAATTTTCCTGACTTTAGGCCCAATGTGCTATCCACTGGGCCCCAGTTGCTTCCTTATGTCCCAAGACAATTAATTTAACCCCCTTAATATACCCAGACAACTCTAAGGTAGAAATTGCTATAGAAGACCCCCAGTTGCCTACCTGTGTTAGTGGAGCAGGTTTTTTGCCTGGAGTTTGCTAGATGGATGAAATCACAGCTTTGGATAAAAATAAAAAAGAGACTAGGCTATGCTGGATGTTGCCACGAAGGGGTCCTCACACAGTCTGCACTAGTTCGATAGATACTTCCAGAAATAGGGCGGAGACTGTAAAGTTATGATTGGGCGCAATTAGAGGACCTTCCACCAATGAAGTCAGCAAGTTACAATTCTATCTCCGAGGCAGTGGGAAACCTTCCCAAGACCTCCTATGTCTTGGTTACATAATGCTAAAACACAAGCACAGCGGCCATTGCAACGAGCACTTTTGTTTTGAATCTAGATTGCAGGCATCTTAATTTAGTGTCTGTGAACTTTCGAAAAACTTTCCAAAGAAAAATTTGATGATTCTTTTTCAATGTAATTGGTTTCCTTTGTAGTACTATATATTTTATGCCTTTAAAACCATTGCTCTGAGCAGGAATTCATAGGCTTTACTAGATGGCCAAAGGGGTCTGAGACACACAAAAATGTTTCAGAAGCCCCGAACTAAACAAACTTAATAATTCACTGCCCAGGCTTGGCATCAGAGGATCCTGGTCCCATTATTAGCTTTGCCTCTTAGAGTTTCCTTTCCTCTAAAATCAGGTTAATAGACAAGCTGATTTTTAAGGTCCTCTCCTGCTAGTGTTCTATGATTCTCTGATATTCTTTTAAAAGTAAAAATTCTTTGTGTTGGCATTCAAGGCCCTTCACAATTTAGCTCCAAAATACTTAGCTGTCCTGTGTGTTCTCCCACTATTCTTAATCACTGCAATTCTAGCTGGGTTGGACTATCCTTCATTGCTCATTCTTGTCTGGCTCTCTCCCAGCTATACTTTGACTCATTCATTTGTCCATTTACTCAGTCCATCAGTGGCATAGCCCCTGAGCCACATCTTTGTGCCAGGCAATGTGCTAAATGTTTAAATAGCTTTTCTCTTGGGGTAGCTAGGTGGCACAGTGAATGGAGCACCAGCCCTGGATTCAGGAGGACCTGAGTTCAAATCCAGTCTCAGACACTTAACACTTACTACCTGTGTGACCTTGGGCAAGTCACTTAACCCCAATTGCCCTGCCCTCCCCCCCTCCAAAGAGACAAAACAATCCTTTGCTCTCTAGGAGTTTGAGTTCTGCTGAGGGGAATAGAGGGATGTATATGTGAAATGATGAGTAAACCCAAGCTAATTGGAGAGGGAATGCTAGCTAGGGGGAATCAGGGAAGGCTTCTTGTAGGAGGTGTCACATGAGCTAAAGCTTGAAGGAAACTATAAATTCTAAGAGGCTCAAGGGGAAATATAGGGTAGAGCTTCTATAGAGATATAGGAGTGGGAGATGGGATGTTCTGATGTGGATATGGCAACTGGAATGTGGAGTGTGTCAGGGGAAGGAATTTCATCCTTGCTCCTGTAACATATTTCTTACCTTCCCTCTCTCCCTGTGGTTACTTGTTGGAACCAATCTCTCTCTCTCTCTCTCTCTCTCTCTCTCTCTCTCTCTCTCTCTCTCTCTCTCTCTCT
>CM053582.1:33498220-33521824 GCA_028627135.1 Pseudochirops cupreus | reverse complement strand
CTCCCTCTCTCCTTCTCTCCCTCCCTCTCCCTCCCTCCCTGTCCTTCCTCCCTATCTCCCTCTTCCCTCTCCCTGCCTCCCTCCTCCCTCTCTCCCCCCTCCCTCTTTCTCTCTCTCTCAAAAAATCAAAACTAAAACACCCACCACCAGTGAAAGAGGTTCTGCCTTCCACATGAAGCCTTTCTTATTCCTGTCCCTAAAGGAACCATTTTCAAGTCCAATATTTCCCTTGACATTTTGCCTGGATATCTTTATTATATTTACCTCTCACTGTCTATCATCATGGTCATTTGTGTGCTTCTCTCTCCCACCCACCCATCCCCCAACTAGAGTGTAAGCCTCTTAAGAGCCCACGGCAGTTTATTTTTGCCTGGATCAGCTAGATTCCACATAATTCCTGTGCCGAATACAAATGCAGCATCTATGAGCAAGTGTTAGCTCCATGGGCAACACTTTAAGATTATAAGCTGGGGAGTATGTGTTGGCCTACATTGGTACAGGGAGCTTTCTCACTGAGGAAATTCCATCTTGTTGAAATCTTTAGGTCAATTTTTGTTCCCATCCCTCAGGTGAAGTAAAAACAGCATTTACTGAGTCTTGGTTGTGGGCTTTGTGAGAGAGGTTAGAGTCCCTTCAGATGAAGAACTGTTGAGGTTGGTCTTCTCCTCAGGTTCAAAGTCTAAACCAAGAGCTAATTAAAGGAGAAGAAAGCAAGAGAGAAAAACCCTGCTAGATCTCACAATGAAAGTAAGAAACAGAGATAGACAAGGGAAAGAAGGTTGGGCCTGAATTTGGGCCCTGCCACTTACCTGAGCAAGTCTCAACAGTGTCTTCAGCAATAAAATGATAGGACTGGAACTCCACAGTCCCTCAGGTCCCTTCTGGTTCTAGATCTGTGAGCCTGTGAAAGGTTCACTTCAGAGAACCAAAACAACAAGCTGAAATAACAATCCTGGAAAAAGACCAGGTCTCTTTGTGGCCATAACAGCTGATGAAAAAGCTCCAATGATTGTTGAGTAAGGCAAGGGCAATAGGGCTGGATGGAGCAGGGGAGAGGAGAATTGGGGTCATCAACAGGGGAAGAGGTGGAAAGGCCAACAAGCAAAGTAGAAAGGTTTTATGAGGTCAAGTGAAGAACCAGGGCCTAACCTGAACCACCTCCACTTCTCCATCCTTCTGGGGGCCCTGGGCCCCATATCATACCATTCCCTGTCCCCCAGGAGGGGCTGCTTGGCTTTCTGTCCCCTCCATGACTGGATCAACCTCTCCCCATTAGGGAGATTGGTGCTGCTTCTCCCTGGGACTCTCTTCCCCACCTTTTGCAGTCTGCCTCTACCTGGAGTTCTATGGAAAGGGCCTGGCACTGGAGGAGCCTGAGGGACCTTGAGTCACAGAGCAGGGAAAGGGATCTGAAGTGCATCAGGAATAATAATAATGATGATACTGAGCACTAACACCTACTATGGGCCTGGCACTGTGGTAAGTGCTTTAGAAGTATTATCTCACTTTTATCCTCAAAGTAACTCAGGGAGGTAGGCGATATCATCCGATGCTTGATCCTGTCTCCTCTGTAATCTGGATGCCCTACCCCCTCATTTTTCAAAGCAGGAAAACAAGCCAAAAGAGAGGAAGGGGCTTCTATAAAACCATCCAGTTGATGGCAGAGTCAGGATTAGAAACCATGGTCTCCTGAAATCCAATCCAGTGCACAACTGTGCTTTCCCTTATCAGAATTTACAAAGTTTACAAAGCACATTTCCTTATCTTATCCTTGCCACAAGTCTGTAAAATAAGTACTATTCTCACCCTCATTTTGCAGGTGAAGAAACTGAGGCCCTGTAAGTGAGTTGCAGAGGCAGCATGGTGTCCCTTCTCAGATATCAAATGACCCTGGCAAGTCAGAAAACCTCTCGGCTTCTGTTTCCTGAGGATTAAAAATACTGCCCACCTTGCACAGTTATTGCAAGGACAAAATGACAAAATAAATGCAAAGTGCTTTGGAAACTTTAAAAGACCATATTATTAGCTGCCATTATCCCTTAAGATTTCCTAGAACCAAGATTGGAACCCAAGTCCACCAAATTCAAATCCAACACATTTATCACTTATGTGTTATTAGCATGAAATAGTAGAGTTAGATCTTTAACAAGGATACACCAGGCTACTGATTCTCTTTTTGGCCAACTCCTCTTGCCCCTGAAAACACCTGGATCTGTGCAAAGATTATGTATGCTCGTTCACATTCTTACATCCCCTCTTATCACCTTGCCTTCACACCTGGCCATACTGGAAAATGTTTCATGAATTCCAGTAAGAGAAGTCATGGTACTGCATTGGACTGGATTTCAAAATCCTAGTTCTGCCCTTAACAAATGATTTTCTAGAAGTGCCCCCTTCTGTATATTAAGGGAGTTGAGCATCCAGACTGCAAAAGGGATAGGACCAAGCAGTCATCATTTCTTTGCCCAACACACCAAAATATGAGATACCAAAATTTGACCCAAAGAATCCCAATACAGAAAGTGAGACTGGAAATATAAGTAGACAGAAAAAAACACTAAATACAAGAAAGAAATACTATGCCTGGGAGGTAAATCCAGAAGAAGTTGGTAACTCCCCAACACATTCAAGTATAACTTCAAATAAAAAAAATGGCTTGGCCCCAAGGGATTCTGAGAGTATCTAGAAAAAAAAAAATGAAGCAAGATATTTTAAAAATTAAATGTGTTCTGGAAGGAAATAATAGGATAGAAGATGGAAAACCTTATAAAAATAGTGAACACCCTGAAAAATTAGGAGTAATTAGAATTCAATAACTCCATGAGACAACAAAAGTATTAAAATTATGTCAAAAGATCCAAAAATTTTAAAGAAAAATGTAAGACATTTTCTGTTAAAAAGAAGTGACTAGAAAACAAATCCAGGAGACATCATCATCTTAGAATCATTGGCTAACTAAAACACATGACAAAAAAGGTCTTTTTCATATCTCAACTGCCCAGACCTATTAGAACTAGAGGGCAAAGTGAAAACATATAGCATGCACTGCTTGCCTCCTAAAAAGCACAAGTTGAAAAGAATCAGGAATATTATAGCCCCAAAGCCAGAGGTTCCACTTTAAAATAAAGCAAAACAAAGCCAAAAATTCAGTATCATAAGCAGCCAGTAAGAAAGAGTTCAGGTCCCATAGTCATGATCAGAAAGACTATGCAACAACTACTATAAATGAAGAAGATAAAGGCTTATAGCCAAGAGTAACTTGGTTTGCAAAGCTGAGTTTAATCCAACAGGGAAAGAAAAATAGACCATTAACCAAACAGAGGACTTTCGAGCATTTCTGATGATAATACCAGGAGACAACAGAACCCCGGAAAGTAACTTTGTTTTGCTTAATTATACTCATTTGATACAAGGGTTAGCTTTTATTGGAAGAGGAAGGAATTGGGGAACTAAGAATAGGAAATAGTAAAAATGATGCAAAAAAAAGAGATGAAAGAAAAGTGCCCCTGAAACAGAAAAAAATTTATACAAAAGAAAGCCAAAAGATATTTAGAAGAGGACATAGAGAAGATTAGCTTTGGTGTACTATCTTGTTAAAGTTGACGTTCATTCAAAACAAGTTATCTATAATAGATTCATGATTTCATATGCAATTGCCTTTTTTCTGTCCTACTTTGTATATGGAAAGGTTCCTATTTGTGAATGATTATCAAGTTCATAATAAAAAACAAATAAACTTAGAGGGTTAGACATAAGATTCCCTGAAGTCTTTGCCAGCTCCAAAAATTGTGTTATTACAGAAACAGTACTGGCAGAGATTATTCATGTGGGTCCCTAGATGTCTCAGAAGTCTAAACAAGATAGCCCATTCTACCTATAACTACAGAGGCAAAAATCACCTCAAAATGATCTAAAATTAGAGGGGAAAGAGATAACTGGGAAAACTATTTACAGCAAGTTCTCTGCAAAGGGTCTTATAGCTAATATGTATAAAAAAGTGATCCAAATTTATAAAGCAAAGAGCTTTTCCCCAGCAGATAAATGGATAAAGGATATGAAGTTTTTTTAAATGGAGAGATCTAAGCTATCAACACTCAGAAGAAAAAAAATGTTCTAAATCAGTAACAATCAAAGAAATGCACATTCAAGCAACTCAAGTTCCATCTCATATGCCCCGTACCTTTTGACTAAGCATTATCACTACTAGGCCTATACTCCAGAGATCAAAGGAAGAAGAACAGGACCTGTATGTACACAAATATTTATAGTACATCATTTTCAGTGGTAAGTAACTGGAAACTGAGGAAGTGCCCATCAGTTGGAGAATCTCTGAACAAATTATCATATGTATTTTCTGGAATACTGTTGTGCTATATGAAATAATGAAAGGGGCAGTTTCAGAGAAAACTGGGAAGACTTACATGAACTGACACAGAGTGAAGTGAGAAGAACAAGGAGAGTAATTTATATAATAACAATATTGTGAAGACAGTTTTGAAACATTTAAGAACATTAAGGCTTTGTTTTGTTTTTTCAATGGAGGGGAGGTGAGAGGGAAAGGAGATAGCAGAGATATGACATGAGAGGACAGAAGATTGCTCAGTTCTCTTGGAGGCCCATTTTTCTTGTGTTTTGTTTTTAAATAGTAAAAGGTATTGGTTTTGGGTGGCCTTTTGTAGTTTTCTTATTGGCAACTAATCAACCCCTTCACTGGTATGGGTCTTCCCTCTGTTCATACTGATCTTAGCCAGGTTCTGAAAGCTCTTAGATCTGTAAAAGGCTTCACCTGGTGGCCCAGATGGTGATGGAACTCTGAACTTTAGCTGGGTTGTTTATAGACCAGGAGTAATCAGCCTGCAATCAGCCCCTTCAGTGGCTCTAGACCAGGAGTGGGGAATCTGCAGCCTCAAGGCCACATGTGGTCTTCTAGGTCCTCTGGTGACACCTTTTGACCAGAGTCCAAGTTTTACAGAACAAATGCTTTTATTAAGGGGCTTTGTTCTGTGAAATTTGGATTCAAAGGATCACACCCAAGGACCCAGAGGGCCATGTGTAGCTTTGAGGCCACAGATTCCCCGCCCCTGCTCTAGACTATATTTTTCCATAAGAGAACCTGCCAGAGTTTGTAAGCCATTAACATAGCCTTTGGGATAAGCAGCATGTCCTTATGGGACATCAGAGGAGGATATAAGGAATTTATAGATCTTTCACTCATCCTCAGTTTGCTAGGGACAAATAATAGTTATGTGACTCCCCAGAATGGGCAAATTGCCTCCTCATTTGCTTCCATTGGCATCAGGAGGAATTTCTCACTCTCTGCAGGGAAAGAATTCCCAATTCACAAGGAGAGGTCTTCAGGGGGAAGAAAGGCTCTAAGGAACTTTTCACATAATCTGTCCAATTTTCTAATAGACTAACTGGCAGATTATCTGAGATCAAAGGCCCTAGGAATGAGAAATATGGAGGGGTCCCTAGTTTAATTTCCCACCAAATAGAGGAATCTCTCCTACAGCATTTAGACCTGATATGCATCTACTCGATGTCTGAGTAGCTCACTTGTCTCATTAGGAGATCTTTTGCATGGTTTAAACAGCTCTAGTTATTAGATACGTTGCCCTGAACTCTCCTCACAGAACCTACATCTGCCCTATGAAATAATAAGATTACCCAATTTTCTCTATCTTTTATCTGTAAAAAATATTCAAGAAAGGCAGTGCCCTCCCTTTTTCCCCCAGAAAGTATCTGGAATGAGGATGAGAAAGAACATAGACTTTGGGGGAGACAACCTATTAAAGACCCTGGAAGAAGGATAGATATTTAATAAATTCTATACCTCTAATTAGACTGTTACCAGACGTGACCTTCACAGGAGACCCTAACACCATGAACCTGCTAAAATGCCGGAACCCTTTCCAGTGAGGGATGAATTGGGGTAGTGGCCTAGCAGGCCATATCCCACTTAATGGATTGCATATGTCGCCTTTAAGCATGGCATCGTTTTGTTTATCTTACACTGTACCTTTTTATCTTTTTGTCTTATAGCATGATTACATCTCTTGCTTTTTGAAATAATCTGTTGCTAAGTAAGTTTTGTTCCAGCTTCTCATTTGTCTTATATGCATTTTTTGTTTGTTTTTAAAATAAAATTGAATTAATACCATTTGTTTTGTACATCCTCTAACACCCCAACCCCTACCAGGGAGCCATCCCTTATAATAAAAAACACAAAATTAAGGGAAAGAAGTTCAGCAAAACTAATCAACATGTCAAAAAATTCAGATGTTATTTACAGTATGTTCTTCCTTCTCATCTCTCTCATGGCTTCCTTCAAGTCCTAACCAAGATGTTGCCTTCTATAGGAAGCCTTTACTGATTCCCCCTTAATTGCTTTTGATTATCTCCAATTTACCCTATATTTATATTGTTTGACATAATTGTTTGCATGTTGTCTCCCGTATTAGACACCAAGATCTTTTAGAGGAGAGACTGTATCCCTAGTACATAGCACCGAAGCTTGACACTTAGGCACTTACTGGCACAGTAGGAGTTTAATAAATATTTACTGTCTAAATCAGAGAGAGGTGTCTTTTCACATCCCTTCTCTGAGGGTCAACTTTAGTCATGATCTTTTTTGCAGCTTCTACTTTCTCTTGTTTCTGGTTTTTGCTGTTCCTTTCCCTTCTATTATAATTATGATCGTATATGTTGTTTTCCTGATTCTGCTTACTCCCCTTCGCATCAGTTCATATAAGTCTTTCCATGTTTCTCTGTTTTCATCATATTTATCATCAAATGAGTTAATATTTGTAAATGTGCTAACCACTGTGCCTGGCACATAGGAGACACTTAATAGTTATTCTCTTTCTTTCATCACTACATATAGTAGTATTTTATATAATATTAATATATGTATTACATATAATATTAACAATATAATATTATACTTCTGTGCCACAATTTGCTTAGTCATTCCCCATTCACTTGGCATCTACTTTGTTTCTAGTTCTTGGTTACTGCAAAAAAATACTGCTATAAATATTTTGGTGCGCATAAACTATTAGATCCTATCTCTGACCACTTATCTCTTGGGAATGGTTTTTTGTATACTTTGGTTCTTGGTTAATGTCTCTTGGATATCAAGCTGTTGTCAAATATGTTTAATACAAAGATCATGTTCCCAGTTGACTCCCCTCTTATCCTCATTCCATTAATTTTGTTTATATGAAAGATTTTTCATTTTATGAAATTATAGTTATTCACTTATTTCTTGCAATTGCTACCATTCCCTGTTTAGTTAAGAAGTCACCACCGACTAACATGACACATAAAATCTGATTCCCTTCTGATTTTTTTTAATGGTCTAATCTTTAATATTCTGATCATGTGTCCATTTTGAATTTATTCTGGTATATGATCTAAAATGTTCATCTAAACCTAATTAATCCTAGATGATTTCTCACTTTTTCCTTAAAGCATTTGTCAAATCTGGAATCCTTTACTGGGTATTTTATGCATTTAGATGTATAGAACATTGTGTTACTGAGTTAATTTATTACTGATTCATCCTTGTCTAATCGGTTCAGTTGATCTATCCCTTTTTTTTAACCGTTACCCAATGGTGTTGATGACTAATGCTTTATAATATAAATTCAGTTTTGAAAGTGCTATTTCTTCTTCATTCCTGTTTTCCCATTATTTTCCTTGATAATATAGATCCTTTTTTCCCAAGTGAATTTTGTTATTATTTTATCTAGCTATGTATTATTTTTATCTAGCTCTTTGGTACCGTGATTATATAATGACTATATAAGGAAAATGGGATTTGGTAGGATTGTTCCTTTTATGATATTTTAATGACCCAGCCATGATCAGGAAATATTTTCTCTATTATTTGTTTCATTATTTCTGTAAAGAGTTTTATAATTGTATCTTATATAGGTATTGAGTATGATTCCATAGATTTACTCCTAGATATTTTATGCATGTTTCCATTATTTTGAATGGGAGTAACCTTTCTAGTACTGGCTCCTGTGTTTTGTTATTGCTACATCAAAATGCTGTGGTTGGGGGGGAGGGTAATAGCCTGGGATCTCACTGAAGTGATCATTTACTTCATTTTGCTTCATTGCTAATTCCCTAGGATTTTCTAAGTAAGCTGTCACATCAGCAACAGGCAAGGATAGTTCGATCTATTCTTTGCCTAACTTGACACTTTCAATTTTTTCTCTTATCTTGTTGCTACTGCTAGCATTTCTAGAACTATGTCAGGGAAAGAGGGCATCTTTGCTTTACTCTTGTTTCCCCATTGATCTTGAATACTTTTAACGTACTAAAAAGAGATCCCTTTCTGTCCATATCTTTTTTCCATATACTGCATCAAGGTGTCGCAACTATTTGGCAGCCAAGTGATGTAATGCATAGAATGCTGGACCTGGAGTCAAGAAGACCTGAATTCAAATGTGACCTCAAACACTGTGTGTGTCTATCTGGGCAAGTCACTTAACCTTTCTCAGCCTTAGTTTCCTTATCTGAAAATGTGGATAATAATAGAACCTACTTTCAGGGGGTTGTTGTGAGGATCAAATGAGAACATATGTAAAGCATTTTGCAAAACTTACATAATCATATAAATTCTAGATATTATCTATTGACATGGTCATAGATAATAGCGTCATAGATTTAGAGCTGGAAGGAATCTTAGAAATTATTAAATGCAGCCTCCTATTTTTTTGAGTCAAGTTCAGGCATAGAAGGATTAAGGATCCCATAGCGGCTAATAAGTGCCTAAAGTGGGATTAAATCACTGCTTTGTCCTCTAGAGCTATGTAATTTGGAATGTTCTCTGTTTTGATATGGTTATGTTCATTCTTTTTCAGAATCTTGAACCATCCTTGCATTCAAATTGATTATAGTGAATGATTTTTTGGATCGTTTTCCATCATTTTTTGTGAGAATTTTATGTAAAATTTCCGAATGGGCACTCATTAATGATTTTGTTGTATAGTTCTTATTCTTTGCTTTCTCCTTGCCTGGTATAGGTAATAGGACCATATTTGTTTCATGAAAAGGAGTTTGGCAAGGTTCTTTCCTTTCCCATTTTGAGAATAATTTGAGTAGTGTAAGTATTGATTGTTTCTTTAAAAGTTTAATGGAATTTTTTTGTAACTCAATCTGTAGCTGCAATTTTTCCTCTCCTTTTGTTCTGCCCTTATAACTGGTAACTTTTCTTCTCTAAGACTGGATTATTTAAGATTCTTCTCCCATATTCTGTTAATTTTTGGCATTTTATATTTTTGTAAACAGTCATTTCTTTTGAATTCTCAGTTTTGTTGGCATGTGACTGTAGATCATAGGTTCTGATAACTGTTTTTAGTTTACTGAATTTATGGCGATTTCACTGCCTTCAGTTTTTATGTTATTAATTTTATTTTTCTCTTCATTTTAATCAGATTTGCTAAAGGTTTTTTTTTTATCAATTCTCTTAGTTATTTCAAATAAGCTTTTAGTTTTGTTTTCAGTTTTATAGTCCATTTGAATAATAATTTATCTATTTCTTTTTAATTATTCAAGATTTACTCTTTTATGCCTATCTTAATTTTCCTGATTTAATATGTATTCTTAGGAATATTCATTTCTTCTGTGTTTTATTTCCGTCAGAAGAATTTCTTTCTTGTGTTCTCTTCATTAGTTTTCTTCCTTTTCTGTCTATTCTCAAATCTTATTTTTTGAGTCACAGTCTACATCCTTAGTCTGTCTTTAATCTCTGTGTTCCTCACAGAGCTAAAGCTTCTGAAGTATTCCTCCTAACCAGTTTCTGTTAAGGCTTTATAAAAACTTGTCCTGTTACTCTTACATGTCTCAATGCATAAAAGAATTTGAACAGGAAAAGTGTCCTAGGGTAGATATTACCCTGTGATCAAATCATATAATCCAATTCTCCCCACCCTGCCTGCCTGCCTCATGATTTTTTCCCTAATGAACCAGCTCCCTCCATATTAAACCCATGATGAGGTCCCCATGTCCCAGTGTAGGCACGTACCTCTCCCTTCCTCAAGGGGACAACCCCCCCCACTGGGTTGAAATTTCTCTTTTTATTCTCTCAGTTTAGTTTATTTAGTTTATTCTCTCCTTCCTTCTGCTACCTCTCTCATTCTCCTGCATTCCCCTTTTTGCTGAGATTACTCTTGATTCATCATAATTTTATGCTATTCTGTGAGGTCTATGATTTTCATTTTTTTCTGCATATCCTATCTTTGATGCCAATAGCTTTAGCTCATATAGAGATAGTGTATTCTTTTAACCTCGTTACCTTTTGATTCTCTTGTGCCAAATCTTTTTCCACTTTACTGTTTTCATGTTCCAAATCTGTTCATCTTCTGTCTACTAGGTATTCAGTTTTTTAAAGTCTGTGAAATGCCTTTTAAATTGCTGCACTGAGGACTATTATTTAACACATATATTCATTCATAATTTCTTCTCTTATGGATTTTGTTTCTCTTCTAAACCATTCTCATGTTTCTTCATGTTTTGTTCCATGTTCAATTCTACAGCCTTCTGTGTTTCACCAGGCATTGGCTTACTTTCCTTTGCCTCGTAATCTCTTTGAGAGTCTAATAGTCATTCTTTTTCCTAGTTTTAGGAGCCTTACTCTTGATTTATCTGCCTGTGCTCTTGGGTTTTATTGTTTTCATCTTGATTTTTTTGTTTTATCCTTTTTCCCTTATATTTCCCCATCATTCATTTTTTGGCTCCTATCCTGGTGCTGATGTGTGTGCATGCCCCTGGGGCTAGACTGCAAGACTTTCTCGGCATTTTCTCCTGTTAGAGAATTAAGTTTTCACTGGGCTTGGTCATGATAGTATTATCCTCTTCAAAGACAGGATGCACCCCAGCTGGGGTCCATTCCTCTTTCCTTGAGGTCTAGTGCAGCCACTTATGCTGGCTCTCTGCCCCCGTTCTTCCTCTGGCTCTCATCCTTTCATTATCTGGCTGGATTGAACCTCCATCTGTTATTTTTCCAGGTCTTCCCTTCCATGAGTCTATGCCACCTTGTCTCATTTCGCTCTTGGATTTGTCCCTAGCTGCCTTTCTCCTTGCCTGGATCTATCTCTACTCTTCTTTCCCTTGATTTGACCATCCGTGAATGTGTGTAACCTTGCCTCTCTCTGGGTCTGTCCATTTGTGCCTATCTCCGTCCCTTTGTCCCTTAGCCTCTCTGCTTGTCCTTGTCTCCATTCACCTGTAGTACCTACTTTTTATAGACTTTCCCTAACTTGCAAAAATAGGTTTAGAGTCCAACGGTGTGGCTATTACCTCAGATCGAGCAGTAACACTGTGTATGGTTACTCATGTTACTATAGCTGAGTGCCCCCTGGTATAATTCTCATTAACTGTAAGCTAACAGGCTTATTTCTTTCTTTCCCAAGGCATTTACTGTGATGGAGAGTAAGAACAGTAGGTTTAAAAAATACCAAACAACTCTTGGGCATATTCTCCCACAACACTTACAATATCTTTTAGGATAGCACTTATAATACTATATAGTACTCACAAGTACTTACAATATTGTTTGGGTCAGTGGGTTTAAACTTAGAGGAGAGTGATAATGTGACACACATGGAGAATCCGTGTGGCAAACACAACTCACAATTCCTACATTCTATGTACTACATACAATAGACCTTAGAATTCTCTTCCCCGTTCAAAGACTACTTACAAACATCTACTTGAGTACAGAGTCTATACTGGTCCAACTGTGTTTCTCTAGTCTAGACTGTATCTCTCTAGATTGTGTCTGTGCCTTCCCCTGGATTCAGCATCTCCCTCTAGTCCCATAGTTGGAATGATATGGGCCAATGGGAAACACAACTTCTGGTACAAGCATAAGAGATCTTCTTCCATAACTACTTTCACCATTCAGACTTGAACTCTGTGGCTGTCGGGTGCCTTGCTTTTTAAATTTCTATTGATTTAGCTAGTCATAACTAGTCATGAGGTTTCCTGTATGGTTTCACTTGCCCTTATTACATGGCCCAGGTCCTATAATCCCCTCAGGTTCATTAGAAAACTTACTCATCATTGTAGGTTGGTAGGAAAATGCCATTCCTAGTTACATTCTGCTGGAGCAGCTAGGTGGCACAGTGGATAGAGTGCAAGGCAGAATTAGAAATACTTAAGTTCAAATCTGACCTCAGACACTTCCCAGCTGTGTGACCCTGAGCAAATCACTTCACCCTGTTTGCCTCAGTTTCCTTATCTGGAAAATGAGCTAGAGAAGGAAATGACACCTCCCCGCCATGGGGGAGTTGGACACAGCTGAAATGAGTAAAGAACAATAACAAAAGTTGTAGTCTAGGGCTTTTGTGACTATACCAACTGAGGTAGAGAAGGGAATGAACTTCCTAATAAATTCCTTCCTTCCTCAATTCCCTCCCAGGGTTATCCTCTGAGTCCGTGCCACATCTCGTTGGGTCCCATGTAGCTGGAGTGATGATCTTTTGTCCCCACCCTGACCTAAGACATGAGGCATCATTCTTAATTTCTCATTTGTTCTTTCTCTGCCCCTTCCAGCCCTGGACCTGTCAGTCCCTCACTGCCCCTGAACCCATCAGCCACTTCTTGGACATTTTTGTATAGTGTTTCCACTCCCCCTCCTTTCACTGAGGTGTTATGGTTTGTTGTTCAGTTGCCTCAGTTGTGTCTACCTCTTTGTGACCTGATTTTAGAATTTCCATGGTAGAGATACTGGAATTATTTATCATTTCTTTCTCCAGCTCATTATACAGATGAGGAAACTAAGGCAAACAGGGTTAAATGACTTGCCTAGGGCCACAGGGCTAGTAAGTGTCTGAGGCCAGTTTTGAACTCAGAGAGATGAATGAGTCTTCCTGACTTGAGGGCCTGAACTCTCTCCACTGCAGCGCCACTACCTGCCCCCTGGTATTACGGTACTAGAGCAATACAGCTCTGTGCAGCTGTCTCACCAAGTGGCCAGTTGGTCTAATAAAACTTTGTGCAGTGAGACTCACCAACAAATAAGTGGCTGTTCTTCCTCATCATCCCTCTCTTCCTTCCCTGCTTCTAAATGTCCCTTTCCCCCTCCTTCTATCCCTGGAATTGTCTTCTGTCCTCCTTTCCTGATTCTATACATCCATGTCTCTCCATTCCATGGTTTGAACTCCGCTTCTTCCTTTTCTTCCTCTATCCCTTGGCCTGTCTGTCTGACCTTCCTTCCCTCCCATCCTTCCTAAGTCCCTCTATCATATCCTCTCTTCCTTACATCCCTCTTTCTTTACTTCCTAGTTATTGTCTGTCAGTCTATCTCTCCTTGTGCTTCTTTGTCTATCCTGTCCTTTATTCCTTTCACCATGACCCTCTTTCTCTCACATTCCCTACTTTGGTCCATACTTAGATTTTTACATCTCTCCTTTCCTGGCTGTATATCACATATTCCAGCCCTTGACGAAAAATCTGGCTGTGCTCCCCTTCTTCTTCCCTCTCTGCATCTTTCAGTCCTCTCCTCTCTCCTTACTTTAGTCCATTCATGGGTCTCTTTCACCTTTCCTCTGTTTCTGGCCTTGGCTGACCCTCTCCTGGGATTTGTGCCTATCTTTTTTCCATCTAGTCCGGCCTGCGTGTCTCTGTCTTTCTCTTTCCCCAGCTGTCGATCTTTGCCTCTTCCACCTCGTCTCTCTGAGGAGCATTCTGTCACTACTGCCCTTCCTGGGTCTTTCCATCCCTCCATCCATCCCTCTCTTCTTTCCTAGGTCTCAATTTTTTTTTCATTTTTTTTTAACCCTTCTTGGCTGTGTCTGTCAATCTGCCTCTTTCTCCTTCCTTCTATCCCTGGGCTTGTCTGTCTGTTCTTTCTGGGTGCTATTATTTCTCCCTTCTCCAGTTCGGTCTGTCCACTTCCTGCTTAGTGCCTAGTATCTACTGTGTTCCTCTGTCTCTCAGTTGGTTGTTCCTCTATTTCCCCACCTATCCTTCTTGACTAACTTCCATGGAGCTGCTTCTCAGTCCTTCCCTCAGTGTACCTATTCCCTCCCAGGTTTCCTATCTATTCTCTTCTCTGCAGTGGTCATTTTGACTGGCTCCCTTCATTCTTGGACTTGTCTTCCCTTTTTGGACTTGCCTCTTCCTTCTCATCTCCCTCCATGTGTCTGTCAGTTGTGAATCTATCCCTGCATCCCTTCCTGGGTCCATCTTCTTTATTATCTCCTTGCCTCCTATGCTGATCCTCAGTAGACTGATAGTCCAGGAGCCCCTGGGCTCCCACTCTAAGCTGTTTGCAGTTGGTAGGAACTGTCCAAGCTTGTATTCTATTAGCACAGCCATCAGAAGTCCTTGTGGACACCATGGTGAGGAATCACAAGACCTGGGAAGGAGTAGAGACTATAAATGACTAATTCTTTAGGAGGAAATTGTTATGGTAGAAGAGATGAGTCTCGGAATCATGAAATGTTCAAGCTAGAAAGTGGCCTTGGAGATGGCCATTGTGTAGATGGAGCAACTGAGGCCCAGAGAAGGGGGAATGCCTTGCCCAAAGATATTTAACTGGGCAGCAGCTTATTATTCTTGTGACACATCTTCACGTTTGAGCTGCATAATCGCGACTATGTTACAAGCAAAGATCATGACAAATGACTAATTACTATGTATTCTTAAGCTCCAGAGAAATCAAACTCAAAGCTGCCATTAGGCCCGATCTAGGGGCATAAACTCTACTCATTATGCAGGTAGGATCTATCTCGTGGTAAGTGGCTGTTTGGTGGCTTCCAGATCGTGGCCTGCCCTTCCCGCATTAATTCAATTTGAGTAAATACTCACCATGTGCCATGTAGTGAGCTTGGTGCTGGGGATTCACGGACAGAATTACTAACTGCCCTTTTGTTCTTGATGTTTGGGTAGGGAGGGGAGGAGGCTATCTGTTAGGCATAAATCAGTCTAAGGTTATTGGAGGAGGGAAGAGAACATTTAGAATCATGGAAATCAGGAAAGGCCTGAGGTGGCACCTGATTTGAGGCTTGATCAAAGTTTTGGCAGCAGGGAAAAGATAATATGTGACAGTCTATGCAAAGACATAAAGGTAGGAAGTAGGAAGCAGTCAGGGAGAGGGGGAGGTAGTAACAAGTAAGGCAGTCTGTCTGGAAGGAAGCATGGGAAAGTGAGTAACATCAGGTCTGTGTGGAGCCCGGGCTGTGCAGGGCTTTGAATGTCTGGTTCAGGCTGTACTCTATCCTAGAGGCAATAGTGAGCTACTACAGATTCCTGAGCAAACAAGTGACATGACCACATTTGGGCTTAAGTAGATGCTTTGGAAAGCTGTGTAGACTGCAGGGCTTCTTAAACTTTTTCCACTCGCAACCCCTTCAGCACTTCTTAAACCTTATACGGGGTAGTGACCCACAGTTTAAGAAGCCCTGAGAGGATGGACTGGAGAGGGCATGAGACAAGAAGCAGGAAGACCAACTAGGAGACTATTGGTTTTTATTGTTGAGGTGAGAAATTGGGAGCTTCTATATTAGGGAGGTGGTAGTTGCAGGGGAGAGAAGATGATGGATCCAGGAGATATTAGGAAGGTAGAATTGATAAGACTTGGCAACTAATTGACTCCTGGGAGTTTCTTCATCCTAATCTCAACTGTCCAAGTCTGCCTTGCTTGCAGGATCCAATCACCACCTAGCTCCAGGAGCAATCAGCCAAATCACAATGCCTTGGAAGTTCGTATTCCACTAGTCACTTTAGAACCAATAGACAAAATTGGCTTTTGCAATCAGTCTCTTCCTACCTAACACCTTTATGGGCACTTAGCTCTTACCTTAGTTACCATCAAAGAATCCTAATAAAAAGCTTTTTACTTCAGGACTGATTCCTGCATCAAAGTTCTCTTCAGAGGGAAATCAATAGACCATTTGAAATGGTGAAATTTTTCAATAATGTTGCAATTCTTTGAACATCTAAAATCAGGATTTGAATTGATTTTTTTAAACCCTCTGAGTCATTCCCCCCCCACACACACTTAAGTGGTTAGATCAGTTTTCACTGTCACAAAGTCTACTCTGTGGGGAAGGGCAGCTGGCATCTTCCTGGGGAAAATGCATAGCCCTTGTGTTGATGTGAGTGTGGTTAATTGGGAAGAGCTCCCCCCTACCCCCAGCCCAAGCAGGATCTGAAAATGCATTTGAGCTGTTTGTTTCTTGTACTGCTCCCCGATGACACCCAGCTTCCACATGACACCCTTTTCGGAGCTGTACCTTAGTGATGAATTTGCTTGACTTGAGCAGAAGAAAGAGGTGAGCCTGAGAGCAACAGGGCTAGGATGAGGGTGTATCACTGATTTAGGCCAGTCAAAAGTTTTTAGCATGTAACCTCAACAAAGTGTTTACCTACTTGAATGAAATTTAATTTACTTAAATTTTAAGTGTATATACCTATATAAAATGAGACTATTTTTAAAGCATTGCATAAATGTATGCTGTTATTATAGAGGCAGCTGTGTGACTTAATGAATAGAGCTCTGGAGCTGGGTCACGAAACCCAGGCTCCCATCTGGCCTCAAATGCTTACCTGTGACCCTAGGCAAATCACTTAACCTTGTGTTTCCCATCCGTTAAATGGAGATGATAGTACCTACTTGCCCAGGCTGTTATGTGGATAAAAGGAGATGTTTGTAAAGCACTTTGTAAGCCTTCGAGAGTCATATAAATGCTACTTATTAGTCTTACCACACACGTGTGTATTGTAGTGTTGATAATTACATGCATTGTAAAGCACACAAGACATAAAAATGAAAAAAAGGATTAGATGAAGAGGAAATAATAATACTTGCCTCTATTGGCAGTAGGGAGCCACTGGAGTTTACAGAGTATGGGAGTGACATGACAAGACCTACATTTTGGGGAAATCACTTTGTAAGCTGTGTCAAAAATGAAGGGGGCAGATTGAGAAATGCTATGGAGACAGAAATGACAAAGTGTGGCAACTCATTAGATATTCAAGGTAAGGAAGAATGAGGACTTAGAGGTAACACCTGGGTTGTGAACCCAGGTAGTGTCTGTGGTAGGAAGGCAGGAAGGGTGATGATGAAATCCTTGACAATAATAAAGACATTTGGAAAGAGGGTGGGGGCAGGGATAATGGAAGGATATCTGCAGTGCACAGCCCATCCATGCCTTATCATTTTGTCAAAGTCACTTTGTTCTACCCCAAGGCAAAAGGGGGGGGGGGGGTAAGCTGGCCTATGGCTCACTGGCCACTGCCCTAGAACACAGAACCCATACTCTGAGAGGTACCTCTTGCATCTGTGGGTGATCTGAGGGTATAGATTTTCCTCAATGATTCTTATGCAGCTGCTGCTGTGGTTGCACTGAGGGCAAGAGCCTCTGGGCTAGGGAGGAGTCAGGTTGGGAGCTGGTATAGCTGAAAAAGTAGAGTATGGGAGGACATGTTCCATGTTTAGCTAGTATGAAAGAACCTGATAGGACCCATATTCCTATCTTCTAATTGGTTGAGTACATAGTACCCCTCCCTATCTCCTTGGAGTCAGGCCACAGCCCTCACTTGTCCACTGTTTCCAAAATTCCTCAGCAATTTTCTTGTATGTTTGTCTGAAATATGGTATTTACTGCTTGAATTTTATAGTTTTACTGGAAGACCTATTATTCTTGGGTTATTTTTCCTTGTTTTCTCTTGAGGCTCAATTGTCTTAGTTCATAAAGGTCTGTGTTTAAAAATGTATTGTTCAATTTTGCTCTTAAAATATTTTTTCTGTCTCTGCTTTTTTGTTTTTCAAATCTGGCTTCCTCTTTTATATAATGTACTATTTTGGAGAGACTCTATTGTTTTTCCTATTTGTCTAGAACTAAGTTGTGCTATCATCTTGTCCTAATCTGTAACCAAATAAGATAGATTGACCACCAAGAGTATCTGTTGGAGTGTAAAGACTAGATATCGATAACCTTCTGATGATAACAAATAATATAGTTACTGAAATGTTTTAGTCTTATGTATTTAGACCAAGTAGTACAAGTCAACTCAATGTGAATATAACTTAAAATAGTTTGAAGTAAAATTTAGTCATGTTCTCATGACACAAATAAAAATCAAAAGCATATGTTGTATATAATAGTGAAAGCAATAATCATTTTCAAGGTTTTAGATAAGAAAATGCCAACTCTGTGGCATTCTTATTCAAAGATGAATTTTGTTTTAGCTAAATATTCTCATTTAACATTAACCTTGTAATCACAAGATAACTTGGATGTAATGTGGAAATGTCAAGCTTCATGGGTTGATAATATTTCCTTAGTGTTTCAGAGATTTAATTCCCAAATGGAGTTAAAAGAAAATTCCTTTTAAAAATTGAATTTTTTAATGTTATCTTCTGTTTTAACATCCCCTAGATTTCCCCAGTACTGTTCCTCTTCCCCTTTCCCAGGGAGCCAACATTTACAATTTTTAACATAAGAAAAAAGAAACAGAGGAAGATGAAAAAAAATAGTAGAATTGATCAGTACATAAATCTGACATTATATTCAATATTTTACACACACATATATATATATATATATATATATATATATATATATATATATATATATATATATATATATATATATCCCCTCCCCCACCCTCAACTCTACATGGGATTTGTAGAAAGGTATTTGCTCATCTATCTTCTTTGGGGCCAAGATGTTTCTTTGTAAATTTGAAAAATTCATTTTTATTGTTCTGTGGTTGCTCTCTCCATTTTCGTTGTTTTAGTCATTGTATGTATTGTTTTTGTGCTTTGATTACTTCACTTTGCATCAGTTTAATAAGTCCTTCCATGCTTCTCTGTAATAGTTATTATTTTTTATAATTCAGTAGTATTCCATTAAATTCATGTGTCCCAACTTGTTTGGCTATTCCTCCAAATGATAGGCATCTACCTTCTTTCTAGTTCTTTGCTACCACGACAGGTATTGCTATAAACATTTTTAATATATAGTATCTCTCTCCTTGTAAGTGATCTCTTTGGGGTGCATGGCTAGTAGTGAAAGCTGTAGGTAAAAGAATATGAACACTATATCTACATTTTGTCTATAATTCCAAATTAATTTTCCAAATGGTATGAATTCTCTCAACAACGCATAGGTATACCTGTCTTTCCCATCTTTTGTCATATTTACCAAATTATTGAGAGGAAGGTAAAACCAAAATGTTGTTTTGACTGGCATTTTCTTATCATTAGAAATTCGTAATATTCTTTAATGTGATTGTTAATAGTTGCTAATGTTTTTGAAAACTTTATTCATATCATTTGACCACATATCCATTGGAGAATGGTTTTTCGTCTCACATATTAATGTTAGCTGTAATGTAATAATAGTGAATATTTATATGTAGTACTTGAAGGTTGCAAAGGACTTTACTAATACTCCCATTTGATCGCTCAACAGCCCTGGAACCTAAGTGATGGTATTGTCTTCATTTTACAGATAAGGAAGCTGAAGCAGACAGAAGTGAAGTGACTTGCTTGTAGGTGTCTGAGGCAGAATTTGAACTTGAGTCTTCGTGACTCCAGGTCCAGCACTCTAGCCATTGTGCTCCCTTCCTGTCAAACTAGTTGTCTATATATCTTGGATACCAAGCCATCATGCAAGAAATTTGATGCAAAACTTCCCGCTCTAAGTAATCTGCTTCCCTTCTTATCCTAGACACACTGACTTGTTTTTGCAAGAACTTTTCAATTTTATGTGATCACAATTATCTACTGTATCTTTTGTAATTGCCTCTGGTACTTGTCTGGTTAATAATACACCTCTTACCTGTAACTGAATGTGGCGTAAGATGTTCACCTAAACATCATTTCTGCTACAATGCAGGACATTTTTGCAGCTGTTCTTATCAAACAGGAAATTCTTTTCTAAGTAATTTATGTTTTGAGTTTATCAAACATTATGTTATTGAGTTCCATTATTTATGATTCTCCCTTGTTGTCTAGTCTGACCCACTGATTGACTTTTCTATTTCCTCACCAAATGGTTTTAGTGTTTGCTGCTATACAATATAGTCTGAGGTATGAAAATGCTATTCTCCCATCATCCCTACCTTTTCCCATTATTTCCCTAGATCTTATAGATCTGTTGTTCTTGCAAATGAATTTTGTTACTATTTTATCTGTAAAGTAGCCTTTGATATAGACCAGCTAGGTGGTGCAATGCATAGAGTGTTAGGCCTGGAGTTGGAAAAACTCCTCTTCCTAAGTACAGATCTGGCCTTAGACATTTCATAGCTATGTGACCCTGGCCAAGTCATTTAACCCTGTTTACCTCAGTTTGTAAACTTTACTAAGTAAACTTTACGTCATCTGTAAAATAAGCTGGAGAAGGAAATGCTAAACTACTCTAGTATCTTTGCCAAGAACACCCCAAACGGGGTCATGAAGAGCCAGACACAATTGAAATTACTTGAACAGTAACAGTCCTTTGATACTTTGATTGACACTGAAATTTATTACATTGACAGTTCAGCCATGAGCACTAAATATTCCTCCAACTCTTTAAGTGGTTCTTTGTTTCTTTAAGGAGCATCTTGTAATCTAACCTATGTAAGTATTTACCATTCTTTGGAAAGCCAACTCCCAAATATTTTTTTTGAACTTAACTCTGATTGGGATGTCCCCATTATTGTCTCTTGGATTTGGTTATAATGTGGGCATTTTTATATTTTTGTGGGTGTATTTTATAGCCTGAAGCTCTATTGAAGCTATTGTCTCAAGCAAAGTTTCTAAGTAAACCATCACGTCACCACAGATAGAAACGGTTTTGTCTCCTCCTGGCCTGTCCTTAAACCTTTTATTTCTTTCTTTTGTCTTACTGCTACTGCTACCACTTCTACAAATATATTATGTAATAGTGGAAAAAATGGGCATCCTTGTGTTTTCACTGTACTTACCAGGAAACCTTCTAGTGTATCGCCATCGCATATGATGCTTGCATTTGTTTTTTGGATACTTTTAAATGATATTAAAATAGGATCTCAATATGCCTTGGTGGAACTTTTAGCAAGAATGAGTGTTGTTCCTTTGTTTTTAAGTTAATTATTTATATGAGCATGCATTCTTTCTTCTTCCCATTGCCCTGCACCAATAGAATAATCACAATAGAACCCAAAATATAAGAGCCTCATAACACATATGCATAGTCCAGCATGCCCACAAATGCCCACACTGACCATGTCCAAAAACATACGCCTCATTCTGTATTTCAAGTTAATCACCTATCTAGAAAGAGATAGGTGGCATGATTCATCTTTATTCCTTTGGATTCATGATTTCTTACTGAATTAACCAGTATTTAAAAATTCTTTTTCTCAGTAATTTTATTGTCATTGTATAAACTGTTCTAGTTTTATTCATTTAATTCTGCATCATTTTATAGAGATCTTCCAGTATCCTCTGAAACTCTTCATTTCGTTTTGTCCTACAGCACAATATCAATCCATTAGCTTCATCTCCCACAATTTGTTCAGTCATTCCTCAGTAGGTTCTTTCATTCAACTTCCTTTATTTCCACTCGGGGCTAATATGCCAAGAGTTGCTACAAAGAGTTTTGTACATACAGGTCCTTTTCCTCTTTGATATCTTTTGGGGTAAAGTCTAGTAGCAGAATATAGCAGGGTCAAAAGATATACATTGTTAAATACCTTTTTGGGCAGTGTTCCAAATTACTTTTCATCATGAAAATAGAAAAATGAAAAAAAAAATTGACAGCTCCACCAAGAGTGGACAAATGTGCCTGTTTTCCCATAGCCACTTCAACATTAGTCATTTTTTCCCTTTTGTTGTGTTTGTCAATATTATGGGTATAAGTTGGAATATCAGCGTTGCTTTCCTTTGCCTTTATGTACTGATTAGTGATTTGGAGAGCTCCTTCACACAGCTATTACTAGCTGAGACTTCTGCCTTGGATCATTTGTCAATAGAGGCATAGTTTTAGTCTCAGAAATGTCAATCCTTTCCTTACATTTCTTGCATATGAAATCTTTATCAAAGAATCTTGCCACAAAAACTTTACTTGGTTACTTGTTTTCCATAGAATTTCAACTGCATTAGATTCGTATGTGCAAAAACTCCTAGGTTTTATGTAATGTTGTGTATTGTAAATTTTGTGTATGTAAAATTGTTTAGTTTATTTTGTCATCATTTCTATTATTTGTTTTAATCATGAACTCTGGGGATAGGAACCTGCAGATCAGAAAGGCAATGCCTTCATTGCTCCCCTAATTTGTCCACGATCACGTTTCATGTATGAATCATGTATATATTTAGATTTTCTCTTGGTGTAAGATGTTGGTCTATGCCCAAACTACTTTCCAGTTTTCCCAGAAGGTTTTTGTCAAGTAACAAAGTCCTTACCCCATAACTGGTGTCTTTCCATTCATTGTACACTATGTTACTGTGTTCCCTTGCTTCTCCAAGTTGTAGTCTACCTCATCTGTTCCATTAGGTTGTAAGCTCCTTGAGGCCAGGGATTGTTTTTTTGCCTCTTCACTTTTTCTATCCCCACTTCTTAATACAGTGCCTGACACGTAGTGGGTACTTAATAAATGTTTATTGATTAACCTCTATTTTTTAACCAACACTAGAACGTTTTCATGATAATTGCTATATAGCATAGTTTGGAAAATGGTACTAACATTTGTGCTTACAACTGTTAATTATATATTTCCCTCCATCTTGTACTTTTTCCTCTTACATCAACCTCCCCCCTTACAAAGGATATGGGGGGGGGGGGGACCATTTTACTAACATGTGATCTATAATTGAAGCATTCTATTGTTTCTCTTTTCCTGTCCCTAATCCCGGGTTTTTACTCTTTTTTCCCATTTCATACCTCCCTTCATATTTCCCTCTCCTTATTTCTACAGCTGGTCTTGGTGTCCTCTGTCCAGGCCAGAGGGAAGGAAGAACGTGATTCAATACTCATATATGGTACACTAAGTTACCTCCTCTTTTCCTCTCCATTAGAGTCACTATGGTCAGGTCAGATGGTTTTCTCTGACGTTACCTAGTTTGATTTTTATGGTAATATACGCCTTACATCATCAGGGTTTAAAAGAGAACTTTTTGTTTTTAATATTCTTTGTTGCCTCATGGAGTTGTTTTTTCCTTCCACCATTCTAAATTTGAGAGAGTTCATTTCTCGGTTAAGATGATTAATTTAATCAGTAAGAGTTTTTCATTCTTCTTCCCCCACTGTCCCTATCATTGTTGTTTCCTTTAGCATTTCATTTTGTATCTCATTTTACTTTTTCAAGATACTCTTGTTATTACTCTAAACAGGGAATGGTTTTCCCTGAGACTCTGGCTTTTGTGGTGTTTCTTATTCTATGGCTACTCCTTGGGATACTCAGTTCAAAATAATTCTTCATTTTCCATGATGATTTCTCTTGTTTATTTATATCTCCAGCCTCAATTTCTTGGTCAAAAATTTGTGTTTAGGGTAGACAGCTTTACCTTTGTGTTGGAATTGTCTGGCTTTGTATTTCTGGCGACACTAGTGCTCAGGGGGGCCCTGTTTTCATCCACTCTTCCTCCAGGTCTCTTAAGTAATTTTC
>CM053582.1:33390464-33497720 GCA_028627135.1 Pseudochirops cupreus | reverse complement strand
GAAACAGAAACAAGAGTAGAGAAGGCTACATGGAAATGAAGAGAGAAATCCAAGAGTTGGACACATGGAGACAGCTCTGAAAAGAGGAGAGTCAGAAGAGGGGCACAAAGAACCAGAGTTTCAATCATAGATAGCTAGAGCCTGAAAGACCTAGATCCATGGGAGACTTACCAACCAAAGGAGGGGACTAAATGCCAAGATTCAGGTGCAGACTGACATCTGGAGTCCTAGAGACCTACAGACTTAAGGAACTGAATTTCTAGATTTAATAACATAGAAGCCAAACAATTCTAAATGTATCCTTATAGATCTAGAGAACAAAATCTGTAAACTTAGAAGGACAGATAAAACCCATATTGAGTACTGAGGGAGGGCAGCAGGCATGCAGTGGCAGGGTTTGGAAATGGGGGCCAGGAATGGGGTGAAGACCTTGCTCCATGCAAGGTAAGAGAAAGTGCATCTACTCAAGTCTAGCCTCTCTCAGAGAGAGTCCAAGGTTCTGGTAAGGTGGGGTGAGGGTGGGGATAAGAGCAGAGGTGGCCTACTTTGAAAATGGTGGTTGGCAAGTGACTAAAGACCCCAAGAATTAAACTTGAAGCCCTGGGCTCAAAGACTTGGAAACCCTTGGACAATATGGACCTAGACCAAGTAAGCTGAACCCTAATAGCCAGTGAGGGCTAAGGAATCAAACTCCTTACAGTTCCAGCAGGGACTCCATGCATGATTTCAACTCTAGCTGCTGAGGTCCATAACAACACTCGAAATCTGGAATTCTGTGACTCAAGTCCAGAACCAAGTCTCTAGGGCACTTTCTCTAGTCATCGAAGACAGGAGAGATCTAACGAGGGGCTATATGGTCGAAGTTATTTGGTACAGTGTAAAAGGCGAGGATGACGGAGCTTACCTGTGCCAAGAGGCTTTAGGAGATGTAGTCTTGTTGGGCAGCTCCCCAGATGATAGAGAAGGGAGCCACCAGATGACTGCTGACATTCCTTCCAGATCAGTGGTGAATCTTGATATCCCATCAACTCCGTTGTTTGCAGTAAACAAGAAGCACTGAATCTTCAGCCACAGAATCTGAACCTAAGAAGTGAAGGAGAAACATTTTCATTCTTCTTGTCGCTTGCCAGCAAATGATTGTTTCACAATCTGGCCTTGAAAGCTCAGGAATCCTGTGTATTACATGTGCTTGGGCTGGCAGACAGTCTTTTGACACTCATGCTCATTGTTTTGGGCACCACAATCTTGGCACACTCAGCACCGTTGAGAGGCAGCTGATATCAAAGGTTAGCCATTCTACCCTGAGTGGGTATTCTACTGACAACCACCTTGGAAAAAGTTAGCATTATCACAGAATGGGGAAAAGGGGGTGAGGCTGGAAGAAACACAATGGAAAGCTGGTTCAGGCTTCTTGAAAAAGGTCCTTGGGAAAAATAATAACTGTCACAAGACTAGAAGATATAGAGGAAGCAATACAGCCCAGCTGCCCCAACAAAGACCTAGAAAGAATGCCAGACTGAGTAGTGATTGTAAAATCAAAGGAAAAACCAAAGTGAGTCATTTTGCTAGCCCAAGAGAACATATTCAATCCACATTCAAATGCCTAGAGCAGGCACTCTAGCAGAGGGGTGAGTGCTTTTCTGACTCCAGAGTTGTACTGCAGATTAAGTTCCTGGACTCAGGAAAAGGCTGAGGCTAATGGTCTACAGAAGCTCCACCTGTGAGGAAATATGCGATTTGTGTTGCCTAGACACAAACTGGGGTCTGGAGCCCAGAGCCTGAGAGGTCCAAGATGGCAGTCAGACAGCATCCAATATTAGATGCCACAGGGCTGAAGGCTTCATGTCACCAGCCCAGGTGGCCCCTTTGTTCCTTCAAGGTACAAAGCCTAGAGTCCTTGGAAATTAATGATTTCATGATATGTAAAATATAATTACAAAGTCAAAAGGATGAAAAAAATAAACTAAGGTATATCATATAAAACTGACCTAAAACAGATCAAGGAGAGATATCGTAAGTATTCCTAAAGCTTCAAGGTTCGCTTGTGAAACAATAATTTGCTGATAAATGAGAAGAGGTGTGAAATTTTTTTTTCTCCTCTCTCAGGCTCAAACTGCACTCAGCTGAAAACCAGTCTTCGGGAGACGCAGCGCTAGCTTTCCCTTGCAAACATTGGAACTAATGGGACAAAAAAAACTCATCAATGACCTGGATGGAATGTCAGCAGCCATATCATGGCACCCTACTCTATCATATTCTGACCTATTCAGTGGGGCTGTTACTGGACCCACCCCCAGGAAGGAGCCTTCATGTAATATTTCCAGATATCATGAAAGAAATAAACAAATCTCAGGAGCATTCTAGCCAAAATTCAGACCTTCAGGTGAGAAGAAAAATGTTGCAGGCACCCAGAAAGAATTAAAATACCAAGGAGCCACTGTCAGGATCATACAGGATCTGGCGACTACCACATAAAGTGTGGAATACCGTATTCTACAAGGCAAAAGATCTAGTATTCCAACCAAAAAATATCTCATCCAGAAAAACTAAGTATAATTATACTGGTGAAAAATCGACCTTTAATGAAACAGCTAACTTTCAGGCCTTCCTGATGAAAAGATCACAGCTCAATCAAAACTGTAAATACCACTTAGGGGACAGAAGGGGCCACATAAGAATAGTGTGTTTGCAACCTAATAGGAAGCAGTGATACATGTGTCCCCCAGGACTTCAGTGTCATCAGGGGTCACAGAGGGCGTGAAGAAAGAAACCCTGAGGGTCCTTTTGTTATGTTTTCATAACCTTAAAGAAGAGAGATATCATAGGGGCACAAAGGAAAGGAAAGGGGAGGAAATTCATCATTTACTCAGTACAAAAGTACAAGTTTATACAAACAGGAAAAGGCAGGCGTCATCTGAACCTCACTGTCATCGGAATTTGTCAGAGTAGAGTAGGAAGAACCCACACAAAGACTTTGGTGTAGAAGTACATTCATCAGGAGCGAACGAGGAGGGAGAAAACGAAGAGGAAGGCAAGGTTCAGAAAGGGAGAAGTCACAAAGAAAAGAAATTTAACCTAGGAGAGTAGATTGTGAGGAGCTATTTAAAAGGAAAGACAGAATGGTAAGCAAAAAAAATCCACGGAATTAAGTGAAAAAAGTAGGAACTGTTTTGTGAAAGGAAAACAAAATAAACCTTACAAAGTGATCAAATAAAGGAATTAACAGACAACAAATGAAGACATAAATTAAATTATTAGAGAATATTTTGTGCAACATGAAAGTGAATATTTACCAAAAAAACATAAAAATATCCAGATTAGCAAAACAAAGACTTTGAACAACCTAATATCAGAAAAAAGAAATTGAACAAGCCATAGGACCAGATGGATTTACAAGAAAATTGTATTCAACAGTCAAAGAACAATTAATTCAAATTATACACAATGTTGTTGTGTTTGCCCTTTGTTCTTGAAGAGAACTATGACATCAGGGAGATGATGCCATGACTTGGATTTGAGTGAGGCAGGGCTATATAAGGTCACCAGCCTCACTTTCTCCTCCAGAGCCATCTGGGTCCAGTGGCCAGATATTCTCAGGAAGACTGGAGATGGCCCAGGATGCAATGGGAGACCCTGGCCCTTGTAGGCTAAGGTCTTTTCAGTTTCTCACTTTTGAGTGAGGTAAGATCCTTAGGGTTCTTGGCCAAAAGAGAAAGTTACTATTTAGTATTTAAATTCACTCTGTGCTAGGAAGCCAAAGACTTAGTGTCCAATCCCTGACCAGAGAAGAGGAGACAAGACAGGAGGAATAGAGACTGGAGAGGAGAGGAGACAAGCCCAGTGGAGAGGACAGCAGAGAAGACCAGACCAGAGGATGAATAGGCCTCTTTAAAGTAGTTACTCAAGGGATGGCCCCTTTAATCAAAAAAGAAAAAAACATCAAACTGGGAGGGGAAGACCCTCAGGGTTCCTGGCCACAAGAGAAACAGTTACTGCTTAGTATTTACATTCACTCTGTGCTAGGAGGGCAGGGACCTAGTGTCCAATCTATGAACTCCAGAGTGAACTGGGTTTAAGGAGTGTTCTTTCAGAAAAAAATCTAGCCAGTAAACCCCAGTTAATGAGGCAGCTTTCAGCCATAGAAATGCACCTTCCCTTGGGCAGAGCACCCTCAGGTAAGGGAGGAGGGGAGACCAGAGGACAGACGAAAGAGATGAGGGGAGGGGAGAGGAAGGAGGAGAGGGTCTCCTCTATTAGGGGTTAGAGCCTTCTCTTAGAGGGTCTCCTCTCCTCTTCTCTCCCCTTCCCCTTCTCTCTCAGGGGTTAGAGGTCTTCTCTTGAGGTTAGAGGGTCTCCTTTCCTCTTCTTCTCCCTCCTTCCTTCCTCCTCTCCCCTCTTTTCTCCTCCATCTCTCCTCTCTTCTGGTCTCCTCCCTTCTCCTCTCCTCTGGTCTGGTATCCTTTCCTCTGTTCTGGTTTCTGTACCGCCCCTTGCCTCTTCTCCCCTCCCCTCCCCTCCCCTCTCTTCTCTCTGAGTGGAGAGGGGAGGAGACCTTCACCTTTTCTCCTCCTACTCTTCTCCATCTCTCCATTTTTCTGGTCTTCTTTAGTCTTCTCTCCCCTCCTGTGCTGTCCTCTCCTGTCCTTTGGTCTCCTCTGGTCTGGTCTACTCTCTTCTTTTCTGGTTTCCCCTCCTTCTCTCTCCTCTCTGAGTGGAAAGAACAAGAGAAGGGAGGAGAACTTCCCTATCTTCTCTTCCCTCTCTCCTCTCCTCCCCTTTTCTCCTTTCTTAGAAGATAGGAGAGGGAAGAGGAGAGGAAGGGAGGTTCTCTTCTCTTAGAGGTTAGAGGGTCTTCGCTTTTGTGGTTCTCTTCTCTTATAGCGAAGAGGTCTTCTTCTAGAGGTTAGAGGTTCTCCTCTCCTTCTCCTTCCCACTCCACATTCCTCTGGTCTCCTCTCCTCTGTTCTGGTTTCTGCTCCTTCACTCTCTTCTTCTCCCTTCCCCTAGAGGAGAAGAGATGGGAGGAGACCTTCCCATCTTCTCCTCCATCTCTCATCTCCTCTGGTCTCCTTTTCTCTGATCTCCTCTCCTCTCCCCTCCTCTGGTGTCCTCTACTGTCCTTTGGTCTCCACTCCTCTGGTCTGGTCTCTGCTCCTCACCTCTCATCTTTTTTCTCTTCTCCTTTCCTCTGGTCTCCTCCTGTCTCTTCTCTTGTTTCCTCTCCTCTGTTCTAGACTCAGTTCCTCCCCTCCCCTCTCTTCTCTCAGTGGAGAGGAAAAGAGAGGGAGGAGACCTTCCCCTTTCTTCTCCTCCCTCTCTTGCCTCTCTTAGAGGAGAGGGGGAGAGAGAAGGCCTCCCTCTTCCCTCTCCCTTCTCTTTTCCTCTCTTAGAGGAGGGAGAGGAGAGGATGGAGGAGGAGAAGGAGGGGAGGGTGAGAGTAGAGAACACCAATGTCCAAAGACAGTTACTTCTCTTCTTCCATTCCTAACCTCTAAGAGAAGACATTTAAAATGTATCTCCTCTCCTTGTTTTCCTTCCCTCCCTCTCCTCCCTCTGCCACTCTTCCCTCTCCCTCCCTCTCCTCCCACTCCTCTCCTCTAGTTTCATCTAGGAGAGGGGGGGCTCTCCTCTCCTCTACCCTCCTTTCTCCTCTAAGAGAGAAGAAGAGAGGGGAGGGGAGAAGAGGAGACAAAACCATACCAGAGGAGAGGAGATGAGATGAGCCATGACATGACGTGATGTGATGTGATGTGATAGGATATGATGAGACCAGAAGAGAGGAGACCAGACCAGACAAGAGATCCTCCTCCCTCCATCCTCCCTCCCATCTCTCCCTCCTCTCTCCCCTCCTCTAAGAGAGGAGAAAAGAGCGGAGAGGGAAGAGGAGAGACAGAAAACAGGGGAAGGTCTCCTCCCCTCTCTTCTCCTCCCTTGGAGGAAGGGAGAGAGGAGGGGAGAAGCAGAGACCAGACTAGAAGAGAGGAGACCAAAGGACAGGAGAAGACACCAGAGAAGGGGAGAGAGGAAGGGAAGGCAAGGAATCTTGCTAGTAAACCCCAAGTTAAGTGGGCAGCTTCTGGCCATCAAGATTTACCTTCCTTTGGAGAGGAAGAGAGGGAGAGAGAGGATGAGATGAGTTACCCAACTAGCTGGGTCCATGGGTCATCTCCAGTCATCCTGATGAATATCTGGTCACTGTATCCAGATGACTGGAGGAGAAAGTGAGGCTGGTAACCTTGTACAGCCCTCCCTCAATCAAATCTAAGTTAACTGCAAGTCATGTCATCATTTCCCTGATGCCATGTTCCTCTTCAAAAACGAAGGACAAACACAACCTGCGAAATTACACACAATATGCTAGCAAAAAATATGAAGGGAAGGGTTTTCTATCGAATTCCTTCTATCATAGAAATCTGTTCTTCACATCTAACTCAGAGAGAAAGTAGAAAAGGAAACTATACATATACTATTAAAAACACTAAAGCAAAAAATTTAAATAAAACATTAGCAAAGAGGCTATAGGAACATATCACACAGATAATGCATTATAACCAGGTTGGTTCAAATCAAGCTCTCTATAAACAAACACCATAGGTGCCTAGTGTTTGATAAGTCCAAAGACCTCAGCTATTAGAGAAAGAACTGTTTTGGCAATAAGTGCTGGGAAAATTGGGAAGCAGTCTGTCAGGAACTAAGTAGAGACCAACATCTCACACCATGTATTAAGACATATGAAAATTAGGTACATTACTTAAGACAAAGTGTGAGTGACATCATAAATGAGAGGAGGAAAGAAGAAATAACCCTACGAACTATGGATAGGGGAAGAATTCATAATCAAAGCATAATTTTGATATAAATTTTAAAAGATTTTTCCACAAAACTGATGCAGTTAAGACAAGAAAAAGTTATCTGGGAGATAATCTTTGCAGAAAATTTCTCTGGTAAAGATTTTATATCTAAGTCAAATTAGAAACAAGTATACAAGTATACTAACCATTACCTGAATGATCCAAATGGTCAATTCTCAAGGGAAGAAATTCAAGCTATCGACAGCCACATTTTAAAATGTTCCAATTCCCCAGTAATTGAATAAAAATAAAAGCTACTCCAGCAAAGTTGCCACAAAAAAGGAAAAGGGTGGCGATACTGTGGGAAAATATGAATACACTATTGGGGTAGCTGCAAAATGGTGTGTACGGCCATGACAGGAAGCAATTTGGATCACTATCCAAAAACCCGCTAAATTGTGCATACTCTTTTGACTCAGTAACATCACTACTAGGTCTATACTCCAAAAAGGTTAAAAAAAAAAAAAAAGACCCACATGTACAAAAATATTTATAGTGCCTCTTTTTTGTGGTAGCAAACAACTGGACATTAAGGGAGTGACCATCATTTGAGAACTAAATCAACAAGTTATGGCATATAAAGGGAATGGAACTCTAGTGTGCTGTAAGAAACAGATGGTTCCAGAGAAAACTAGGAAGACTCAGACCAATTGCAACCACCAACCATGATGTCAGAAGACCGATGATGACGAATGCTGCCCACCTCCTATCAGAGAGGTGATAGAAGGAAAACGCACAATGAGACACTTTTTGACATGACCAATATGGTCATCTTCTTTGCTTGACTGTGTATTTATTCCAAGAATTTTGCCTTTTATAAATAAAATTTAATTAAAAAAGAAAATTAATTTATAGCTGGCATGCCAAAAGTTTCAAGTTATAAAAGCGGTTATACTTCAAAAAAAACTATCAACTTAGCATGTAAGACAAAAGATCTTGATAAACTATATTTAAAAAAAAAATATTACTTCTACTTAGGAAAAAAATTCTCCCCAAATGGGGACTGCACTTATAGTTTCATAACAATAAATGATATAGAGACTCTGATATTTAGGAAGTTCTAATGCCCAAGACTGAGACTAAAGTCCAGTCATGTAAAGGAGCACTGGAGAGATGCAGAGAAGCCTGAGAGTCCCTGGCCTCAAAGATATTTCTTTCTATCAACAGAAATGACTTGACCACATCTGAATAAATGCAAAAGATACACAAAATAAATATAAAGTTATTCTGGGAGGGCAAGCACTAGCTGCTGAGAGGCTCACGAGAGGCACCTGACTACTACAAGTAGAGGTCTGTGCATCAGTGATGCCTGCACTCATGAGCAATACTAGGCAGATAATTCAGTATTTGCCCAGGACAATGAAGTGTGTGTGTATGTGTATGTGTGTGTGTGTGTACTTATAGACATAAAGAGTATGATTACAATAATATATTGATATGTACTCCAGATGAGTGCCCACATGCATATATATGCACACAAGCATATGTTCTACCCGTGTTAGAGAGAGATACATAGAGAAAGGATTAGCTAGAGAGGTGAACAGGGTTAAAGATGACGCAAGTATGCATACTCAGACATGTGAATAGCTATTCTACAGAGAGGACTCTGTGTGTGTGCACAAACACACACACATAGATACATATGCACCTACAATGAATTTTCCATACATAGACATTTAGAGAGACAAATAGTGACAGAGATGAGAACTATACACATTGAAAGATCCAGAGGGATGGAGATACGATCTCTAGTGCTTCACAGAGTCAACAGAGAAAGAGAGAGATGGAGTTAGGAAGACAGAGAGTTAAAGAGAAAAGAATTAAGACAGAGAGGAAAATAAGAGCCATAAGAAGAAAGATAGGGACTTGGAACATTAGGTTTAGGAAGCTAGAGATGAAGGCCTAAAGGCCTACACTGAGGTGCTAGAGACTTGACAAGATCTAGATGCCATGGGGGGAGGGGGGACAAGTTAAGAGAGAGCCATCCCATTTTGTTTTTCTAATAATGAGGAGGAAATACTCTCTATGGATGACTATTTAGTAAGTGTCCCTACCACACCAGTAAAAAAAATTGAGAATTGAATAACACATAACTTACCTATCCAGATGGGATTTATTGAAGGATATAGCATACCAAGCCAGGCCCCAAGATGATAAGGAAGGGCATGTGCACGTGACTAACTCCAACATTCCTCCTAGGTAAGGGATGATGGGTCTTTATGTCCTGGACATCCCTATGACTGTGGAGGACAAGCTGCAGGGAAACATCAGAAGCATGGTCTTCAGCAGCATAGACCTTCAGCTAAGTACAATGAGAGTCTGAGAAAGAAAGACAAAAAAATGACTTTTGTTGTCACTTAACCAATTTCTGACTTTACAATCTGGCCTTCGAGGTACAGACCTTTCTTTTTTCTTCCTCCCCTTTCCTTCCAGAAAATTAAAAAAAATTTTTAAAAGAAAAGGGAAACTTTTTAAAAAAGAAAATAGGGTTGAACTTCAGTTAAAAAAAGAATTCAAAGAAGAAATTTTGACAAACAAGAACATGGACCAACTTTTACCCTTTTGAGAGTCTAGGTGGGGTGGAAGAAGCAGGCTCTGAAATAGGGGAACCACAATAACATTAGATAACAGAGATGATCCAGGGCTTACAGAGAAGTTTGGATGACTTCTGCCCCAGGAGGAAGCTGCAGGTACCCATCCCTCCCAGCTGAAGAATTGCGTTCCCTGGATGTGGGCACCCTGAAGAAAAATCCTGTTGGCCCTGTGTTGGTTATGGCAAACATGGAATAGTGTTCTTATTGACCACAGCTTCAGAACTTTGAACTGAGTAAGTTGGTCCCTGGAGTGAACAAAATTGCATTTGAAAGACTTTCATAGGTAGAATAAACATAAGTGGCATGAACAACAAAATGGAGAACTAGATATTTTTTCTGATCCCTTCAACTTCTCAAACCTCTCTAAAGCAGAAATTACACAAAAGATAAAGCTACTTCAGCTGAATTTAAAAGAAGGTTGAAAATTTAAATTTAAAAGAAGACTAAAAAAACCCAAACCATGAAGTGATGTTCACTGACCCAGAGCTAGCTTACTCAGCGCTCCTCCCTACCTCCTATGCTACCAGCAGCAAGGTTACGCTAGCAGAACCAAGCCACTGATACATGGGTCAGAGCTTGTGACAAAACCCTACCACCCCACCTTGGCCCCCCTCTCTCTTCCCAGTGCTGTGGAAACCCTAGCTCCAGGCTGAAGAGATTTCTTCAAATTGTGACAAACAGTATTGTGGCAGATGACCCTGTGTCACCAGTCTGGCAATCCTGCCCATGCTGGGGCAGATAATCCCATAAGGCCAGCATGGCAGTTCTCTTGGTATAGAGATGAACAACCCCGTAGCTCTCTGAACTGCCAGTAATGGGCTACATAACTGAGGAATAGGGGAAAGGGGTTAGAACACTGTGGGAGGGCGAGGAGTGGGGAGTCGGACTGGGAAGCACTTTACTAAACTTGAGGGAAAGCAGAGCATCCAGTTGGGACCAGTACTGACCATCAGAAAGTCAGTGGGGGCAGAGACTTAGGCTGGTGAATCTTAAATTTCCCAGTGTGGATGACAGCTGAGACACTGTGAGATTCAGTTCTCAAGGAAGCCAGAAAATGAATAGGGGAAAATGGAGGGAGGAGAGAAAAGACTGAAATTATCAAAGATCTCAGGAAGAAAACTCAAATACCTTAAACCAGGGGTGGAGAACCTGTGGCTTCCAGGCCACATGTGACCCTCTAGGTCCTCAAGTGTGGCCCATCCCTGCCTTAAACATAAGCAGATAACTCGACAATGAAAACATTAACAACAGAAGGAAATATGGCCTCCAGATCTAGTAAATGAGTTCAGGCATCCATGAATAAATACTGCAAGACAAAGGAAAATGATCTAACACTTGATGAGTAAGAAGATGTTGTTGAATGTGAGGAGAACATGGAACCAAAATACAATGTTTCTGAGTGACCCAAAAGAGAAATGAGAATTATGAGAGCAGAACTGAAGTTCTGCATAGCAAAAATAAAGGGCAGAATAGAAAATCTGCAGTCTGCAATGGCAAGTCTCAGCAAAGAAACCGAAGAGAACAGACTAGGAATGAAAATATACAGAAGTGAAGGGCAATATAGAAGAGAATCAAAGCAATAACTTTACAAGAAAATATGCTCCCTATGCAAACAAAGCATACTCATTTCGGAGACAGGATGCATAGAGACATGCTATCATGGATTTCCCAAAAGAACTGGACAGGACAAAAATCCTTAATTCCAATAATGCAGGAAACAACAGAAGGGGAGTGCCCAGAACTTCTGAAAGAAGAAAATGAAATAGCAAGTGAAAAAATGCCCAGACCACCTCTAGGGGGAAGAAAACCCAAGCCTGCAAACTTCAAGACACCTAGTGGTTCAGTTGAACAATTCAGTTCAGAAACAAGTTCTTCAAGTAATTAGAAGACCTCCAAAGAGAAATGAAAGGGAATTCCAACAACACAAGATTATTCTGTATCCATCAGAAAATGTGGGAGGGAACGGAATGATGTGTTCCAAAAAACAATGGATGCATTGGATGCATGTTCCAAAGAACATGATGCAGCCCAGCGTGATCTACCTTACAAATACGAGCTTAACTGTAAATGAAAAAAAGATGAATTTTCAAGAATATGAGAACGAGAGGATACAGGAGGGATCTTTAGAGGGAAAGGTGAAGGAATAGGTCAAATGGGTGTACAAAAGGGTATTTTGATTTATAGGAAGGGGAAGATAACTGAGGGATTGTTGTAGCGGGGTAAAGTAATAGGAAGGCAAAGTAGTGGCTAGAAGTAATGTAGAGGAGTTAGGAGAGAGGAATAAAGAGATATGTACAAACATAAAAACAAAGATTAGGAATAGAATTTTTTAGGGAAAGTATGTATTTATATATGTATGTACGTGTAAACGTATATGTATATCTCATTATCTATTATAAATATAGCCATGCTTAATGGTGGGGAGGGGAAGGGGGAAGACAGTGGGGGAAAACAACATAAAAAGTATACAGCAGAGAGCCAAAGAAGACCTCCAGAGAAGAGATGGGCAGCTCTCAGCACAGCACGTGGCAGTTAATATACAGGGTTTTTAACAGAAAGTTATTGCTCTATATTCGGAATCTTCTCTGTTCAGCTGGGCACATGACATTTTTTCTTTCTTTTTTATATTTAAGCTTATACTATATTTCTTTTTCTTTTCTTATGTATTTAAAAGCACTTTAAAAATACTTAAAAAAAACAATAAAGAGGCATTTGGAATATTTTCAGAGAGAAAACCAGAAACAAAGATCATTTGCTTCACTAACACCCCAAACAATACGAATGGGTGAAGAATGAGTAAATGAAGCAGCCAGGGCTAAGACATTGACTTCCACAAAGAGGCAGGGGTGAAGTGTGAGCCTGTGGAGGTGACAAGAGGTGGGCCTGAGGCATTGTGGGCTGAACCTGGCAACTACTGGCCTATAGGTCAATGTGTGCATGCATGCGCGTGTGTGTGTGTGTGTGTGTGTGTGTGTGATAGTACAATATGGGAGGGTACATAGAAAAGGGACAGGGTAGAAAGGATATATAGAGTAATGTGTGATGTACTGTGGTCAAACCAAGAGCTAGCAAAGAGAAGGAACCCTTAGATTTCAGGAAGAGAAGAACCTACAGGGGAGTGAGTGAGGAAGACAGAGGGGAGGATTGAAAAAAGGAGGAATTGCACCAATTGCATTGGTGGTGGAAGGGGCTTCCACTGATGAATGCTCCTATGGGTGAAGGGAGATGGGGACCTTCAACTGGGTGTGCTCTGTGTGACTTGGTGCTTGAAAAGTCTGCTTCTTCTGAGTGGGAGGGGAGGTAGGAGTTGGAACTCCTGGAGATATCTGGCACCTCCCACCATCTGGAAGAGTGGGAGAACATGGATTCAGTAAGGAAGACTTTAAGGCAAATGAGGAAAAGAAAGGTAACCAAGGGAAGGCGTAGATAAATGATAGGCTGCATAATCAAGGACATGATGAAGGAGGGACCCTAGCATGAAGAAGCCACCTCTTTGATAGCTATAATAATTGGCACTGTTCTGACAGTGAGGCACAAAGAAAAAGAGAAATCCACTGGACGAGCTCTGTAAGGCAATAGCAGAAATTACCTGGAAGAGAGAGCCTATAATGGGTACCTTGGAAGTTTTAATTACATGACAAATAGAGGGGAAAAAAGGAAACATATAAATAACAGAGGTTGTGAATTGGAGAATAAGGGTCTAGAACAGACAGAAATAGAGGGTAGATAATGAAGTGAGAGAAATCTTTTTTTTCAAAATGAACACACAAAAAAAAGTATAATTAAAAAAAAACCTAATGAATTTGAAGGGGAAGAGAGAAAGAAGGAAAGTACTTGACTAGCAGAGAAGAAAAGAGGAACAATTATATAACCATATAAAAGCAGGAAAGAAAAAGGAATAAATAAAATCCCAAAGAGAAGGGGATATAAAAGGAGTGGATCAGGGGTGAGAAGTGAGCCAGTGAGAAAAGGGTCGCCTTAAAAAAAAATGAAGGTAAAGTAATTGAAGGAACATAGTACTATGTTTACAATAGAAGAGGGGAAAAATCATATCCTGGTTAAAAGCTCTACCTAAAATCAGAGACGAATGGAGGAAAACAAAAAGCTCAGTCTCATAACTCTAAGTGTGAATGAATTAAATAATCCAATACAACAAACAAACAAAAAAAGAGTGACATTCCATAAGAAAACAAAACCCTACAATCCTTTGCTTACAAAATACACATTTGAAAAACGAAGGCATGCATAATAAAAATCAAGGTATGGAATTTTTTGTAGCATTCACTGAGTGAATCCAAAAAAGGAGGAGTTTCAAACATGCTATCTGATAAAATAAAAATTAACACTCAAAAAATAAAAATGTATAAGCAAAGAAACTGTATTATTCTGAAAGGAATCAGAAACAACAAAACAATATCAGTAATAAACTTATATGTTTCAAGTGTCTTAGCATCCAATTCATAAAGGAAACACTATCTGACTCAGAAGACATAGACAGTAACACAATTGTGACTTTAATATCCCTCAGTTTTGAGTAAGTCTAATATAAAGGTAAACAAAAGGGAAAATATGAAACTGAACCAATTCCTAAAGATACTTGAGGTGAAAGACTTATGGCATCTTCTTAATAGGACAGCAAAAGAATATACATATTTCCAAGTACCACACAGAAATTTTACAGAAACTGACCATGTACTAGGGCACAGAGATATTGCCAACAATGTAAAAAAGGTAAAAGTTAATGCATCTTTTACAAGTCATAACACATTAAAAATAATAAATGTTTCTGGAATCACAAGCAAAAGCTAGATACTGAATGATGAAATCCTAAATAATGAGTGGGTCAAAGAACAAATCATACAAACAATAAATATGTAAAAGAAAATGATAATGATGAAACAATATTAGAAAGATGAGATGTAGCTAAAGCAGTCCTCAGGAAAAAATTATATCCTTACAAACACACATTAACAAAATAGAAAAAAGAGAAGATTAACGAACTAAATATGCATTTTAAAAATTAGAAAGCCAACAAACAAAGCTAAAATAAGCACAAAAGAGGAGAACCTAAAAATTAGAAAAGAATAAATAAAGCGGAAACAAAAGAAAGCATAGAAATGATAAATAACCCAATCTCAGAAAGGGAAATATATCTAGCAATATGGGAATTACCCAAGAAAACATTCATAGTCCTGATGGAACTTTGTAAGAACCGATAGCACCCACACTTCACAAAATCTTCTCAGAAACTGAGAAAGCATGCCATTAGACTCTTTTTTTATAAGACAAATCATAGTCCTGATACCTAAGTGATGGAAAGATAAAAACACAGAAAAAAGCTACAGGCTAACATCATTAATGAACATTAACTCAAAAATGTTAAAACAAAATCTTGTTGGATCATATTGATTTATCCAAGAAATTGTTCGTCATGATGAAATGGAATTTATACAAGAAGGCAAGCATGGTTCAACATCAAGAAAACAAACAGAATAATTAAAAATCCTAACATCCAAATCCACATGATCGTCTGAAGAGATGCAGAAAAAGTCTCTGATGAAACACAACATTCTTTTTATGCTAAAAACCCTACAAATGTACAGGCATAGAAAAACCTTTCTTCAATTACATAAAAATCATCTCTCTAAAATAAAAAAACAAGCACCATATGCAAAGGAATACACTAAAATCTTTTGCAATAAACATGGGAGTGGTGGAACCAAGATGGAGGATTAGAGGCAGCAACAAAACCAAACTCTCCCAACATTTTCCTCCAAAAAGCTTTAAAGTAATAGCTCAAATTGAATGTTGCAGAGCCAACAAAAAGTCAGGGCAGGATGTTTTTCCAGCCTAAAACAACTTAAGAGATTGGCAAGAGAGGTCCGTGACACTGGGGTGGGGACCAATTTGGAAGTATGCCCAAAGGGCAATCAAACTACATACATCTTTTAATCCAGCAATATGACTAGTAGGTCTATATTCCAAAGAGATCACAAAAAAGGGAAAGGACAGAAATGATGGACTCTGGGTGCAAAATGAAGTATAGTTTTCTCACTTTCTTTATTTTTCTCACTTTTTTGCAATATGGCTAATATGGAAATATGTTTTGCATGATTTCACATGTATAATTGATATCATATTGCTTGCCTTCTTAGTAGATGGGGGAGGGAGAGAATTTGGAACTTAGATTTTTCTTTAAATGTTAAAAACAAATAATAATTTTAAAACATCCAGTAAATATGGGAGTAAAGCAAGGATGCCCACTATTATTTGATATAGTTCTGGAAATGCTAGTAACAGCAATAAGACAAGAGAAAGAAATTAAAGACATAAAGATAGGTAAAGGGGAGATAAAAACTATCCCCACTGCTTGATAATATGATGGTTTACTTGGAAAATCCTAGGCAATCATCAAAGATCCTAACTGAGATAATCAATAGCTTAATCAAAGTTGCAGGCTACAAAAGAAATCCTCAGAAATAAACAGTATTTCTATATGATAGTAACAAAACAAAAGAAGCAATAATAGAAACTGAAATTTCATTCCAAAGCAATAATAGAAACTGAAATTTCATTCCAAATAACTCCAAAATGCACAAAATATCTGCGGATTGACCTACCAAAGCACACCAAAGACTTAGATAGTTTCAATTTCACAAGGAGCCTTAACGAAATGAAGAAAAATTTTAAAACTCCAGTAATGTTCAATGCTCATGGATAGACAGAGTCATTTAATAAAAATGACAATACTACCGAAGTTAATTTACACCTTTAATGCTATACCAGTCGAATTACTAAGGGGGTGCTCAATATAACTCGATAAAATCATAAAAAAATAATCTGGAACAAAAAAAGATCTAGAATATCAAGGAAAATGAAGAAAAGAATTAGAGGCAATGGGAGAATAGCACTTCCAGACCTGAAACTAAAGCAGCAATCAACAAAACCATCGGGTATTGGTAGAGACAAACAGACACAGAGACAGAAAAAGATAGATCAATGGAATAGTTTAGACAAAGGAGAATCAGGACCAATATAACTCAGTAACCCAGTACTACTAGAAAACAAAATACCTAGAAAAAACTTGTTTTTTGATTTTAAAAAACTGCAGGGAAAACTGGGTAAGATTTTGGGAAAAAATAGACTTAGACTACTACCTTATGCCATATCCCACAACACATTCTAAATGTATATATAAATGTATATATTCTAAATGTGTATATAAAACAGATCATATACCCCTCATAGCTAGGGTAGGAATAGGTAGGGATAGGAGATATATTCTTAACCAAACAAAATACGGAGGCAATTCAAACAATGAAATAGATAACTTTGATTACATTAAACTGAAATTCTTCCGCACTGACAAAATTAATACACCTAGGATAAAAAGGGAAGTGGTCAATGGGAAAAAAAAATCTTCATAACAAATTTCTCTGATAAGCATTTGGCATCCAAGATAAATTTAAAAACTAATAAATACAAGAATAATAGCTATTACCCAATAGATAAGTCATCAAAGGATATGTTCAAGCAGTTCTCAAAAGAATTACCAAAATTCTCAATCACAAGAAAGAATACTCTAAATTACTAATAAGAGAAATTAAAATCAAAACAACTCTGAGGTTTCACCTCACATTCTGCAAATTGGCAAAAAACGATACAAACACACTAGCACATTGTTACTGGAGCTGTGATATGGTACAGCCAGTTGAGAAAAGCAATTTGGAATTATGTAGATAAAGTGACTAAAATGTCCATACCATTTGAATCAGAAACTCCATTTTACTGAGTTTGTACCCCAAAGGAAGCCATCAATAAGAAGAAAGCCCCCATACACTCCAAAATATTTATAGTAGCACTTTTTTGTGATATCGAGGAATTGAAAAAATAGATGCTCATCAATTAAGGAATGGCTAAACAAATTGTGGTACATGAATGTAATGGAATATTAGTGTGCTGTAAAAAGTGATTTGTATGATGAATACCGAGAAGTATGGAAAGATCTAAATTACGTGATGAAAAGTGAAATAAGCAAAGAAATAAGCCAAGAAAACTATATACGTGGTAAGTACAACAATATAAATGGGAAGAACTACACAACAAAAATACAAAATGAATATAATGAAATTACAAGATATGAGAAGACACCCCAACCTACTACTTTCATGGAATTTGGAGGTTCATGGTGTTACACATTGCACATTTTTAGACCTTTTCTAACATTTTAATCACTTGTACTGATTATTTCTTCTCTAAAAAGATACTACTTGTTCTATGGCAGGGCTTCTTAAACTTTTTCCACTCATGACCCCTTCAGTGCTTCTTAAACTGTAGGTTACCACCCCATATAGGATGGCTTTCTGGAAGGGGAAGGGGAGGGATACTTGAGACAACTCTGATGATGAAGGATTTGGAGTCTAGGGATCCAAGTTAAAATCCCATCTCTGCCTCTTACTATCCATAAGTAATTTGGGCAAGTCACTTTCCACCATTATGTTTCAGTTTCTTCATCTATAAAATTAGGAATTTGGAATAAGAGCAAGCTTCTACAAAAGGGAGTAGTGACTACCAAGAAACAGCATGACTTCATCAAGGAAAGATCATCCAAAATTGACCTTTTTTTATGAGGCAACCAAAGTTGTAGATTAGGGGAATATTCTAGTTATAGTTAATCTAGATTTTAGCAAATCATTTTAAAGTCTCTCTCTATTCTTGAGGAAAACATGGAAAGATGTGGATTAGATTTTAGTTCAATAACATAGATTCGGAATGAGGTGAATGGCTAGGCCTAAATTGTTGTATGCCCTCTTGGAAGGAGGTTTCCAGTGGAAGCGGTCAAAGATTTGTGCTCTTTACTTGATAAGTGGTTTGAGTTGACTAAGATGAAATTTAAAAGAGACTAATGTATAACTAACTGGGTTAAAAATGCAACCACCTCAGATGCACACACAAATGGAAGTAAGGCCAAAGAGCGGTGTGTCTGAACAAGATTTGGAGGTTTTAGTAACCATTCCAACTCACTGCAACTCAACATTATAGTATAGTAGCAACATTAGGTTGTATGGTAGCCAGAACTAAGGAAGTGATAATCTTTTTACACTCTGCCCAGGTCAGACCACATGTGGAATACTGTGTTCAGTTTTATGGGTCACATTTTACAAACAATATTGAGTATAAAGAGGAGAGTAACCAAATTGGTGAAACTCCTCTAGTCTCTCTCTCTCTCCACATATATATATATATATATATATATATATATATATATATATATATATATATATATATATAAATCACTAATTATAAGGGAAATACATATCAAAACCATACATGCTGCAAGTTGGCAAAAAAAGACAAAAATGGTAATAGTTGACAGTTGAGGAGTTGTGGAATGATAGTCGCATGAATGTATTGTTGGTTGAGCTATGAAATGGTACAACCATTTTGGAAAGCCATTTGGAATGACGCAAATAAAGTGACATAGCATCCATATCCTTTGACCTACAGACTACTCTGGGATCATATACCTAAAAGGTCATTGATGACAATCAATTACCCATCTACAACAAAATATCCATAGTGGCACTTTTTATGACAGCTAAGAATTGGAAACAAAGTAAATGCCTTTCTGGAAAATAGCTAAACAAACTGTATTACATGAATGTAGTAGCATATCAGTGTGCAATGAGAAATGATGAATGCAAAGAATACAGAGAAGCATAAAAACATTTATGTGAACTGATACAGAGTAAACAGAGCCAAGAAAATGCCAAACACAATGTAAATGGAAAGAACAATCACACAGCAAAAAAATCCAAAGTGAATTTTATAAATGTAAGAGTGAAGCATACCTTGAATGAAGAAAGATGAGATGGCATTCCCAACCTACCCCTGCCCCCTTTCCTGCATGGAGGTATGAAATCCACACTTGTTACATGTAGCATATAGTTTTGGATCTTTTCATTTTTGTCTTTAAAGATACTATTTCTTATATGGAATGGCTCTCTAGGGATGGTAGGGGGAGGGATTCTGAGGGAAACTACTGTCATATAAAAACAGAAGATATCAATAAAAACTTATTTAAAAAGAAAAAAATTAGTTTTCACCACAAAATTTTCTCAAGATGATTGCAGAATCATAGATGTAGAACGGCCATTAGAGGTCACCTAATCTAACTCCTTTTTATAGATGAGGTTGTGTTGCTCAGACCCATTTGGCAATAAGTAGCAGAGTTGGGATCTGAACCCAGATCCAGGGTTCTACTACACCACACATTTAAAAACAACAAAAAACACCCTTTTCATATCCTGTGAATCAAGCACTTTTGAGCCATGTCTCCACAAAAGAGAGATTTCCTTTTTGTTGGTAAATGTAAAATATTTATTAGAGTGAGATATCTTAGGGCTGATAATGATATATTTTAAGGAAAATTAAAGTGTGAGGTTTTTTTTTCTTATTTTCTCCTTGTTTTATCTTGCTGCAAAATAAATGGAAATTGTCTAATTCAGCCACATTTTCCATCTTTTCCTAAGTCCAAGATGTTGTCTATAAAATGCCAAAGTAATGTCCTGATTTGGTCAAAATGTTGGTCTCTTGTTTTCCCTATGAGATTAATGATCTATTTGAATGAATGGACTGAGATAGCCCATTGACACATTGGCCAGGTAGAAATGAATGCTTTGCCTCAGTCCATATACTCAAAGCCCAGAACAACTTTGACCAAATTATCCCCAATAAAAGTGCTTGGATTTTAGATTCATAGAGCATTGGAAGGTCACCAGAGACATGTTCACTAATTCAGATAAAGGAAACTAAGGTCTCATAACTTGCTCAAGGTCATGCATTTATGAAGTGGCAGGGCTAGATTTTTAATCCAGGCCTTCTGACTCTAGAACCAGCCGGTTCTTTCTAATTGGATTCATTTGAATTCCCAAGATGCTTGTTTTATACTTCAACTTCCCCTAACAGATTTACTAATGTCCTACCTAACAGAGAATGCTCTACTTGTAACAATAGCTCAGAGATAACAGTTTGTTATGGGAGAATTTTCTAAAGCCTGGCCTTCAAGAGAATAGAGGGAGAGAGCAAACCTGCCATTTTGTCACACATGCAGGTGTGGGGGGGTTGGGGTAGGGGGATTTCAATAGTTGTATTTGCCACTGTTTGTAGACCACAAAACCACTGTTATTTTAAACCTTTAAAACAACAAACCTTTGTTGTCTTTACAACATTCAATTGTATTAATATTTAGCAAAAGAAGCAAAAAGTTATTTCACTGCAAATCGCCCAAATTCACAGAAACAACTGCTTCTCCTTTTTAGACAGCAACATTATCTTTTTTAGTTATTATACTAATAAATTTAGGGGGAAGTGGAAAGGAAATACAAATCAGTAAAGATATTTTGCTAATATATTTGCTAATGTAAATCGAGAGAGACACAGCACAATGTGGGACAGGCTGTTGGGATCCAGGACACCTGAATTTTAATCCCTGCTCCATCCTCAACTAGCTGGAGGAGCTCAGGTCATTAATTCACTCACCCTCTCTAGTCCCCCAAGGCCTCTGCAAAATGAGAGGGTGGGTCTAGACAATCTCTAAGGTCTCTTCCAGCTCTGACATTCTCTGATTCTATTTTAATGGAAAATGTGAAAATAGTTTTATGACCTGTTTTGTCTGAACCCCTGAGGATAACTGAGGTAGGATATTCTAAAAAGACAAAATATGGCCAGGGCTTCACCTCCAAAGTGAGAGATATACAACAGTCGGGTTTTTTTTTTATGAGTTGTACCAAAATGTCAGCTTCAGATGGATTAAGTTGACTTGCAAAGGACAAGACTGTTATATTTATTCTCTTCAAACAAAGCACCGTAAATCCCTTTCCATGCAATCTGGAAGAAGGATTACCATAAATGAGAACTTTGCAGAAAGACTCTGTGGAAATCTACAAAGCCATCCTTTATCTTCCAAAAAGTCTAGTCTGCTGGAAAAGTAGCAAGAAATGCAATTTGCGTGTAAGCGCAGGACCTTGAAATAAAAATAAACTATTTGCACACATAAAAGGACGCACTCAGATACCTGAAAGAATTAGCTGCATTTCCTTAAATTATCATGAAATTCAGAAAATGCCAGTCTTATAAAAGGGTATAGTCGAAATCATTCCACAAGAACTCCCCAGCTGGGGAGAAAAAGTAGCCCCCTAGCTACACCCAGTGTGCTGGGTTCATTTCAGCTCCTGAATAGAAAGCAGTCTCACAAAAATGTCACTCAAATCGGAGATTTTGACTTTAATCAGCGGTACCATGACTACAGCTTTCATGTTCACTCAACAGATAACCATGGGAACCATGGTTATTCCTACCACATCTGGGAGACTGGGCTGCAAAACCTTAAGCTAGATAAAATCAGAAAGATTTTCATCCAACATGGTCACAGTGTTTCTGGAGCCTTGGATTTATCTCTGGACCCTGAAAGTTGCTTCTCCTCCCTATTAAAGCTCTATTGTCTAAAGCAGTGGTCTCCAAACTTCTTTGATCGTCCATTCCCAATATGTACACATTTCATATTTATAAATTGTATATGTGCACCTAAATTATACTACTTAAATAGCTACTGGAACTTATAGGGTAGGGGAAAGATGTGAATAGACTAGTGCTTTAGGAACATCATTTTCAAGTGATGTGGAAGATGGATTGGAAAGGGGAGAGAGACTTGAGGCAAGCAGACCAATTTGAAGGTTACTGTAGCAGTCCAGGAGATAGGTGATAAGGGCCTGTGTTAGAGCAGTGGCTATGGGAGTTAACAGAAGAGAATACATGCAAGAGATGCTGTGGATGTAGTTTCTACTTGATTCGCTAACTGACAGGATATGTGGAGTCAAAGATGAAGCTGAGGTTATTAACTTGGGAGATGAGAAGGCTGCTGGTGAGTATTGGTACTCTCAACAGAAATATGAAAATTTGAAAGAGGTGTGGGTTTGGGAAGGGAGAAGATATGAAAATTACAACCTGTACATGCCTGCACATCCCTGTGTAACTCACTGTCACATTCAAAAGGGAAAGGGAAGACTGGTACCATCACTCGCCCAGGGCACAGAGCCCACGTGAGGGGTGACCAACATAGCCAGGAAATGATATGGAAGGCAGGGGTAGGAGGATAGGCTATATTCCCTAGTTATTGCTGGGTGTCCAGATAGTGGTTAGGTCCTAACTGCCCCGATGGGTCTACCACCAGCTCCTAATTGGGGAGAATTTGGCAGTGTTGGAAAGTAAGAGTAGGAATGATTACATGAGGCAAGCCTCACACCTGGCTATCACAGGGAGGGCAGAATGTGACCCATTTCCCCATCTTGTTTGATCGTACATTCTTTGGGGTCAGTTCACAACCACTGATCTGAGGGCCCCAGTTCTAGAACTTAAATGTTCAAACTCATCCTTTCCCCCTTGTTTCATTATCAAACCATGCAATTTTGGAGTGGCAAACATCCTTAGATGTCATCTAGGACAAACTCTCTGCTTCTACAGATGACAAAACTGTGGCTTACAGAGATAGCATGAGGTCATGTGACCCAGGATTTATATTAGGGCTTTAAATTCTACTAAGGGCTATCTATTCATGTTGTCTCATTTGATCCTCACAATAACCCTTTGAAATTGGTGTTATTATTTCTCTTTAACAGATGGGGAAACTGAGGCAGGCAGAAGTTAAGTGACTTGCCCAGGGTCACACAGCTAATAAGCGTCCAAGGCAGGATTAAAACCCAGGCCTTCCTGACATCAAATCCGGCACTCTTATTTGCTATGCCACCTAGATTATATCCAGGTGTCCTGACTCCCAAATGATCCTAGATTGCCTATCAGCTCTTCCAAAGGGGAACCTGACTAAAATAAAAAGCATTACAATTGGCAAAGCCCTGGACATGCTTACCCTATGAGAGTACATATACATGAACAGAACATGCCTGAAACCTTGGAGCTTACCAGGGGACTTTCTTTTCTACTGAGGCACACTGACTCATAAGAAAAAATTCAATGAAGAAATACACATGAATGAAAAAAAAATCTCATCAATTTAACTATTTTTAAAAGAATGAATCTAGAAATTAGGCAAGATTTGTCTGATTTTTTTAAAGAAGAGGAAACAAAATCTTTAGGTTTTGAAGGAGAGGTTTTAGTGCTAGATACAGAGATCTAGATCATTTGCAGAGAAATATGGAGCTTATAAGGTTAGGGGGGAAAAGGGAAGGGAGGGAGAGTAGGGAAAGAAGGAGGGAGGGAGGGAGGGGGAGGGAAAGGGAAAGGGAAAGGGAAAGGGAGAGGGAGAAGGAAAGGGAGAGGGAGAAGGAAAGGGAGAGAGGAGGCCAAGGACAGAGCTTAGACAGACACCCAAATTACTTAACAAATACAATAGATATTTTAAATTGTTTTATTTTAATTTAAATTAATTTAATTTAGCATTTTTAATTCCATTAGGCCAATAGAAAAGATACAAAAGAAGCAAAAAAGGTAGGCTAGAAAGAAAGGCCTTCCTCGTTGCCTATAAACACTCCTAAGTCTCTCCTATCTGTTAAAACCACCCACAAAAAACAAAACTTTTAAGTGGATCCTGTCAATCACTCAAGCATTCTTCCTATCTGTCTCTTCCTTTTCTCTACACAAATCATGGGAAAAGCAGTCTACTCTTGTTGCCTCATTTCTCTCTTATCCTTCTTTTCACTAACCTTTACAGTCTGGATTCCATCTCATCATTAAACTAAAACTGCTCTATACAGAGTTAACAACCATCTCTCGGTCTCTACTCACACAGCCACAACCCTAGGCTCTCATCACCTATTATCTGGACTATTCCAGTAGTTTCCTACTTGGTTTCCCTGCCTGAAGTCTCTCTCCAATTCATCCTCCACATGTCAAAGTAATTTCCTTAAGTACAGGTTTGACCACATCATTCCCCCAGTCAAACTCTAGTGGCTCTCTTATTACCCCTCGGATAAAAGTCGAGCACTTAAAGACGCAGCCTCTTCCTAATTAGAGTATACATTACTCCCTTGCACACATTCTGAGGCCAGCCAAACTGACTTTCTTACTTAGCCTTTAATCTGGCTCCACAATCCTTCCACGGAAAAGCCTAGATCATTTTCCACAGACACTATTCCACCTCTTCTCTTCCCCCTCCTACTTGTCTCCCATCCAGGGCTACCTCATACCCTGCACTTAAAGAAAATGACCTAGCTGCCTACTTTCAATTTAATAATTGTTTATGTGAAAGAAATTAGGGATACAAAGAGGAAAACACCAACAAAATGGTTCTTGTCCTCAGGGAGCATACTTTCCATTGAGTGGAATCAACGCATTCAAAAATAAGTACAGCAAATGCCAAATATACACAAAGTTATTATGGGGAGGAGAGGGGCACTCAAAACCAGGGGCTGAAGAAAGGCCTAAAAATGCAGGAGAAGGCATTTGAAGAGAGCCATGCCGAGAGGCAGAGGTGAGGAAGGATAATCACCAGCTGCCTCCCGGACCTTTTTCTGCTCCATAGACGTCTTAAACTCAACATGTCCAAAAAAGAACTTATGTTTCTGTCCAAATGCTGATTTCAAACTTCCCTATTTCTATGGAGGGAGTCGCCATGTTGGGAGGACAGTCTGTGCTTCAGTACAGGGGCAGGAGATGGAATACCATGCACAGAGAACATAAAAGGGGCAGTGACTTTAGCCCAAAGCACTCTTCCTAGTTCTAGACCTCTAATAAGCTTCTGGAGTAAGCTCACTTGCCAAATCCCTCTCTCTAATCCCTATTTCCAGAGTTCTACCAATTAGCTATGCACAGTTTACCCCTGGCCTTTGTTAGTTTACTTCTCAGTCCCTTTTTAAAAAAATTCTTTTATTTTCAGTTCCAAATTCTCTCCCTCCCTCTACTCTCTTCCTCGCTCACTGAGAAGGCAGGAAATACAATATTCATTACCCACATGAAATCATGCAAAACATTTCCACATTTAGTCACGTTCTGGAAAAATAAAAAGAAAGAAAGAAAAAAAATATTGCTTCAACTTGCACCCTGAGCCCATCAGTTCTCTATCTGGGGGTAGAGAGCAGTTAGTATCATGAGGCCTTTGGAATTGTGGTGGATCATTCTACTGAGGAGAGTTACTAAGTCTTTCACAGTTGATTATTTTTATAGAATTGCTGCTATGGTATAAATTGCTCTCCTGGTTCAGCTCACTTCCTTTTGCATCAGTTTCCAGATTTTTCTGAAAGGATCCCCTTCAAAATGTTTATAGTACAATTATATTCCAGTCTATCCCCCACCTCCAAATGATGGGGAATGACCTAGCTGCCTACTTTCAATCTAATCATTGTTTCCCTTGTTTCCTCCCAGTTTTCCCTCAGTTTCCAATTCTTTGCCACCACTAGAAGAGCAGCTATAAATATCCTTGTTAAGTACAAATCCTTTTCCTTTTTTAAGCCTTTTTTTCTAAAGCTTTGAAACTTATTTTACAAAACTGACTACTTGAAAAATATATCAGAACATGGTAAACAGTCTATTAAACTCAGAAAGCAATTAATTCCCTACACAACCTGTTGTGGGATCTCAGAGCTGGCGAATTCAGGGTCCTTGTTTTTCAAATCTTCTTTACACTGAGAAAATTCATTACAGATTTTGACAATAACTGAAAAAAGCCAGACTCTTTCTAAAGGAGGGTCATTTTTTTCTTTTTTTCACACCCTGTTAGTGTGAAATTAAAATAGTAATTATTCAAGAGCTAATGCAGTATTAGGTACAATAGTTTACAAAACACTCTGTTCATGACCAAACAAGGGGTCAAGAGAATCACAAAAGTTAAGCCAGACAATTTTGGTTACTGTACAGTACATATGACATAAAAGATTTTGCACAGACAGAAACAATGCAACTGAAATTCGAAGGGAAACCAGTAACTGGGAGAAAAAAATCTCTTTTAGCAAGTTTAATCAGTTGATTTTCAAATGGATAAAAGCAAGCATCATTCCCTGAGATATGGTCAAAGGATATGAATAAGCAGTTCTCAAGGGAAGGAATCCATGCTGTCAAGAAGCATGTTGACAGTAACTAAAAATTGCGAAAATACAAATTAAAGAATCTTTGAAGTTTTACTTCACACCCATCAGTTTGACAAAGATGACAAAAGAGGGAAATGATGATTGCTAGAGAAAATTTGGGAAACCAGGCACATTAATGTCCTGTTAATGCCACTGGGAACTGATCCAGTCATTTGGGAAAGCAATTTTAAACTATTATCCCCCCACCCAAAAAAAAATCACTAAACCATGCCTACTCTTTACCCTAGGGATAACTCTACTAGGTCTGAATCTCAAAGAGATCAAAGAAAGCAGAAAAGAATTCATATGTAAAAGAAAAAAAGTACTTACAGCAGTTCTTTTTGTGGAGGCAAAGACCTGGAAACTAAGTAGGCACCTATCAATTGCAAAACGCCTGAACAAATCATGGTATGTGAATGCAACAGAATACTACTGTGTCATAGGAAATGATGAAAGGGACAGTTCCAGAAAAACCTGGGAAGACTGGAATGAACTGATACAGAGTGAAGTGAGTGGAACCGGGACTCAACACCATAAAAATGAATGAACTTTCTAAGACTTAAGAACAATAACAAACCATGATTTCCCAAGCCTAATGATAAACAACATTACTCATCTCCTGACAGAGATGGGATAGATTCAATATGCAGAATGACACAGACATTTTAGAACATGGTCAATATGTGAAGTGGTCTTGCTTGACTATGCATTTTTATAATAAAGATTTTGTGGGTTTTTTTTTCCTTTTTTTTTTCTCAGGTGGAGAATTAGACAGAAGAAAAACAAATGCTTGTTAATTGAAAAAATTCTTTAAAAATATTCTGCTTGAGCCAGTACTTGATTGCATGCCAACATGGGGAGGGAGGGAGGGAAGAAAATTTGAAACTCAAGAGATTATGGAACTGAATCTTGTAAACTAAAAGTAAATAAACAAATCAAATTTAAAAATATATATGTTCTGCTTACATTTTAGAGACCTGGAAATCACCTTAGAGGTTGTCTAGTCTCATTTCATAAAGGAAGTAACTTAGGCCCAGAGAAGTTGCCCAAATTACACAGCAGACTCCAAGTTCGAATCTAGATTGCTTGACTCCAAATACAACACAAGGTTGCATTCCAGTCCTTGCTCTTCATTAACTAATAGTGTAACCTTTGGAAAGTCTTTCCTTCTCTGATCCTTAACTTCCTCCTCTGTAAAATGGACAGGTCTCTTTCAGTTCCAAAACTGGATGAGGATTTATTTCATATAAGGCTCTTTGACAAGTGCCTAATTTGAAAAAAAGCCATGAAACAATCACGTTGGCCACCTTTAGGTTCATTCTCTTTTACTTCTGTACTGCAAGCACATAGGCAGTCATCAACCATGAGTAAGTAGTGTTTCCCATGAAGAATACTCTTCCAGAGTATTGAATACAGCCTTTAAGCCAGACTGACAAAAGCCACAAGACCTATATTAGTTTGCTTTGTGTTGTCTGCCTCTCTCCCCAGTCAACACTCTCTAGTGTCCTTTGAGAAGACAGTGATGCCACTCTGCTGTTGCACTTTGATTTCAACCCTGTGGGCATTCGGAGGGGCCCCAAGAACTAACCAAGCTCCCTTCTACCACCTCCTGTGGGCCTCCCTTCCCCCACTATTTTCTTATCCCTCAAATGAAGGCAGTAATCAATAGTCCCTGGCCTGCCTACCACACTGGCTTGGTGGAGTGTCAAATGAGATCATATACATCAAATTCTTGGCAAAATATAAAGTTCTTTTCACATACAAAGGGGTTATTATTGAGTCATAATACTAAGACACCTCTGAAATTATCTATGCCAACCGCCTGCTTTTACAGGTGATGAAAATGGAGGCCCAGCAAGTAGAAGGCTAACTGCTCGTGATCGCAGAGGCAGCGTGTAGCACAGCTGGAGTTCGGACCCATTTTCTCTGACATCAAATCCACTGGTCTTTCTACTACATTGGTTTCCCCTGGGTGGAAATCAAGTCCTTAAGAGAAGGGGCCGTTTTCTTTTCATCTCTGATTCCCGAGGGCCTCCCACAGAGCTTGCTAATAAGCACTTAATAAATGTTTGCTGAATTGAATCAAGTTAAATGGAATTGTCAAAAATACTGTCTTAATTAGACTGTAAGCTTCAAGGGCAGAGACCCGGTCCCTTGATTTTTCAGAATAACTGGTAGGGCCTGGCACTGTTACTCCCGTACAAGTCATTTCTAGGTGGAATAAACAAAGAGCAAACAATTTTGGTGAGCTCAGCCCTAGAAGCTCAGGAGGGGCATCTGGGTTATTACTTGGGCGCTGTACCAGCCCAATATCTTGACTAAGCTATGTTTCTTTTCCTCTAGCCAGCTATCTTTACCCCAATGTTTGAGAGGAGTAGTGGCTAGCACAGCCCTGGAAAAACTCTGTCATTAGGGGAGCAAATTATCCATTAACAGTCTTCCAAAAGGAATCCACTCCATCATCCATTGGCTTAACAACCATTTACAAGTTTTTTCTAAGTAAAATTGCTCCAGGTGGGATGGAATACGATGTGTGAAAAATGTCAGATTACATATAACACCTCTGGAGGTTTCCATGAGATAACTAACTTCAGTCTAAAGAAGGGAAGAATTTGGACTGAGGATGGGGTGGGGTAGGAAATCTATCAGATGAAAGAGTCATTCTAGGTCATTTCAGTACATAATAAACCATTCATTCAAGTTGGTAATAAGGAATAAGGAGGTTGGGAAGAACAAGACTGAAAAGTAATTATCCTGACTTTTTCATATGTTGTATAACTAGGCATTAGGAACAGATGGGAATGGTAAACCTTGGCCAAGACTCATTTAAGAGCAAGTGAAGGCAGGTGCATTCTAGATTTTCTTTTTTCCTTTCTTAATTTCATAAATTTGTTCCAATTCTTTGTTGTCATTTAACTTAGATCACAGGATTAAAACATTAGAGATGATGTAGCCCAAACCCCTCCCTTTACAGAGGAATCCAGTTAACTAGAAGACCCAAGTTCAAAATCCCCCGAGGATATTAGCTGGCGGTCTTGGGATAGGTCACTTCCCTTCTCCTGAGCCAGGAGTGGGGAACCTGCAGCCTCAAGGCCTCTCGTGGCCCTCTACATCCTCAAGTGCAGTCCCTTGACTGAATCCAAGCTTCACAGAACAAATCCCCTTCAGAAAAGGATTTGCTCGGTAAAACTTGGACTCAGTCAAAAGGCCTCAACCAAGGACCTAAAAGGCATGAGGCCCGGAGGCCACAGGTTCCCCACCCCTAGCTAAAAACTCACAGTACCTACCTCATAGATTTGCTCTGAAGCTGAAATAAGACCATGTATATACATGGAACTTTGCAAACCTTAAGTCACTAAGTCAACTATTACTGTTTCAGGTGAGCAAAGTGAGGCCAGGGAAGCAGGTGACTTGCCCAAGAGCCCATAGCTAGTTAGTAATTCTAATGGACCATTTGTTCTGTACTTGTAAAGACAGTACCCACTTGGGAAAAAAATATTCAAATCACTAAAATGAGTGAAATGCAAATTAAGCAAGTGTTAGATTCCACCTCACACTCATCAGCTTAGGGAAGAGGAGCATGCCAGTTGTTGGAGTGGCCATGGAAGACATCTACGCACATGGATAATATTGGTGCAGCTGTGAATTGCCCCAACCATTTTGCAAAGTAATTTAGAACTGTCTCCAAAATGACTAAACTATCCAAACCCTGTGACCTAGCAGTAGCATAAGTAGGCATTCCCTAAAGTGGAAAAAGACCCATCTGTTCAATAATATTTATAATAGCACTTTCTGTGGTAGGAAAAACTGAAAATGAATTAGATGCCCTTTGGTTGGGGAACGGCTGAACAACCTGGGGTTTGTGAATGTAATAAAACAAAATTGCATCATTAAAAATTACAAGCATGACAGATTCAGAGAAACTTGGGAAAACTTGCATGAAATGATGCAGAGTGAAACGAGTAGAACCATGAAAACACAATAACCACAGTAACAGAAACGAAAACGTCTCTGAAAGACTTCCGGAACTCTGATCAAAGCAGTGACTAATCTCTGAGCTCAGATAAGTGATGATGACTCAGGCTTCCTGCTTCCTGGCAGAGAGGTAATTCATTAAAGGTACAGATGAGAAATACATTTTCAGGCACAGCCAATGTGCTGCTGTGATTTGCTTGACTCCACTTGTTAAAAGAAGATCCTCCCTCTATCAGGGAAGGATGAGTTAAATGGTGATGATAGACGCAGGGGGAAAAAAAGCATCAAGAAAGCATTTCAAAACACAGAAAAAAAATACAAGGAAATTAGGGAGGGGACCTAAATAGGGCAATTTTTTTCAATTTAATTTATACTTAAAAACATTGTACACAATACTAGCGTATAGGCTCAAATAAAATCCTCATTGTTTGTTCTCAGTAAATTGGAATGCTTGTTTTTGTTTATGACTGGTAAATTCACAATTGGAAAAAGAAAGAATAAGAATATTTCCAGCTTAATCTAATGGACCAATTGTTTCTGTGAATCCTAGCATCACAGACTTAAGAGTTGGAAGGAAACAGCTTTGTAATACTGAGTCCGAGTCTCTTTCATTTTACAGATGAGGAAACCGAGACCGAAAAGGGTTCAACGCTTCATCGAAGGATACCCGGCAATCATTCATCGCCAGAGCCAAGATTCAAACCCAGGGTCTCTGACTCCAATGCTAACATTTTCCGCAACTCATCAGACACCAATTCTGGTCCCTTGGGAACAGAAAACCTCCATGATAATTTACAACAATTTAAAAATCAGCAGATGATTTTCCAGTTTCTTCTCTTACTCTCTCAAACCGAGGGGTCCACAACAAATTTCTATTCCATTTTGCCACGGGTGCTCATACCCCGTATATTCCTTATAAGCTTCCTACGTCAGTGGCTTCCATACCAGCCCCTTAGATTTCTATCATTGTTCTCATTTTCCTCTCCCTTTCTGTCCTCTAATCATCCTACTTTCTCTTAGTAGCTGGCCCCCAACATCGCGCCATTATTCCCAATGAGCCCTCTTTTAATGTCAGCCTGCCTGTTTCCCTCAGCATCAATCCTGAAGTTGCAGACATATATGAGAGAACCTCTAGAGAGAAACAAAAGCACTGTGCTTCTGGTTTGTCTTCCTCCCGTCTTTCTGGAGTTTTAGGAAGCTCTCCTCTCCCCCCAGGATGTCCCGTTATTTCACCTGCTCACTATCAGAGTCCTGTGCCTTCCTCTTGCTGTGTGCCTTTATTAGACAATCTCTTTTTGTGCCTGAGGCCTTTGGCAATGTAAATGATCCAATTTGCTACATTCTCCAGGCCAGGAAGGCTGAGGTATCAAAGATGGGGTCCTTGGCGTGCATACCGCACCAGGACCCCTCAGGCCATGTTCCTTTAGAGATTCCCAAGTAGGGAGGTTAATGAGCTGCAGCCCCAGCCCTCTGAGAGCTCAGATACTATACTCCTGGCATTTGCTGCTTTTGAAGGTTCAGCTCCCCTGGTTTCCATGACAATCACTCCAGCTCTTTTAGACCCTTAGTTAAAGACTGACTCCCACCATCCAAATCGCCCCCACATTCTACTCACCTACTACTGCTTTGGTCGAATATCAGGCAAAGATAATTCCCTTTTTGTGGGCTGGACAAATTCAAAATAGGAAGAGTCTCCCAGGGCAACCTGGACACTGTTCTCTATTCCCACCCCCCAAATGGGGATTCTGTGCAAATGTTTCATTGCCTTCTGGGATAGCCCAACCTTCCGGGTTTTCAGGAGACTTGAATCAGCTGGGTCATCAGCTGCAAGGTCATGATTGGAAGATAAACAACATCCTTGCTTGCTGGCTCTTAAGGGATGAGAAGGAAAGATATACCTTTTTGTAAACACAGGCTGATGGGCTGAATTCACCCATGTGGGAGCAAAGAAGGTTTAGCCAGGTCCTCTAATGCCAAACCACTTGACAGAATTTCCAGGGATGCCAGTGGCTTCTTCTGCTATCTCCTCTGCACCCTCCAAAGGTGGAAAGGTAAAAAGCCACCAGGCATAAGAGGAGCCATTGCCCTGGGGGAAGATGGGCCAAAATGAACTGTCCTGCAGACCTCCAGGCTCAAACGGAGAATGAGAAAAGGACCTCCTAGGCGAGCTTTTGTCCTTCCTTTCTCAAGGAAAATGATTCCTTCCTACAAGTCGTTTTCTGGGAGCATGGACCCCTTTAGAAAACAAATACACAGAACTACAAAGGATCACAGGGGTTAGAACTGAAAGTGACCTTAAAACATGATCGAGTCCTGGGGTTCTTAACCTGGGGTCTCTGAACTTGGTTTTTTAAAAAAATATTTTGTTGACAGTATTTCAATACAATTGATTTCCTTTGATAATCACACACACACATTTTATTTTATGCATTTAAAACCATTATTGTAAGAATGGATCCACAGATTTCACCAGACTGCCAAAGGGATCCAAGACACACACAAAAGTTAGGTACCCCTGATCTAATGTGATGTCCATTTGACAGAGGAGGAAACTGAGAACCAGAGAGGGAAAGGGGTATACTCAAGGTCATACAAGTAGTGACAGAGCTGGAATTCGAATTCAGGTCCTTGGATTTGAAATTCTTTCTACTATAGCCTGCCCTGCTTCTATCTTCTATCCCTTGCTCTTGTTTCAATTCCTAGTTCACAGTATTTCTCTATACTCATTCCAGGAGATTTAAATAAATATAGAGGTTGATGCTCCTTCAAATGTCTTACCTTCTCAGTTTTCCATCTACTCAATACCCACAGCCTATCCCTCCAATCCACCTGGGCTACACAAAGGGACGCTTACAACTTTGATCTTGCATCATCCACAAGTGTTCCATTTCCACACTCAGGAATTCCAAAATTCCTTCATAAAACATAATATTTTGTGTTTCCTTCTCTCCTCATCCTATACTTCTCCTAAACCTGTTCTTCCTTGCCCTCACCTCTGCTCTGGCTACAACTGCCCTCCTGCTTAGCTCATCCAACTCTACACTAACCTCTCCTCTGGAATCCCTCATTCCCCTGTCCTAGCACCAATGAAGCCTTGCCAAACCTCAACCCTGGGTTACTCCTACAGTGCCTTCTGGAGGAAATTACAAAATTGTGCTGACTGGGTCCACTACAAATTTATGCCAGCTAATCTCAACTGCTAGACAACTGAAGGCCTTCTCCAGAATTGATACCCTAACCTACTCACTGTGCTGGCTATTCTAAACCTTCTCTTCTTTCCTCAAGACTCCCAAGTTGCCCCCTTCTCCCACTAGCTCAGCTGAATGATTCACCTCATATTCACTTTAAAAAATCCAAGCTATTCACTGAGATCCTTCCCTTCTCCCCTCTTCCTTTTCTCACATCTCTGTGACATTATCTGAAACCATTTCATCCTATGCTCTGCTCTCTGATAAGGAGGTAGCCTTTTCCACCAAATCTAAGGCCCCAGTATAGACTTTCTATCCTATCCCTTCCACTTCCAGCAGATTGCCCCTGCTATTATTCCTACTTGTTGTTGTTCACTTGTGTCTGACTCTTTGTGACCCCATTTGGGATTTTCTTGGCAAAGATACTGGAGGAGTTTGACATTTTCCTCAGCTGAACTCCTTGAAAACATTTGGTGCCTCAAAGTCCCTTTTTCTCACTTTTCAATCCCCTGTAATCTAGCTTCCAACTGCAACTGTGCTCTCCCAAGTTACTGATGAACTCTTATTTTTTCCAAGCTAATGATCTTTTCTCAGTCCTCATCCTTCTTGTGCTAGCTCTAGCATTTAACAGTGCAGAGTGCCTTCTCCATCCGGATACTCTAGTCTCTGTGTTTTGGGGACATTGTTCTCTCTTGGTTCTTCTCCTACATTTCCAACAACTCCTTGGTCATCCATATCACACCCCTGAACCATGAGTATCTCCTAAGGCTCTGGCCTAGGCCCTCTTCTTTTTCTCTCGCTGCTTTCTTGCTTATCAACCCATTAGCTCTCATGGCCTCAATTATCTCTACACAGATGATCCTCTAATCTGTTTAGCCAGCCCTAGTCACTCCCCAGAGCCCCAGTTCAGAATCACCAACTGCCTAGTGGACATTCCAAATGGATGTCCTATAGAAATCTCAAATTTAGTATGTCCCAAACCATACTCATCTTTGCCCCCAAATCTATCCCTCTTCCAAACTTATCTATGACTATGGAAGGCAACCCCATCCTTCCTATTGCCCGGGTGTCACCCTCAACTTTTTTATTTCTTGTTTGTCCCACAGATTACATCGGTTTCCAAATCTTGTCATTTCTTCCTCTATAACATTTCTCGGGCTCATTTTCCCTTTTCTCCATTCCCATAGCTATTGTGACAGTACAGGCCCTCACCAAATGTCACCTGGGCTATTTTTATAGTTTTCTAATTGGATTCCCTGCCTCAAATCACTTCTTACTCAAATTCATCTTCCACACAGCTTACTAAGTGATCTTCCTAAAACACAAGTCTGATCTGACCATATCACTCCCTCCAAATGCAATCAGTTCTAATGATTCCCTGTTACCTCTTGAATCACATATAAACTCTTCTGTTTGTCATTTAAAATTTTTATATTCTGGTTCCTTCCAATGTGTACAGCCTTTTAAGATGTATATTAAGCCCCTCCACAATTTCCTGTCTTTGCACTAACTGTCCTCCATTGCCCAGAATGCTTTCCCTCCTAACATCAGAATCTTAGAATCCCTGTCTTCCCTTAAGATTCAGCTCAACAGACAGTCTTCAGAAAAACCTGGAAAGTCTTACATGAACTGATGCTGAGTGAAGTGAACAGAACCAGGAAAACACTGTAGACAGCAACAGCAACACTGTGCGATGGATGATTAACGATGATAGACTTAGCTCTTCTCAGCAATACAGTGCCAAAAGACTCATGACAGAAAATGCTACGCATACCCAGAGAAAGAACTATGAAATCTGAATGCAGATCAAAGCATACTATTTTCTATTCTTTTTTTGTTTTTTGCTTTTTCTTTCTCGTGATTTTCCCCTTTTGTTTGGATTCTTCTTTCACAACATGACTAATGTAGAAATAGGCTTAATATGATTCTACATGTATAACCTGTATCACATTGCTTGCTGTCCTGGGGAGGGGAGAAGGGAAGGGGGGAGAAAAATCTGGAATCAAAATCTTACAAAAATGAATGGTGAAAACTATTTTTACATGGAATTGGAAAAAAATAAAATACTATTAAGAAAAAAAAGACTCAACTCAAATACCACCTCCAGAATGAAGGACCACCGCCACCACCACCAACAAAGCCCCACCTCCTACAGGTGGCCTTCTTAGTCCTGCAGCTGCTAGTACCTTCCCCTGGAAATCTGTCTTCTTTCTACTCTGTATTTGATTTGTATTGATAAATTGACCTGCATCAGTTTATGTATGTGCTATCTCATTTACTAGAATGTAAGCTACTTGAGGGTAGGAAAAGATTTTGCTTTTGCTTTGTATCTCCAGCGACTGGTACAGTGTCTGACATACAGTTAGCACTTAATAAATGCTTATTTTTTTATTGATGGATAGATTATTCTTCTATACGGCCTTCTGGGGGAAAGCAGACAAATTGAGTCCCATTTATAACCTCATCATCCTTTAACTGGGAGTCATCACAGTAGAATGGAGAGATGGTTGGCCTTGGAATCCTACCTCTAATCCCACACAAGACATGTGACCTTGGGCAAATCACAAACCAGGAGTGTGGAATCTGCTGTCTCAAGGCCACATGTGACCCTCTGGGTCCTCAGGTGTGGCCTTTTGACTGAGTCCAAGTTTTACAGAACAAATTCTTTTCTGAAGGGAATTTGTTCTGTGAAGTTTGGATTCAGTCAAAGGGCTGCATCTGAGAACCTATAGGGCCAAAAGAGGCCTCAAGGCTGCAGGCTCCCCACTCCTGGTGTAGTCTCTCTACTTTACAGATGAGGAACCTGTGGCTCAGGAGAAGGGAAGTGACCTATCCCAAGACCCCCAGCTAATATCCTTGATGGATCTTGAAACTGGTGTCTTCTGGATCCCAATTACAGCCCTTTACATACCCTTCCTCTATAAAGGGAGGGATTTGATCTACATCATCTCTAACCTTGTGATCGAAGTTAAAAGATCGAAGTGAAACCTTCAGTGCCCCCAAACCATTCTTAAAGACCATAACTTGCAGATCAAATTGTCAATTTGTGTTGGTAGAGGTGCTTTCCTTGCCAGGAGTTTTCTGCACTAATGAAAACAGAGGTCATAACCCAGAAATAATCCTAAATCCTAAGAAATGCAGAGACAGTTGTCATATTCTCCCTGAGTCTTCTCTTCTCCAGGTTAAACATTCTCTGTTCCTTCAACTGATATTCATCTGATATGATCTTGACACCTTCATGGCCCCTTCATGATCTTCCTCCACTGGATACTCTTCAGCTAGTCACTGGCCCTTCCTACCTTTTTTGTGTGGGAGAAGGCAGGAGGAAAAGGTAGGGGGATGCAATTTTCCTAATAGAAAGGTATCCAGGATTTCCTAACAAGGATTTACAATCCTCTTCGCCTCTAATCATCCAAGCAGTGGAATTTGTTCATCATTCATTTTAAAAGAGATCCAATGACATGCAGTGGCTAGAGCACTGGGCCTGAGTTCAAATCCAGTCTCTGACACTTACTAGCTCTGTAACCTTGGCAAGTCACTTCACCCTGTTTGCCTCAGTGTCTCATCTGTAAAATGATCTGGAAAAGGAAATGGCAAACCTCTCCAGTATCTTTGCCAAGAAAACCCCAAATGAAGTCATGAAGAATCATACATGACTGAAATGAATGTTTCAACAAGTGCCTGGGCTGCAAATCAGGTCCCCTCAGGTCAAGATACTTAGTCGGGGGAATACTGGCTATGATGAATAAGCACAAGGCTGGGGAGCCCCTATAATCAGTCACCTAATCAGTCAACAAGCATTTACTGAGCGCTTACTATTTATGAAGCACCATGTATATCAAAGGAAATACCAAAAAAAGAAAATATAGTGGCTATGGGACAGGGAGGCATGGCAAGAAGAAGGCCCCTTTTTCAAAGGATCAGATTTCTTTAAATTAACAAAGGGCAAGAAGGACTTTGAGAAATGCATGTTGGAAGATCCATAACTAATAAGGATACTTGTTTATGAGTTTCCCACAGCCCTGTGGCCTCATGCCAGTGGGCATTCAGACATCCCCCATTTGCAAATGCCAAGGTAATACTTTTATCTCTTGATGCTCTTTATACCTCTAAATGTCTAATATCTACCAGTAGCCTGAGTCATTCGTTGGGATGATAAGAACAAGGTGAAGTGACACATTAAAAATATTAACTGTCTCAGAAAGTGCCTAAAAAACAAGTGTAAAGATAAAGTTTTTAGTTGAACCATAAATCATGGGAGGCTTTTTTTAAAGCCCTGCTGTACTAGTATAATTCCTTAAACAAAATTCGTATTCTGTTTTGTGTCGGTCTACCTCTGTCATCATTTCATAGGCCCTTGGAGATTCCTCCATCTAGCCAGATACAGGTGGCAGTTACCTAACCAGAGCCCAAGAAAGTTTTCCTCATTTCTTAAGGGGCTCAGTACATGGCATGTGGTCTTCTCTATACCCCCTACACTGCTCTTATACTTGGGGATCTCAATATCTATACTGATATCTCCTCAAACACCCTGATCTTTCAGTCTATAATCTCATGAATTCCCATGACTTGTATTTTTAGGCCCTCTCAGCCACATAGAGCCCTTGTCTGAGGGGGCACAGTGGCCAGAACACTGAACTTGGAATTATGAAGATCTGAGTTCAAATCTTGCCTCAGACGCTTATTAGCCATGTGACCCTGGGCAAGTCACTTCACCTCCTGTGTGCCTCAGTTTCCTCAACTGTTAAATAGGGATAATAGTCACACCTTCCTCACAAGGACCAAACAAGATCATTTATGTAAAGTATATTGCAAACCTTAAGTCATCATATAAATGTTGGCTATCATCATCATTATCCCCAACAAGTGATTCTTACTATCACCATCAGTGACTAAAATTCTACCTCCCTGATTCAAAACTCTGATATTCTTTGATCTTACCACAACCTCATATCCTCTTATCTCTCTTTGTTCTCCATTAGTCCATCACAGTAAGTGCTTACTGGATTTGATTATTTTATTTTAAGTCCATCCACAGTGTTGCCTGTGCATCTACAATGTCATATTTATGTACAGAAGGGGTACAAAAGAAGTTTGTCCAGTCTCCATTGCTCTGAGTAGCTTTCCATGACCCACACCTTTCCAAAGTGCATCAGAAGTCCTACTATAGGCTCAGAGAATCTAGGGTTGGAGGAAACTTAGAGATCATCAGGTTCGACCCCTTCATTTTACAGATGCTGAAAGTGGGAGTCCAAAGAAGGTAAGTGTCTTGCTCAAAGTCACACAGAAAAATAAGTGACAGGACTCTGATGGCTAGGGTTTCAACTCAGGTTCACCCCCCCCCCCCCGCCACCTTACAATCCAGTGGACTTTGCCACCACACCAAGCTACTCCTAACTGATTTTCTGTCCCTCTACCATCTGCCATACTTGTACATTTCCTTTTCTCATATTTTTTTTATTTTCTACCCTTACTCATAATAAAAGGATAAGGATTTAGACAACCTACGCTACATCCATAAAATGGGATCCCTCAGTAGTCAGTGAATATTTATTAAGTGCCTACTACTGGCCAAGCACTGTGCTAAGCACTGGGGATTAGAATACAAAAGAAAAAAATATATTTTTGTTATTTGTCCTTCATTCTCAAAAAGGACCATGATATCAGGAAAGGGATGTCAATGACTTGCAAGTGAATTGGATTTAAGTGAGGCAGGGTTGTGCAAAGTCACCACCCTCACTTGCTTCTCTGGACCCATCTGGGTCCAGTGGCAAGATATAGATTGGGCTGACTGGAGATGGCCCCAGATGCAATGGGAGACCTCGGCCTTTTTAAGCTAAGGTCTTTCCCAGGTCTCAAGTTTGTCTGAGGCAAGGCCCATTCAGTGATTAAGGCTAGGTAAGAAATGAGGCAAAGAATGGCCTCTTTAATCTAGTAAAAATCAATCTGGGAAGGGAAGACCCTCAGGGTCTTTTGCCAGTATACACATATAAGTTTATACTGGAGGAGGACATTGATTCATAGGCCACTTTTGGGTATCATACAAGCCAAGTTGGCAGGAGGAAAAGTACAGCTTATATTCAGACCAAAAAAGTATTTCCCTGGCATAGTTTTCCCTACACTGATTTATCTACTGCCAAGATATTCTAAAAGGAACATGAGCTGTCCTTTCAGGGCAGACCAAGGATCATTATAAAGGAAAGTCAGTTGCTCACCACTGATAAAACTACATTTATTCCTCTCCCCTCACCAAGACACCTTTTTCCTCCCTCCTTCCCTATCTCCACTGGGCTGGAAGGACAGAGTCATTATCTTCAACTCCTCCAACAGGCCTGCAAACCAAAGAGGAGATGCAAGCAGTGAACTGGGAGTGATGAAGCTGTCTGGGCCTTCTTCAAGAACAAAACACAAAAGTACGCAAAGCCCAAACGTGAAAGGAATGGGGATCTGAAGGGGAGAATGAACTTTGAATCATGTCTCCCCCTCTGTTACTAAGACAGGAACGCTTTACTAACTGATAAAGACAAGCAATTCCACGGACCCCTTTGGCAGTCTGGCAAAGTGTAGTGCTTCTCAAAAGCTTCTTTTCAAATAATTAAAGGAGATGCTCAATTTCAGTGAGTGGTTACTAAAAATAAAGATGTAATTTTTCCCATCCAAGTTCACAGATCCTCTCAAATCTATCCATAGGCGACAAATTAAGAATCCCCACTTTAAGAGATCTTCAAAAGTAGAGAAGAAACAAGAAGGCATCTAAATTCCAATTAACTTTGCCACCAAATGCTGTGTGACTTTAGGTAGGTCATAGCTCATTAATAAATAAGAATAAGGAATTCAAAGATGAATGGAGGTTACCAAAGGTGGCAGGTTACCAGGGCACAGAAATCTAAGCCTATCTCCTACCCCCATTTCATTCATTCTTTAGGAAAATCACTTTGGCATCTGAGTGAAAGATGGCACGGAGAGAGATTTGAGGCAGTGACACCAAATAGCAGCTGCCGCACTAGTCTAGTTATGAGGTGATAAGGGTCTGTACCAGGGTAGCAGTGGCAGAGGAGAGAGAAAGGGGGAGAGAGCAGAGATGTTAGGAAGACAGAAACCATAGGATTCTGCAACTGATTGGATACAGAGGCGAGAGAGAGAGCAAGGAGGATGATGCCTAGCTTGCCTGCCTGGACAACAAGTCATTAATCTTCAAGAAGAGCCTTGAATACTTTCAGACAGTACTTTGACGTGCAATATATCCAATTTCAATTGACTGGCTTACTTCTAGGGATGACAACATGTAGCTCCTGTCCGTCTAATAATTTTACAGTTTTATTTATTTACATTTCTCACCTAACCCATGTCATATATCAAAAATCCAGGTACTCAAAGGCGGTTAGCATTTAGGTGTATTAGAGGTAAAAACTGCTGTGCTTAGCTTTCTTTCCCTTCCTCCCTTCCTTCTGTCCTTCCTCTTTCTTTCCTCTCCCTCTCCTTTCCTTCCTTCCTTCCTTCTTTCTTGCATCCCTCTTACTTCACCCAAGCCTGTGATTTCATTGCTTTAAGGAGCTCCCAGTGAGGAAACTCTTCCTACCAAGGCACAAACATATGAAAGCTACCACCACTGCAATTTCTAATCTTAGCCTCTGGAAAGAAACTGCAAGGCTTCATTTGGGGTCAAGTCCACACAGCCAGGATGTGGCAGAGGTAGGGTCTGGACCCTTCCTAACTGAGGCAGACTCATTATCCACAAGGTTATCCTGCCTTTTATTTCATGGAAGTCTTCCTTTTGGATATCTATCAAGATAACTGTTCTTATTAAAGCACATGCGTAATTGATTTAAAGTGAAACCAGAAAACTTTCAACTGCTAATGCCACCTGGTCCTTAAAAATACCCTCCCTTATGCCAGTCAGTTAATACCATGCCACCCATTCAAGGCCAAAACGTCTGATTAAGAAAAGTAATTTATTAAACTACGTGAAATAAAGACAGAAGCCCAGCTCATCTCTGAGCTATTTCAAAAGATATCTGAGAATCAGAAAAGAAACTAATACTTCATCTGGGTAGAATACGATTTTGACCCCAATGGGGATTTTTCTAGATTGCCTAGAGACCTAATTCTATCAACTGAGGTTCAAGAACTAGAACAAGAAATGCAAAGGGAGGGAAAATACAGTGATACGAAATTCCTAGTCTTTTGTGTAATAAATCTAGAGAAGTCTGAGGAGAGGAACAAGACCTGATCTATACAATGAGTTGGACTAGCCAACCCCACATTTCTCCTTTGCACAAAATGCCATTCATTTGTACCAAATAGAGTCTAGCATCTAATAGCAGGATAATTGTTCCCAATTTGGCATATTAAGAATATCAGCTAGTTAATATTAAACACTTGAAGTAAAAGTCTGGTTTTGATCATTTTCCCAGGGTCTAATTAATTCAATTGAGAAATAAATCTTCTTAACTTCTAAAACTATATGAATCAGAAAGATATAAAGTGAGCTAATATACTTCCAGAAATAAGAAAATGTATGTGCACTGTATGATATCTTACCATACCAGAGATTCCTTTAAAATATTGGTCAAATCATGTCCTCTCTATAAATGGTGATGTATCTTGTCTCTCCGTGTCGGGATTCTGTGACTGACAGCCACGGACCGGGTACTGCTGGCACAAATAGGCCTTGTGGACAGGAGAATGGCATATTCATTAGACCCAAACATCCCCAGTTTCTGGGCCACAGACATGGGAAGAGATATATTCACATCCCTTCAGGGAATACACTTCACAACTTCCCCTTACAACATTCGACAACATTACAATATAATTGGCAGAACATATGAAGGGCATGGCCAAGGGTCCTTACCCATTGCATCTGTGTTACCCAGTTAAACACACAAACCTTGCCTGCCTGCTCCTGTACTCTGGTCTCACTTGCAACTCAACAGCCTAGAAGGCGGCTGGCTTTGTCTAAGATACATGAATGTTTTTCATTCTGTCTTCTTTCCTTAAATACCCTGGACTGGGCCTCCTGGGTTTGGCCCAGTTGCTCCTGGGAGTCCTTGTTGTGGCATCCCCCTTCCAGGGAACCATCCAGATAGAGCAGCTTGTGGTCCAATTTGCAATTGCTTCTGGGGAAATTCTCTTCTCACCCACCCTCCACTATGCTGATGCTCTCTTGCTAAAACTATTGCATTGGGAGCAAGCTGTAACTCAAATGCATGACAACGAAGTCCGCAGTCAGATTGGGCCATATGGTGGCTGTATCTCTGAGAATATAATGCCTTATATAATGGGGATCCAAGGAAGGACAGGAAAATCACATGTATACAACAGAGTGGAATGAATTGTAACCAACATCAAGACCATCTTATGACAACCTTATGGAAAGATATGAAAGTTTCACAAGACATGCAGGTATGGATAGCATGTTATTTGCACCAGTGAAGGGAATGCCTACATCATGAAGGCCACAAGTCTACTGGAGTAGGTGAAAATATAAGAGCTAAAGAAATAACCAATAAAATGAACCTACTGGAGAGTATTGTAAGACACACAGACACTGATTACTTTGCTGATAGGACTTTGAAAGACAGAGAAGAGCTTAACTTTCATATAGGGGTCTCATGGTTAGGCCAATCATGATAAATGCTCACATTTCCATCATGATTTATAATCACCAAATGCCACTAACAGAAAACTATGGCAACCCCATGAGCTGGCTAGCGCAGGCATTATTAATCTGCTTTTACAAATGAGGAAACTGAGAGAGGTTAAGAAGCTTGTCTAAGGCCCAAGTTAACTTGGTAATGGCATGACTAGTGATAGATCTATTTTCTTTCTGAATATATTGAAGTGGGAGTAGCTAGGTGGTGAAGATGGGCTGGTCCTGGAATCAGGAGGACCTGAGTTTAAATCCAGCCTCAGACACCTGACGCTTACTAGCTGTGTGACCTTGGGTAAGTCACCTAACCCCAACTGCCCTGCCCTTCCCCCTCCAAAAAAAAAAGGGTAAAGGAGCTAGAGGTGAATTTGAGTTCCAGGCTTGCCTCTGTCACTTCTTCCTGTATGACCTTATACAAATCACTTCAATTCTCTGGGCCCTATTTTTCCCATCTATAAAATGGGGAGGCTAGATCAGATGCCCTCTTGGGTTTCTTTCAGTGCTTAATGGATGATTCTACAAGAGATACAATGGAGACCACCCTGGCTATACAAGCCCCTCAAATAATCTTTGCTTAGATGAGAAAGTTAACCTGTTTTGTTATCATCATAGAAATAAGGAGACCTGGCTTCTAGGTCAAGATCTGTCACTCACTAACCATGACCTGGAGCCAATCAGCTCTCTGAACTACAGCAACCTCATCTGCAAAACGCATCATCTCTAAGGTATGATTATGTTTTTTAAAAATCCAAGAAAATTGCATGTTTTTTTGACCCCAAATCATTGTCATCTTCTCTTGCTCTATCATTTGAACTCCATCTAAACAGGACCATTCTCTGCTCCCTGATCTTACCCTGCACTCCCCTCCTCTTAAATCCACACATTAATGTAGGTCTATCTTAATTCCTCAAAGATGCTCTTTTCTCTAACTCTTGAGATACTCTTTTTTGAGGCCTTGTTTATGTCCCATGAAACCTCTTCACCCTCTTCCATTTCATAATGGTGGTGGGCCAGGCTCCCATCTCCACTCTACTGAGGAGACATAATATCTTCCCACCATTTGGATGATCAGGGAGTCACCAGCTATAAGCCAGGTAACATGGAAGATGACCACCTGCCCTGCCATTTTCTCAATAAGATTCTCTGAGCCTCCACAATCTCAGGTGCTGCTCTGTGACATTCCAATGCACCCAGAGCCCTGGGGCTTGCTATGCACCCTACCCATGAACCCTTAGGACTTCCACGTAGTGACCCTGTAGCTCTGATCCCCAGTGCAAAAGACATTGGTTTGCACAAAGTAGGCATTTCATTCAGCTTTGATTTCAATGTCTTTTCTTAAGGACATGTCATCTTCCCAATTAGATCATAGTCTATTTCTGGAGATGGAGCAGGTTCATCTACTTTTTTGACTTCTGCAGTAACCAGTACAGAAGTATGTGACAAACCATGATGTTTGAGATGGCCACTCCCAGAAAAACTCAAGAATAACATCAAGTTAAAGGCACCACTTAATTTTGGAGACTCCTCTAGACCCATGTGGTCTTTGGGCACAGAACCTCAGAGCTCAAGGTAAAAAAAAATAAAACCAAACCAATTACACATTTGACTTATCAGAGAGAGGCATTTTATTAATATTCATTCTCATTTATTTCCTAAATCCTAGAAATAAAGCTTTGATCCTTTCATGCAAAAGGTTCCAGTGGTTTTTTTTTTATGAAGCTATACTTTTATTATTGGTTGTTCAGTCATTTAGGTTATGTGACCCCATTTAGAGTTTTCTTGGCAAAGATATTGGAGTGGTTTGCCATTTCCTTCTCCAACTCATTTTAAAGATGGGGAAACTGAAGAAAATGGGTTAAATGACTTGCCCAGGGTCACATAGCTATCAAGTGTCTAAAAGTGGATTTGAACTCAGGTCTTCCTGACTCCAGGCTCAAGGCTCTATTCACTGTGCCACCTACCTGCCCTTTTATCACTGGGGGTGGGGTTAATTTTTATACATTAAGTCTGAAGAATCAATCAATGGCATATGAACTAAATAAATAGATAACTACTTTTCAGCTGGGGCACTTGTTGTTGGTCCTTCTGTCTCAGAGAAGACCACTGACATCATGACGGTGATGTCTTGATTTGCACATGAACTGGATTTAAGCGAGGCAGAGTTGCACAGGCCACAGTGATCAGTTGGCTGGACTCAATTTTGTGACCTATGTCACAACTCCAGTTCTTTTTTCACAGGTCATGGACATTGAGATGCTCCCCAAATACAGACCAAAGACCACAGTGTGGTACAGGAGAAAGGTGGCTGGGATTGAAAGTCAGATGACCTGGGTCTGAAACCTGACTCAGCTACTTGCTGCCTGTCACTTGGGCAAATCACTTCACTTATTGAGGCTGTGGCATTCATCAACTCCAAGATGAGGGGCTGGATGAAATGATTCCCAAGGTGTCTTTCAGTCACACATCTACAATTCTGTGACAGAGGTGGCAACTTTTCCATTTGGATGATCTTGCCACTGATCAGACACACCCTACATCTGCATTCACAAGACAACGTGGAAAACAGAGGAAATCAAATGGATATTCCAAAGAAAAGATTGGGGGGAGGGGGTGGTGATGCAGGAGGAGTAGAATTGCCTTTTTAATGGACCTGTGATTTCATTGGTATAAAGAATTCTCTGGGAGGAAACTACCTCTACCAATACAGATTAGCCACTGCTCTGTGACTTAAAATCTTAGATAGTTTCGCAACTGATTCATACTCATTAAACTCCTAGAATCTTATTTCATATCACCCCCTTCCACATACTCTATGATTTAGTAAAACTACTCTCTCTCGCTCTCTCTCATTTTGCTCTCCCCAAAAGCTCTGGATTCTCCTTCCTCCATGCTTTTGCTCACACTATTGCCTTTGCCTAGAATGCCTTCCTTCCTCCCCTTTGATGTTTGAATTTCTATCCATCCTTCTAACACCAACTGAAATGTCACTTCTTTTCTTCTCCTTTCATCCTCCCACAAGGGAAGAATGGACTTCACACTTAGGCCTCAAATAGAACTTACATAATGGTGCATATTCTAGGTCTCTAGGTCCCATCCTCTCCAAGAAGGCACATGGTAGAAAGTACACTGGATTTGGAATCAAGACAAACTAGCAATCATGGGATCTAGGTCCAGATCTACCTCTGCCACTTACTAGCACTGTGACTGTGTGCAAACCACTTTCTAGGCCTCAATTTTCTCATCTGTGAAATTAAATGGACAGACTAAATGACCTTTATGACCTATTCTAGCTCTAATCTATATCCCTCTGACTCCCTAACTAGACTGAGCTCCAAGAAGGCAGGGGCCAAGTCTCCGCTGAAGTTTGTAACTCCCCCAGTACCTCATACAACAATTTGCCCACACAGTAGGCCTTCCATTTGTGAGCCTTGATCTCTAGATTATGGGTGACACGGGGCTCTGAGATTCAATACAGGTGGCCTTGTTGAGCCAGTGCAATGGTACAAGGCCCAAACATTACCTGGATGTTTGATGTACTCATACAGTAGAATGAGAATCTGATTGGGTTGCACAGGACATGGGTTCAGGTCCCAGCTCTAACACTTATGACCTCTGTGATCCTGGGAAAATTATTTAATGTCTTCATCTCTCAATTTTCTCATATGGAAAAACAGAGAGTTAGAGTGGCTGACCACTATGTTTCCTTCCAGCTCTGAATCCATAATCTTATAATTCCATAAAGTTTCTTAAATAAATGACTGGAAAGCTTAGAGCTACAAAAGGGTATTAGGAACAATCTTGTCCAACTCTTGTCTTACAGAGGATGAAACTAGAGTCATGTGTGAGGCGACTTCACTGGGCCTGAGTTTTCTTATTTATAGAATAAGGGAGTCATACCAGATGATCTCTAAGTATCCTCCCAATTCTCAAATTCTATGAGGCCCAGAGAAGGATAAGTGACCAGCCCTTGATGATGTAGCTGTTCAGTGAGAGGGTGGGGAATAGACCCCAAGTATCCTAATTCCTCATGTGACACTCTTTCTGCTGCCGGACCACTGCCTAGCTCAATCTTTGATCCTCCAAATAGAGTTGGGCGGAGTGTGCCCCTGTCAGGAATGTAATTTTAGTCTGACAAGGGGAATGGGACTGACCCAGAATTACCTTCCATATGAGAGCTTTTGAACCTTAACCAATATCAAGATTTTACCCGTGCGGGCTCCTGAATGTAATAGACCAATACCAGCTCTGCCAACACTATTTGAAGGAAATGAGCAAAGAGGCCTTTTGCAGGGAAATCACAGAATTAGAGATTTAGAGATGAAGAGGAGAGTAGATATTATCTTGTCAACTCCTCTTATTTCATACATGAGGAAAAGGAGGCCTGGAGAGAGTGACTGCCCCAATATCACACTATTATTAAGCAGCATGACTGAGTAAGAATATTGTCAGCTGGGGCAAACACAGTTGTGTGTGTGGGTGGAGGGGAAATATGGTCGAAGCACAGAGGATAGTTTAACCATAGAGGCAGTCACATGAGGGTGGTCCTACCTATGCCACTTTGGAAGCCCAGGGGAAAGGAAGTCCACTATGCTGCCGGGAACCTGGGGGGGAAAGGGGCAGTCACACCTTAAAGTGGGCCATGCCAGCACTGGCCTGGGAGACAAAGCAAGGGAATGGAGTTCTACACAGACAGGAAACTGTATACAACTCCCTCCCCAGAAAGAGTACAGTCCCCAAAGATGTTGGCACCCTAGAGCTAAGCCCCATTTGAGCAATGCTGGTTACATCTCTGTAGCCAGGATGTAAATTTGGGACCTTGACTCCCCAAATCAGGAACCCATTTTGCCATGCAGTGTTCAAAGACAGAGGACTACATGTCCTCGGCAAAAGCCCACATAAAGAGGGCTGCTTTAGCAGAGCTCAAATCAAATCAGGCAGAAAAGCAAGAACGACAGCTTTGGCCTCCAGGAAACACAGATAACATTCATTTAGTTGGAAATAGATTCCTTCATAGCAACTCCTGCACCTTTAGGGAACAAGCTGCATTTTTCCCCCTTTAGATAAATGGTAAATAATGAATGTGCTCACACAAGCCACCAAACTGTTTTTTATGCGATAGAAAGAAGCTAGCTCATTGCCATTTCTAAACAAGATAGATAAAGAGGTGAACAGACAACACCTTACAACATTTAGCCAATTTCAGCACTGACCAGACACAATGCATTAGTCCCAAAGAAAAGAGAACATAAAATCTTTTTTCCAGGTCTAAGAAGAGGAACACGTTCGTGTGGAAATGACATGGTTTCAGCTTTAGGTTACCTATGGAATCTCTAGGTATGGCATGGGCACATGCCCCCAGCCATGCCTGCTGTTTCTCAAGTTAGAGCAAGGCAGCCAAGAAACTGGTCTTGGAATTCTAGCCAAAGGCCCTGATCCTGCTTCCCAAGAGAGACAAAGGTGAACAAATCAGTAGGGCGTTTGGATGGTTGGGATCTGCATTATTGAACAGGCGAAAGCTGCATGGAGGCAGGAGCATAGCCTAATGACCTATTCCTTTCCCAGTTTCAAGGGCTCTTTTGTTTGGGACTTACGGGAATCTTTTTTACCAATCAGTTTAAAGAAAAAAAGTCATTTCACCTGCAAGGCTTCTACTAGGCAGAGCCCCAAAGTGGGACGATTCTTGCTGAATGAGCTTGCTTTGGATGGTCACGTGCCAACACCATGCCTTCCCCTCCTAGCAATTCCTTTCTTCCCACTTCCTTCCTTCCTTCTACTTCCTCCATGAAGACACAAGGCTCTGCCTGCAAATGCCGTAAGCAGAGAACCGCCCTCCCCCTCCAGATTCCCATGGAAACAGGAAGGAGCAGCAGCGACAAACAGCCTTCGATCCTTCGGATGATCTGCTATACTTCCCTGATGTGGGCACCCCCTCCCCGGAAGCCAATCGCCACTCCCTCCATGGCTTAGCTGTCAGTTTTGTGAGTTGCTCTGCCCCCAGGAAAACAACAAAAAGCGTCGCCTGGTGGCCGCCCTTCTGATAATGAGCCCCTCTGAAGCTTATCCTTAGATGAAAGGCATACTCTCCATCCCTCAGCCTGCACTTAGTAGATGCTATCAGAGCTTGGGCTCCACTGACAGAGCCTTTAAGAAGCCAGGGTCATCTCCATGACAGGAGGAGCCGACAGAGTTCGACTTAAGGCGAATGCTTCTAGATCTCTGTGCATGTAGATATGTGATATCATATGTACACACAATATAGAGCTATGTATCTTTGTGTGTGTGATTTGGATGTGTTTCCATGTAGATCTATCGATGTCTTTGTGAAGATCAGTCATCAGTGATGTGTGTATATATGCACATATACAAACACACATGTGTGCACATGTGTGTATATACATAAACACCCATATATGCATATATTTCAAGAACTTGTATTCATTCTGTTTTTTCAGCCCCAGGTGTATGATGACTTGCTTATTTTCATTCCTGATACAAAAACCAAAGGAAATCAGCCCCCAAAATGTGCCTAAATGGGAGCAAACACCACTGAGTTCCAAACTTACAGCTGGGAAAGACTTTCATTCTGGGGAACAGGTGCCTCAATGGACATGGGGAGGGGGGATATATGGGAAAGATCAGGACATTGAGTCACAGAATCTGTCTCTCAATTAGATGGGACCTCAGGAACCCTCTAGGTAAACTGATATCTGAAGAAGAATCCTCTGTAAAGCTAGTGGTTATCCAGTCCTCAGCCTAAAAACATTCATTGAGGTGGCCCCCCTTTATGAGGCAGCCCCTTCCATTCTAGGACAGCTCTAATGGTTAGGAAGTTTCCTTGGACATTAAGCCTGTTTGCCCTTTGCATCAGGTCCATCACTCCTGGTTCTGCCCCCTGAAGACAAACAAGGCAGGTCTTATCCCTTTTTCTCCAAGATATCCCTTCAAAGACTTGAAGACAGCTATCATCCCCCCCACCCCAGTTTTCTCTTCTCCAAGCTAAACATCCTGGGGTCCTTCCATTGATCTCCACTGAGTCATTAGATTCAAGGCCCTTCAACAGACTCATGGCCCTTCTCTTGATGCTCTCCAGCTGATCAGTACCCTTCCTGAATGACAGTGCCCAGAATGAGCACAGTCCTCCAGTTAGGCTCTGACCAGGGCAGAGCACAGAGGTACGATCACTTGTTCTCTAGCTGCCACAGCCAGAGACATGGGGTCTAGTGCTGCCTCTGCTAGGAAGTAGCTCTCATAACTTTCTACAAGCCACTTTCCTATCTCTGGGTTTCAGTATCTTTTCTAAAAGAATAAGACATTTGGACTAGACGATCTCAAAGTTCCTTTCTGATCCTAACTTTTTGGAATTCTATGATTAATGAATCATCCACACTACCCTGGAAGACTACAGAAAGCTCATTAAATCTGGACTGGGTGCCCAGGCTCAGATTGCCTATGAGATAATAGTATAATGAGATTAGCAGTGACATTACTCCTCCCATTCCACTCCAAGAGAGCCTGTCATTTCTACCTGCATTCCACTAGGTCACATGCTGGATAGGTAGATGGCTTGATACACACACACACACACACACACACACACACACATACACATGCATACACATACACAATCCTCCTGGAAACTCCATTTTCTTTAGTTTCTTTGCCTTTGCAGTGAAGGCAGATTGGTGACGGTGAGATAATGAATGTGATGCCCACAGTATTTGTGTTGTAAGTAATTCTGCATCCCTCCAGGTACTCAGTCCAACATTAATTAAGTATGTCCTATATAGATCCTCAGTGTGGAAAGAATTAGCAGCTCGACCAAATCTACTCTCTCACTTAACTCAAAATGAATATAAAAGGAGCTAGAGAGGTTAGCCACATAGCCAAGAATTCACAGAGAGATACTCAGCTTAAGGAAAATGTGTGATAATAAAGCAAAAGGATAATTAGCCAGGTCCAGTTATATAACTGTAAGGAAAGGAGCAATGTTACTGAAAACCAAAGGGTGGCGGTAGAGAGCCAGCTATATCTGAGTTTGAACAGAAAACAGCCAAGAGGAAGGGGTGAAATGGAGATGAGGGTTTCGGAGCACAGACAATATTTCACAAACCAAGCATCCGGTCTCCTTACGATATTTAATGACAGAAGAAGTTTCATCTTAGATGTGACTGAAAGCTAGATCACTATAAATGGGAAGAACTCTGCTACCAATCTGGGCATTATAAACTAGCCAATGTCCTCCCCAATCGTACCATTAGTAAACTTAAATATAGAGCAGCTAAAGGTATATTATATTACTCCTGGCATAGGCCCATGGGGGTAGGTGGATCAGTGGGCATGGGAAGGAACCCAGCTATGAGAAAAGAGAGAACCCATTCCATCAACTCCAAAATTACTCTAGTATCTCACGGGCTGTCTGGCAACAAGGGAAGTTTTTGTTTTAACTAGAATTTCTTCCACCTCCCAGCTTGACGTGTGGAATTGTCTTTTGAAGAAACAGAATGGTACCTAGCTGGCTTTTCGGGTAGATAGATGTTTTATTAGTAGCCAGGAGTAACTGGAGCCCAAATGGTAACAGCTGCAAACAGAATGGAATGGAAAATCATTTCAGAGAATGGGAAAAAGTATTCATGTAGTACCTACTTTGTGCCAGGCACTGTGCTGAGTGCTTTACAAATATTGTCTCATTCGATCCTCATACTAATCCTGTGACGCAGGTGCTGTTTTATCTGTATTGTACAGAAGAGGAAACAAGGGCAGAGGTTTTAAGTGACTTGCTGGGGGCACACAGCTAGTAAGTATCTGAGGTACAGTTTGAACGTGGGTTTTCCTGACTCCAAGCCCAGGCCTCCATTAACTGTGCCAACTAGCTGCCTAATTTATTAAGCACCTACTATGTGCTAAGCATTGCTTGATACAAGCAGAAAAACAACACAATCCCTACTCTCAAGAACTTTACACTCTAATTCTGTGGGCAATACAATAACAGAGAAATTAGTTGACATGGAGAAAAAGGCCCAGTAGTTTTTAGGGCCTAGAGGCAAGGAGAATGACAAAGCCCAGAAATCCTCGGAGTGCAATAGCAGGTTAGCTGGCAATCCCAGGGGGTCTGGAAGGCACAGGAGTAGGAACATAGTAAGGCTAGGGATTCCACCATTTTACTGGAAGGATCATTGTCATCATGCCTGCTTATTTGTACAAGAAATGTCAAAAGCCATTCAACTGTCTTCAACAAACAGCTCTCGAGAAGGGGGCAGTAGGCCTGAGGATCCAAGTGGAAAAGGCCTTTGAGTTACCTCCAAAGGGGCAGGAAAGCATGGAGGAGGTGGGGAGAAGGGGCAGCATCCAGCCAAAAGTCAATGTTCAACATCTGGTAGAGACTGAGTAATAAGGAAGAGATCTTTGTGCCTGTTCCTGCTGGGTTCTCAAACTGCTCTTGAGATCTGGGCAGTTAAGAATGGACTAGGGTCCTTGGGATGATCACCAGGGCACTTGTAACTGGGGTCTCAGGCCATCTACTGAGATCTGAGTGACTACTGCTCGGATGGGGCAGGGGAGGACAAAGTCCCCAAAGTTTCCCAGGGTGCCTGTTGCTACCGGCCAACTCCATTCTAAACCCTCAGCAAAGTATGGCAAGGTGAGCATTTCAATGTGCTCAGTAGCCAGTCACTCACTGCTTCTCAACAGACAGACACTAACTGGAACAGAGAGGTCAGTGCGTAGGCCAGGCTGGGTGCTTATAGGCTTTTATAATGGTCAATTTACCCTTCCCAGGAAAGCCACTTTTCTAGGCAATGTGATTTCTCAGTCCAGCAATGTTGTCATTTCCCTCATATAATAGATTTTAGACTTAAAAGAAGGCCATAATATGCTCCAGCCTCATCATCCATCATTTACTGAGAACACTATAACCTGTACTTTTTAAAAACCAAGAAGACAAGAAAGAGCCTCCAGATTTATGATGCAGAAATGACTGAGTAATACAAGAAGAGCACCAGATACTGGATTAATCCAGCAATCCCCTATTGAGTCATCCTTACCTCTCCTTTTTCCCTTCTCTTCCTCTCTCCCCTCTCTCTCTCCCTTCCTCTCTTCCCCCTTTTAGCCCTCCCTCCCCTCAACTCAGCTTTCATGGAGCAGGAGCCTCCTGGCCTTAAATTTTTCTAAAAAGAGTAGGGAGAAGGTCAGGGCACAAGGGACAGGAACAAAAGCAATTAAGAAAGTCCTGCCATCTCCATGGGCCTACACAACCAAGTGGGGCAGGGTAGCAGGAATTTCACCCCACGGTGCTGAATCTGGAAGGTGCTGCTCACAACAGTCCAGAAACAACACCTAGCTGGCAAGAGCAATCCCTTAAAATCCCCTCCTGCCCCATCCCCAGGTTTTGGCCTTGCCATAAGCTGTGTTGTGCCAGTGGCTCAGGATCTCTATCTGGACCCCACAGGGGAGTGAAGCCCTGCTCAAAACAAAGACACACTTTGTGCTGTTCATCCCACATATCTGTTCCCAGATACAACTAATTTGTCTGTTATCAGCTCACTCACAACTGGGCAAACAGGTGACTGCTCTGATGGGGTTTGGGGTGAGGTGTTCCTTGGAAACTTGCTTAACTCTGTCTTAGCAGCAGAAGGATTACTGGATACAGAGTTGACCTGGCTCTCCCACTTACCATCAGGGGACCCAGGGCACTGACTCTCCTTTTCTCTACAACAAGGGGTTTGGACTTGATCATGCCTAAGGCCTCTTCCAACTCTCCATTTGCAATCCAGATTCTAAATTTGTCATTGTTCAGTTGTTTTTCAGTCATGTCTGACTCTTCATGACCCCATTTGGGGTTTTCTTGGCAAAGATACTAGAGTGGTTTACCATTTCCTTCCTCTTTTTACAGATAAGGAACTGAGACCAACAGGAGATGCTGTGACTTAGCCAGGGTCACACAGCTAGTAAGTTTCTGAGGCCAGATTTGAATTCAAGAAGATGAGTCTTGCTGACCCCAGCCTGGTGCTTGAGTACAAAAAACACACTTTGTGAGTTTAAGCTTGGGGGATGTTTATTCTGAACAGGATCTAGGGGTTTTCATCAACTGCAAGCTCAAAAAATAATGCCATCTTGGGCTGCAATCAGAGGGCCACAGCTTTGGGAAAGATAGAGTTAATAGACCCACTCTACTCTGACTTTGGCAGGAAGGTACTTCACTGGAAGTAGTACCAAGTACCATACTCAGTCTCGGGGGACATGATTTAAGAAGGTCATTGATAAGCTGAAGAATGTCCTGAGGTGGCCAACCAGGATGCCAAAGGGCCTTGAGTCCATGACATAAGAGAACTGGTTGGTAGAGCTGGGTATTTAAGTTACTCTGGAGAAGAAAAGGTTGGTGGGTAAGAAACAGGATAGCCGTCTTCTGAAGGGCTCTCTTCTGCACAGTTCCAGAAGGCATGATAGGAATAAAGGGACAAGTTTAGAATCTATGTCGTGGAAAATTTCCCTACACTGAGCTTTCCCAAAGTAGGAGTTACCCTTGGGAGGCGGTGGGTTTGCCTTCCTCGAAGGTCTTCTCCTATAAGCTGGATGAACACCTGGTGGAGATGTCACAGTGAGAATTCCTTCATGAATATGTGTTAGATGGCCACTGAGGTCCCTTCCAACTCTCCAATTCTGTATCATTTTGTAATATTCTAACTCCTCTGCCCCGTGCTCCTTGGCCTCCCCAAATCTAGCATTTCTCCTACTTTTCCAGGCTTAGCATATAATATACCTCTCAATGAATGCTATACATCAAAAAGGAAAAGAACCTCTATGTACAAAAATATTTAGAGCAGTTCTTTTTGTGGTGGCAAAGAACTGGAAATGGAAGGAATGCCCATAAACTGGGGTATGGCTGAATGAGATGTAATATATGATTATGATGGAGTACTACTGTACTATGAAAAAAGACAAGTAGGTTGCTTTCAGAAAAACCTGGGTACAACTTGCCACTAGAGCTTAAAACACAGATTGAAGTGTGGTTTGGGCACACCCGAAAGTGAAGAGAAAGTTATGTATGTAATATCATCTTTGAAAAACATTCTACACCAAGAGCTTTTCATCAGGTCACAGGGACCTTCCTTTTCATTACGTCTCAGGAACCTCCTTTCCACTACCATGCAGGAATGATTCTCTTTGTGCTGACTTTTTTCCAATGCATCATGGTCACTGGGAATGCTGAGCCTTTCTATGAATTCTCACTAAGCAGAGGCTAGGTCCCATTGGGCTGGGAGAGTTAGCCTAAAGAAATGGATGAATGTTCAGAGTTGAGGGCTGAGCCATGTCAGAGAAAATGAAGATTCAGCATTTGTATGCAGAGCTTGCCCTACAGATCTCCTTGCAAATGGAGCCTTCTCCCTTCACATGGATACCACTTGTCTGTTTAAAACATTTAAATCACAGATTTAGAAGGAAAAAGGTTGGACTTTAGATGTCATTTATTTCAACCCTACCCCCTCCCTTGTTTTATACAGAAGAAAATAAGACCCAAAGTGATTAAGTCAAAGATCACACAGGCTGGAATTCTAACTTAGGTCTTCTGACTCCGGCTCCAGCTCCAGAATTCTTCTATCTCAACATACTCCTAGAACAGGGGCTCTTCCTTTTTGTCTTGTTCCAGACCCCTTCGACAGTCAGTCTGCTGAAGCCTATGGACTCCTTCTCAGGACAGAAATACATAAAGCAAAATACAGGAAATTACAAAACTTAGTGAAAAGATATAATTTCTTTTCTCCTCTCCAAGGTGCAGTCCACAAGGAAACCAGATGAAGAACCCAGGGATTTGAGTAGGATTCTACAAAGGCTTAAACTTCAGGCTAAATACTGGAGGGGAAGGATCAATCCCTAGCCCATCATCATCTTCCTGTGGGCCTTCAGGCTTGGTCTACTCTTATTCAACACCACTGGGTGCAATTATCCATTGTGGTATGAGATAGCTTTTGCTAGGCCTTCCTAGACATTATTCTGTCAGAGGAAAGCACAATGAAATAAAGACACAGCAGGATTACTAACTTTCTGAATGACTGTAAGGTTTTTGCCCTAAATTTCCTACTCCATGGGATCAAAACCACAAGTAGAAAGAGAAGATAAAAACACAAAAGTGAAAGGAAAGGAGGTAACAAGACATGCCTCCTGGACAGCGACCAGTTGGCCTAAATATCACTCAGAGAGATCAGTTGCAGAACCACAACATATAGCAGAGCTAGACAGACTGTGGCTATCCTGACTGGTGAGACCTAATGTATCTGGCTGGCCCTAGATCCGACGATGCTCTTTTACCCCAGTCATATTATGATCTGCTGCCATGGGGCACTGTGGCTCCTGGCCTTTCTTTTTTTACCTTTTGCTCAAATCAACATCATCACTGCTTTAGGATGTAACATGTTAACTGACTGCTCTCTTAACATCTCTCTGACTTCCCAGACCAAAACACCATTGCCCCATACTCCTGTATAATACATGTGGTTCTCTACCACCACCTTTAAAAGTAGCTTGTTGGGGTCTATAGAGACTGTTGGTTTTGTACTTGCAGGCCCAACTCACAGCACAATAATTGACACATACAAAATATAACAATGCTTCCCCCCCCCCCCAATGATATTGAATGATTCTGAATAAATGCCTTTCCATTCATTCATCTCTTCTTCCATCCATTCAATCATCTGCTTGGACTAGCATATGTTATACACTTTATGTTATTTACTAGGTACCCACTATGGGCTCAATCATAGAGTACTAAGTACAATTGAAGAACATAAAGGAAATAGGGGCATGGGCCTCTAATTGGAGAGAGAGACTACAAAATCCTGAAAGAACTAGAAAATAATTCCTTGGTGACACGGTTGGAGGAAGCACTAGCTCTAAAGTCAGAGGACTCGGGTTCATATCCTGTCTCAGATACAAACTGAATTATCTGTATAGACTTGGGGAAGTCACTCTCATTGGGTTTTATAGATGAAAGAGGACTAGCTCTAAATCAACAACCTTTAAGGATGGACTGGACCTGGGATTTCAGATGAGGAAGCTCTTCTCTCTTACCAATGCAGGGCAGTATCTTCTCTGTAACTTATATCTTCAAGAATTTCCTAGACCAGTGGTATCAAACTCAATAGAAATGGGGGGGGCGGGCACTAAAACATACTAAGGAGGCCTGTGGGCCACATATTGCCTAAGAAAACCACATATGAACATATCTATGTTCTACTATATTTTTGTTTACTTTTTTAAATATTTCCCAACTACACTTTCATCTGGTTGAGAGGGAATGTGGTGGGCAGAGCAGGTCTTGTTTGACACCTCTGTTTAGATAGTAGAAGGATAATTTGCCCATGACTGGAGCACCCAGCCAGTATTTGTCAGGCGCAGAGTTTAAACTCAACTCTGGCATTCCTGGTGCCAAGCCCAGAACTCTTCCCACTATGCAACACTGCCTCTTTTAAGAAATACAATTTTATTTTATTTTCAGCTCCAGATTCTCTTTCACCTCCCACCTATTCTCCACTGCCTTTCCAGATCCTATAAACCAATAAGTGTCACAGTACGATCTTAAAGACTGAAATATATACAGTGCTGAGTTCTCCCAAAGTACATGCTTTCCAGTGAAGGATATATGTGGATAGGCCAGGGAGTCTAGCAAATTGGTACACTTCCTCATTCGATCTTTCCCTGATACCTGTAACATTTAGAGATGTGGAGACAGTTTGGGGAGGGCTGGTGGAAAGCATTAAACAGACCAACAGGCAAAGGAAGCACTTTTTGAAGCTTAGAAGGAGATCAGAGGACCAGGATCTATGGTGTGGCTCTGCCACCTGGATGAAATTGTTTGAATCACTTATTCTCTGTACCCCAGTTTCCCCACCTGCAACATATGGCTACCTTTGGATGAGGTGATGTGTGACTGAATTTTCTTTCAATGGAACAGGAAAACACTAAGTGTGACTTCCCCCAAGGGCAACAGATGTGCTTGGGGTGTCACAGGAGGAAGGTATGAAAGGGGAAAGAAACCTCTCCCCTGACAAAGCTTTGCTTGTGCTCATTCTTTCTATTTAGTACTAAAACAGCATCATGCTTGTTGCACGATATTCCAAAACTGAAACGTTGCCAAGTTTCTAACTTCCCTGAGGGATGAGGGTGATGCAGAGCCAAGTCACATAACCCTAAGAAATGTATTAGTTTCATGGAACATACTGAAGTGAGGAAAAGCAGGTTTCCTGGCTCAGTATTCTCTAACCTGCTGTAAGGCTCTTCCTTTACAGAACTGTATAATCTGTCTCCCCATCAAGAAAAATAGAGAGGGGGAATGATGACAGTATAATAATACCATTTATCTCTCACTGGGATCCTAATTTAATACCCTGTGGGGTGGGTCCTATATTATTCTGCTCCCACCCAAACTTACCCATTTTACAGATGAGGAAATCTAAGAAGCAAAGAAGTCATTACATTCATTGCTTGAGCTTGTCTGACTTTTCCCCTTCAAGGTCATACTTCTGGAGTTCTATATCAGTGCTGTTGTGATATGATGAAAAACTTGCTAAGAAAGCAAAACAAAAATCATGTTTACTTTGGGTTTCTTGAAAAGGACTAGATGTTTGGAACACTGAGCATGGATCTTAGATGATAGGATGTTTTACAGCTGTGGTCTAGAAGGGCGTAATAATTCCTTGAAAGATCCCAGAGACAATTCTATTGGGAGAGGCAATCACAAAAATAATATTGTTAACATCTGAGGTTTGCAAAACACTATTGATCGATTGATCGATAAATAGACAGATAGATGGATAGATATATATCTCGATATATAGATATATATGCATATAGAGAGATACATATACATATATAGATACATATACATACTATATATACATATATAAATATATTTCATCTGATCTCTTCTTATCTCAATTTTACAGATGAGAAAACTGAAGTGAATAAAATCAGGAAGATTTTTATTGGGTTTTTATTTTAAATGAAAGACTGTTTTTACAAGCCTTGATCTTAGGGTACAACAATTCCCCAAAAGATCCCTGAAACAGTTTGATTGGACAGAGCATAGCTCATATTAAGAGCTAACATTATTTACATAGTGTTTTATTGTTTTCGAAGTACTTTACATATGCTATCTATCTCATTTGATTTTTACAACAAGTCTGAAACGTAGGTGCTATTATTATCCCTGTTTGACAGGTGGGGATACTAAGGCAAAGCTGAAAAGGGGTAGGTGACTTGATCAAGGTCACACAACTAGTAAGGATTTTAAGACAAGATCTGAACTGAGGTTCTCCAGATTCCAAGTCAGTACCCATTCATCCTACCAGCCATATGCAGCAGGGGCTCCTTATTAAGGAGTATCTTTCACATGTTTAATCAGATAAGACAAACAGAAAAACGCCTAGAGAGAACAGCTAATATATTAATGGGGCTGCTTGCCTCTACCCCACTCCAGTTGCTGAAAATCAACACGATCTGACCACCTTTAGCTCTAGAACTCAGAGACTCTCACCATAGCCCAGACAGAAAGAACTTCTGAGTTCATCTAAGTCATTCAATCAGCCTGGCTCATAATCTCTCTCTCGCTCCCAATGCCTGCTCCCATGACTTCAACACACATACTGATACTCCAAACAAGGTGGTGGTGCAGTAGACAGAGTGCCCAGCAGGCAGGAAGACTCATCTTCATGAGTTTAAATCTGACCTCAAACACTTTTTATCCATGTGACCTTGGGCAAGTCATTTGACCCTGTTTGCCTCAGTTTCCACATCTATAAAATGAGCTGGAGAAGGAAATGGCAAACCATGCTAGGATCTTTGCCAAGAAAACCCCAAAAGGGGTCAGGAAGAGTCAGACACAAGTGAAAAACAATAAGAATGAGGCCATGAGCCCTGAACTCTCTGTTCTCCCCTCTCATCACCCATATGTCTTCTGCCACTATCTCTACCTTCACCATAGTCTCATATGTAGAAGTGACTCTGCTACTTGCCAAGTCAAAACTCTCTACATGCACAAGGGAGAAGGCAATAACAACAAGTGTGGTGATGATGATGATGATGATGGTGATAATGATGACAGCATTTTCTTGGTAGCCAACAACTTCCAAATCCCAAATTTTCTAGAATGATCAACATCAATGTTTCATAGACTTCATTTTGTCTTTGATAAAAAATGGGAATGAGTCATGTTCACTGGTAACACTTTAAGTGCCAATATCAGCAGTGTGCGGCATCCATTCATGAGGTAGGCACATGCCAATTTTTACTATGTGTGGAGGAGGATTCTGGCAGCAAATGGCCTGACTGTAGCACAAGTGACTCCCTCCAAGATGATTCTTCTCATTTTTATCTGGTCATGACCTCTCCAAATCATAAAAGTATATTGAGATGAAGAAGACAGGGAACAACTAATTCTGTGGATACAAGTTGGCAGCATCAAGGTAGAGGTTTCCTAAAATCACTTCTCAAGCATGCTAGTACAAATGTGGAACATGCAACCGATAAAATCATGAGAAATGAATTTGCAAAAGGTTCAGAATTCATGAATATGATAATGACCCATATGGCCTGCTTCTCATCCAAACTACAAAAATGGACAATCTATATTTATCCTACCATGCCTCCTAGTCACTTTCCATTGGAGAGTTTGGGCCCATATTTGAGTGTGGACAACCTTTTCCAGAGAAAGATTTGTCTCTCCATGGAAAGAGAGAAATCTGAAATAGAAAATGTTGGTCGACATCTAGAACACTCCTTTTATTCCGGCATAATGTCACAGTGAAGCTCCAAGAACACAGAAAGAAGACATGCCAATCCCGATTAAAACCAGAGTACACCCCTCTCAACTATCTCAAAGGCCATAGTATCTCTAACCCTAAATGCAGCTATAGAACCTCCAGTGCAGCATAGGGTAGACCTGAAGAATTAATATATTTTGCTGCCCTAAATAGTAGCTACAGGGCTACCTGAGCAGGTGGCAGTTGGCCCGAAGGTTCTGCCCCTCAACAGCCCCCCAGCATATACCCTGCTGCTGACAACACTGACTCACCCTGGAGCCTCCCCTCCCCTGCACTGGTCCAGCACCTTGTCTGTCCCCTCTGCCTGTGGCCCAGCAGGTAGAAGGCTGGTCACTGTCATTTGGGAATTGGTGAAAGGTGGTGGCATGGGCTGTCCTTCAGCTTCTGGGAGGTGGGAGTGACCAGAGCCCTCCCCACCCTCTAGCTCTTGGGGCAGAGCTCTCAGGCAGAGTCTGGCCCCATGAGCCTCAGTCACCCTCAAAGCCCAGCTCTGGGGCCTTTGTAGAGGGTCCTGCAAACACTGTCCTTCAAGAGGATTTGGATGAAAAGATTCTACATTAGAGAAAACCTAAAAAGGAGGCTTTGTGCTTAGGGATGTCAGGATAACCCGGGTTCCATATGAAACCTGACTTGAACATCTCTGCTCCCAGAGAGATGGGATGGGAACGGCACCTGGTGGTGCTCAGAGATACAGTGGAGCAGAGTAGAGTAGACCAAACAAGAGTTTGGAGTGTGTGGGCAATAAAAACATAAATCCCAGTGCAAATAAGGTGTAGATACCGGTGTGCCTTATGGCAGCAGGAGGGGAGAAGCGGGAGCTTAGAAGATGAAGGTGGTGGTGATACAGGAGCATTTGGGAATTTTAACAGGCCAGATCAGACCCCTCCCCAATAACAAGTCCTCACCTCTTCCTAATCCTTAGCATTAATCATTGTGACAGAGGCAAGTCTTCCTCTCACCAACGATAAAAACTGGGAATTTTGAAACCTTTCAATACCTTAATGGCATTATGTGACAGGGCCTTTAATACTATAGTATAAGATAACAAGCAATAGAGACTTTTGACTTGCCCCAGCAATTGTCCCAGAGATAATGGTATTTGTGACTCTCTTCTGCATGAAGCATACCGTTCAGGAGCATCTCTGCTGGTCCAAAATGGCAGCTGTCCACAGCCTATGATAGCAGTTGGCAATAGATAGAGCACTGGGCCTGGGGTCTAGCAAGACCTGATTTAAATAAAGTATCAGACACTCACCAGCTGTGTGACCCTGGCCAAGTCACTTAACTTCTATTTCCTCTACTGTAAATTCAGGATAATAAAAGCATCTACATTCTAGGGTTCTTGTGAAGATTAAATGAGATATCTGTAAAGCATTTATTACCGTGGCTGGCACATAGTAGGCACTATGTAAATACTAATTATTAGCCTTCAAGAGGACACGGGTGTTTGCAGAGGGTAGGGTGCTGCATCCCTCATTTCTGCGCTTGTTAGTGTCCATACTTTGAGTAAGCCTGGCCTCCAGCCTCCTGGAGCTCTCCCTCACTCATTGTGATCTGGCTTTCTATCCCCCACTCTGCTCAAAAATCACCGCGAGTATGCTGATATCACTAGACAATGCTGTCACCCTGAGGAAGAAGCTGTAACATCTTTGATTTGGTGTGTGTGGGGGGGGGAATTCTGGTATTTGGCTTGTTTTATTTTCCCCTCCAAGATGAAAGACACTAAGAAATTTCATTTATCTATACTCTAAATTACTGCACAAAACACCAGCAGAACAATGATTTTTCAGGGAAACAACTGAAATAAAAGGGAAAGAAAATATAACTTAAGTTGGAATATATTTAACCAGGGGCACCTGGGTAATGCAGTAGTTACAGTGCCAGGCCTGAAGTCAGAAAGACTCATCTTCATGTGTTCAAATTTGGCCTCATTATATATATATATATATATATATATGTGCGTGTGTGTGTGTGTGTGTGTGTGTATACCCTGTCTACCTCAGTTTCCTCTTCTGTAAAATAAGCTAGAGAAGGAAATGGCCAACCACTCCAGTGTCTCTGCCCAGAAAACCCCAAATGGGGCCATGAAGAGCTGGACACAAGTGAACAACAATTGAGGTGTCACAAATTACTAACCACACTTTGACTACAATAACCACGATCTCAAGATCACAGACATCCACAAGCCCGGGGACCTCCACCCCACTTTAAGGAACTGTGGAGTTCCCGGTGGGGTGGGATAAGAGCACTTCCCCTTTTCACCAAGTCAGGCCTTTCTTCCACTCTTCCTGAAAAGGCAGTATGTTGTGGGGGTTGTAGGGAGGTGCTAAGCTCAGTGAGGTCATCTGTCCAGACTTATCTACCTTCCCCAAAGCTCCCCAGAGAGCATGTGTTAAGCCTGGAGCAGGTCTATTTCTGTTCAGCCTCCCTGCTGGGATGGATGCTCCCTCTGGAGGGAGAAAATACTATACTCTTAGTCTATCTTATCCAGCCTGGTCCCAGTTCTGGTTCTCATCCTTGGAATGGTGGTAAGCAGACCCAAGGGAAACTTTCTTTAAAATCTACGGTCAATGGCAGAATCTTAAGAGGAAGGGCAGACACTTAATCAAGCAAGTTCAGGGTCCTAACCCTCATCAGGGACAATCAGGGACACAGGGGTGGCTAGGAAAGGGGGTACAGACATACTGAACTTTTCCCAGGCTATTTCTGAACTAATCTGGCCTCTATAGAAGCACCCTCTGACCAATCTCCAGAAGTTTTGGGTAGGGATGGGGGGGCAAGAAGGGGAGTGCTCAGGTATTGGTATGTTTCTGGATTTTCTTCTCCTCATTAATCCATTCTGTTAAGAATTCTGGAAATGCTATGTCTATCACCTAGGAGCCAGTGGAGGAGGCATGGGGGAAACCTCTCCTCAACTAATCTGTTCTTGCACAACCAGAGTGAAATGCTGCTGTGTGTGACAGAGGGAGGGAGGGAGGGAGAGAGGGAGAGACAGGGAATGACCCTGCTCCTTCCTCCATCCTCACCATCATGAAGCCCAACTCCTACATGCCATTCACAGTCACCCTCCAACTGTACCAAGGCCTTTCTACTTGCTCTCTGGGAGCTGGTGGGGGCGGGCTGTAAACTTTTTTTCCATTTGGGTGGTGAGCTTTCCAACCCACCAGGGAGGCTGATGAGATAGTGAGAAACTACTATGTTAATACAGCCTACCTGGCCTGGGCTCTCTTTAATGGACTTATTGGGGGAAGGGGATTTGTGAGGGACAGGAAATGAGAATAATTGGATCTGTGGACGTTAGTGTCCTCACAGCACTTCCTTAGAACATCCAGAACATAATGAACTTTCTGCAAGATCAGAAAAAAGGTCTGGCAAGGAGAGTAGGCACACAAGGAAAGATCTTTCTCACCTGCCAAGGCCTCTTCACACCATCGGTCCCTAAGGGAGTGTGAAGCTTAGGAGAGTCAGGACAAGGCCTGACAGGGATCTCCATACCATGAAACAGGTTCATCCAAATATTTTCATTCTTAAAATATCTTCCATTTTCACTTTAACTTTAGCAGTTTCCACAAAAAATCCTCTATCTGCTGGCTTTTTTGTGTAACATATGAAAGGAGGAGAAACAAAATTGCTTGGATTCCCCCTGTAACAGGTAAAGAAACCAGAATCAAACTTGTACCCCTCCTTTTCCCCGAAATTATACAATCAAAGACTTGAAAAGGTATGCCAAAATTTTTTTTCTGTGTTTTGGCAAAAATCCTTCAATAAACTGCCATGTCTCTTTAGTGATGGCATGGAATTTTAGCAAGTCAAACTTGCTGCTGGGTAGAGGATGGGTCAAAATTACAGAGGGGAGATCTAGAGAGGAGGCTGGAGGCCAGGCTTGTTTGCAATCTGGCTTGCAGGCCTCCACCCTCTGCAAGCATCCCATGACCTTGTGGCCTTCTGAAACATGTAGCCCTAGGGATGGATTTTGTATTTTGCAGGGAGGGCCCCAGGTGGTACCAGATAAGAAGCCCTCTGTTAAAATCTACCTTTCTCTGCTGGATGCTCAGTGACTGATTTGGACACATATTCTCACTCCTCCTGGCCCACCTTTGAGGTTTGTTTCCCAATTCAGAGGCTTACCAGCCTGTAGGACAATAACCCAAAATTACCACCTGAAGGTTTGCTCCTACAGGTGATTTGCAAGCTGATCCAGTGCAAGGTGGCCCTGGAGTACACACAGTGACCTGGCCAATCAGTGGGCACAAATGGCTTTCCAGAGACATCAAAGAAGAGAGCTCCAAGTGGACATCCCTTGGGGAGAGGTTCAGCCTCATCAGAGCTTCAAAAAAGGAGTCCCTGATCCCCAGGCTTTAGCTGTTCCAAACAGTAGGCAAAGATGGTTTCCCCCAGGAATCCATAGAGAGGGCTCCATCAAACATCCCTCTGGGGCAGCTCTTCCAAAAGAAGGCCTTGTCATTTAGGGGATGCAGAGCTGCCCCCAAATGCCAGGTTTAGATGGGTAGAGAACCATAGGCACTAACCTCCTTGGGGCACTGAGACAAGGCAAGAGTTTGTCTATATAATTCATCTTCCTGCAGATCTGTTATAAGGCCCCCTTTATTCACATCATCAAATAAAGGGATTGAAAGGGCTCAGAGATTCTGCATATGTGTGTATCATGCTTTTTGGTGAAAGATAAGACCCAACTCTAAAACAATCCTTAATGCTTAGGCCCACAATCAAGAGAGGGTCTGTTACCAGGGAGGGGCCTGATCAGACCTGTCTAAAATCCTTAACTCTTCTGCATCCACATCATCTTCCTCCTCTAATATCACACAGGTAAAGGACCTGCTCACACAAAGCAGACCAGTGTCTACATCAGGGTTACTTTGGGTTTCTTTGTTGGGCCTTGAACCAGTCTCAGTTTTGGTCCATTCTATCTTGGAGGACAATAAGAAGACACTGCCATCACCCCATTCCCATAGAAACAGATATGTTTGAGTTCAGACACCCCAGTGTATCCCCAAACGACTAATTTCAAAACTCCTCTAATTACTTCCTCATATTTTTTAGAAAACTAAACTTGGCAGGCAGAGTTCAGAAAAACCTGGAAAGACAGAAATTGATGCTGAGTGAAATGAGCAGGACCAGGAGAACACCTTACACAGGAACAGCGACATTGTACAAAGATCAACTACACACTTAGTTTTTTTCAGCAACACAATGATCTGAGACAATTCTAAAAGATTGTGCTGGAAAATGTTAACAAGTCTGAAGGCAGAGCAAAGCATACTATTTTCACTTTTCCCCCCTTTCTCAGTTTTTCCCTTTTGTTCTGATTATTCTTTCACAATATGACTAATGTGGAAATGTGTCTAGCATGATTGTACATGTACAACCTATATCAGGATTGCATGCTGTCTTGGGGAAGGGGGAGGGAGAAAATTTTGGAACTCAAAATCTCACAAAAATGAATGGTAAAAATGATCTTTACATGTAATTGGAAAAAATAAAATACTGTTAAGTTAAAAAAACAAAAAAAGAAAGAAAACAAAGCTTGGAACAAAATCTGGAGATTAAAGTTCTCTCCTAAAACTCAGCTGCTGCTCAGCTTTTAGGGACGTCCAAAGTGCATGGTAGGGTGGGGAGACAGGGCTTTCCCTCAAAATCAGAACTTTGTCCTGTTCTTCCATAGTCTAATGCTCATCTCTTAGATGCAAAGAGTAATCACAGCCCTCCCCTCTCCCCAAGCCCTGAAATTGCAACTGCACTGGTTAGGCACTGGCCTGGGGGGTAGAGGTGGCTGAGTTGAGTTGTATGATGAAGGTACAGAGTCATTCTCACCTGATTTCTTTCATGTTTCTGCCCAGGTACCATCTTCCTGAAGCAGGATGAATGCCCTGGTGCCCCTGGATGTTAGTGCCTTCTTCCCTGAGGTCACTATAGTCCCATCTTGCCTGTATCAAGTCTACACCCAGGTATCCCCTCCTTTTCCACCATTCGTTGATGAGCCCCCCTCCCTTAGGGTAGGTACCAAGTGTTTCTGGTTTTCCTGGGTTCCCCAGGACCCAGCACAAGGACAGGCACAATCTCCAAGCCTAGCACATGCCTGTGATATCACTGCTTGCAAGATATGGAACCTCGAAGTCAAAGACTGGGAAGTACCAGGGATTAAGGGGCAGGGGTGACCTGGAAAGATAGAAGGGAGATATATTCATGCCCTCCTCAACCCCAGTGTCTCGACCTTCCCCCATCCCCATCCTTCCTTGGCCATTCTGCTCTCCTGATTACAATGGCCCCCAACCCCAAAATACCTGCCCCATGGGGCCTCCTCTAGCACCTTCAGGCTGACCAATCCAAAGCAAGACTGCCTGTCCCTCCATTCTGAATCCTGCACGTGTCCCACCTCACCCTGCCATCTCACACCTACCCTCCTGCTGCTCCACCTTCCACAGCAGTGGCTCATCCTCACGCTGGACCATGGGGCTAGTCTGCATGTGCTCAAGCTGGGGGTGAGGCAGGCCCCCTCCAATGTCTCCTCATCCAGGGGAAACAAAAAAGCCTTCTCACAATTCCTGACCAAATGAATTCAAGAGCAGCAAATAATCCAGAAACATCCCAATCCTGGAGGGCCACGCCAAAATTAAACCAAGGAGTGAGTCCTGCAAAGTGGGTGTACATGGGACAGAAGAAAATCAGCCCAGAAATCACCAGTCAGAAGTTCAGGATCTCCCATTCCATACTTACATCAGTGGGTCCCTGCCTACCCACAAGCCATCCTTGATGGTCCCCCCACCCTCCACCAGCTGCAGGGACAACAACCTGGAGGCCATGCCCCTAAGTCTGCTGAAATCTCAGACCTTTCCCTTAGTCTGACAACCAACTGCCACACATAGGGCAGACAAGTCAGGCATACCGAAGCAGCAAGGGACGGTAGGGAGGCCAGGCTGGTTAGGCCTTCACCATCACCGTTTCCATTATCTTACCTTAAGCACTAATGGAGAGAGCCCAGGAGCCTTGGGAAGAATAATGGTTCCAGCCTGGAGCCCCCAGTCCTCATTCAGAGACAGACCCCCTCTGGAGATGCAGTCTGGCAGTGGCTCCTTCGGGGCCTATAGCCTCCCATAAGGACCCCCCAGAAAAGCAAGTTCTTGCCCCTAAAGTCTTTGGCTCTGTCCAGTGGGTAAAGCTCATTGATGGATAGGATTTTATCACTGGAAATGACAGTAGAGACAGTATCTGCTTTGCTGATGTACCCCAAAGAACGTGGGACCTCTATAAGGGAAATGCAGTGAAAACTACTCCTGTGATGACCGCCCCCCCACCCAAGAAGAATGTAAACTCCTTGAGTGCAGGAACAGTCTTACTTTTCTATTTGTATCCTCAGTGCTGAGTGAAGTGATTTGGCCATGGAAATAGTTATGAATAAAGGCCTGACTCACTGGTTCATTCATTCATTTAATTAATCACCCATCCAGTTCATCTGCCCAGGAAGGGTTTGTCTATTTCCATTCAGATACCACCCCTACCCTCTGCACCAGAACAGAAGTTCACATTCTGCTATGGAAGAAATGGTGATGTCCATTCTTCCCAGTCTGGCTCTAGTTTTGGGTCATGTCCTTGGGGTGCTAGCAGACAGCTCCCAGGGATCCTATTTAAGAAATATATCTAGCCTGTAACAGTTGAGTAAGAGAAAGGGCAAGGCCTTAAGCAGGTCCAGCAGCCTGACTCTCAGCTTGCATCCCTAGGGTGGGAGGCCATGAAGGACCCAGAGAGGACTAGAAGCAGGGCAAGGACCCCCTGCTGTGAGGACTGGTTGCAAGATCTGGAACTTTTACTGGGTTATCTTTTGAGGAACTTGGCGTCTGTCTCATGTACACCCACTTCATGTCCAGACCCCGAGGATTAAACGGAGGGAGTTGGTCATTGAGATGTTTCTGGATATTTTCTCTTTTAATGTGGCAGGAATTCTGGGAACCCTATGTTGTCCCCTGGTTTGAGGAGTCAGTGAGAGAGGGACCTCCTTGCCCCAACCCCTTATGCAAATTTAGAAAAGAGTAGTCGCCTGGCCTGACTGTGAATGGGTGGGCATGGAGGGTGAAAGGGCATGTAGCTCAAGTGCAGGAGGGGAAGCTTTGGGAAGGGGCCAGTAGTGGCTGATGGTTTTGGCAGAGGCACATGCTTAGACTGGGGAGATAAGGGATCAGGGTCAGGAGGACAGAAGAGTCCAGGAAGGGAGGAGGTAGTGAAGATATTAGAAGCCAGGATAAAACTTGGCCCCCATCCTCCTTGGCACATCTCAGTGCTGCCTCATCCCAGGTGTTCCTCATCCTTGACTTTGAAATACCATATTCTACAAGAAACTAGACCACTAGCAATAACTGAACACCCCAGATGTACCAGGGGACTCAGCAAAGTCAGGGGGGAGAAGGAGTGGGCCCATGGAGTGACTGAGTTTTGTAGAACAGACATTACACATTAACTTTGTGGAAGACCAGAAGAAAGGCCTGGCAAGGAGAGCAGGCCCCTTTGGGGAGAGGCCCTGAACCCCAAAGCCTCTTAGCAGCTTCAGTACCTATATAGTGGTTGAGGGTTGAGGGTGGCAGTGATTTCTATATCATAGGGTAGCCTCAAATATTTTCAAACTTACATCTTGTTTTTCAATATTATTTTAGTTTTCCTAAAAAATCCTTTCTCTACATTTCTTTTTTGTTGTTACTATTTGGTTTGTTTTAGTAAAAATCCATCAGTCAAACTTGAAAAAGCCTCTTCCTTGAGGCTGACATCAGTCTCCAGGGACATCACAGATTGTTGGCTAATCAGGTCTTTTGTTGGCTAAAGGGCAGGTCACAATTACTGAGGGAAATCTAGAGAGGAGGCTGGAGTGCAGGCTTATTTAGAGCTGGGACACAGACAAGGCCAGAAGTCAGGTCTATAGTCCTCTGCCCAAACTTCTAATCTCAGTGGCTGATCTGAACATGGGTTCTCACTCCGCCTGGCCCACCTTTGAGGTTTGTTTCCCAACCCAAAATTACTGCCTGAAGGTTTGCTCCTATAGGTGATTTGTAAGCTGATCCAGTGCAAGGTGGCCCTGGAGTACACACAGTTGACCTGGCCAATCAGTGGGCACAAATGGCTTTCCAGAGACACTCATGAAGAGGGTTCTAAGGGGACGTCCCTTAGGGAGAGGTTCAGCCTTATCAGAGCTTTAAAAAAGCAGGCCCTGATCCCCAGGCTTTAGCTGCTCCAAACAGTAGGCAAAGATGGGTTTCCCTCAGGCATCCATGGAGAGGGCTCTATCAAACATCCATCTGGGGCAGTTCTGTGCTCACCATCCCTTCCAAAAGGAGGTTCTGTTCCTGAGGTTATTGGTGACTGTCATTCAGGGGACATAGAGCTGCCTCCACATGCCAGGTTTAGAGGGGAAGAGAGCCACAGGTACTGACCTCCCTGGGGCACTTACTGAGACAAGGCAAGAGCATGTCTATATAATTCATCCTCCCACAGATCTGTTTTAGGGCCCCCTTTATTCATATCATTGAATAAAGGGATTGAAAGGGTTCAGAGAGTTTGTATATGTGTCTTTCTTCTTCATGAAAGACCTGCTTCTAAAGCAGTGGTTCTCAACCTTCCTAATGCCGTGACCCTTTAATACAGTTCCTCATGTTGTGGTGACCCCCAACCATAAAACTATTTTCGTTGCTATTTCATAACTGTAATTTTGCTAGTTATGAATCGTAATGGAAATATCTGATGTGCAGAATGTATTTTCATTGTTACAAATTGAACATAACCCACAGGTTGGGAACCGCTGCTCTGAAGCTTAGGACCACAATGAAAAGTGAGGGGTTTTTTTTTTTACAAGAACAGGGGGTCTAATCAGTCATGTAAAATCCCCAACACTCCTGCCCATCCATGTATTCATCCTCCTCCTTCTCCTCCTCCTCACTCCCACCCTCCCCTGACAGTCCACAGATGAGGACTTGCTCACACAAGGCAGACCAGTGTCTACATCAGAGCCACATTCAGATTCCTTCCCTTATTAGGACTTGGTCCAAACTCTGGTTTGGTCCCCTGTATCTTTGAGGACAAACAGATGTCACTGGCATCTGATTCCTATGGGAACAGAGATGTTCTAAGTCAGGTTTTGCTTAGACCCCCATTTATCTTGCAAGGCCTAATGTCAAAGCCTCTCTGCTCACTCTCATGAGAATTGTTTTTTTTTTCTTTTTTCAGAAAACTAAGCTGGGGAGAAAATCTCTTGATCAATGTTCTCCCTTATCCCCTACCTGAAACTCAGCTTTTAGAGACTTCCATAGTCCATCATGGGATGGGGAGAGGGGGTTTTCCCTCATAACCTCTTCTGCTAGAAAGTATAATGTCCATTTCTCTAAGCAGAGATGGATGCAGCCCCCACCCTACCACCTTGTGAGAAATCATTCATAGGGTTGTCACACCACATGATGGGGAGGTGAATGGAGGATGAAGGATACTTTTCAATCTGTCATTGCTCTTACTACGGGAGTTACTCACCCATATCTCATTTTCCAGTCATAGAACTGTTTGGTTTTTTTTTTTCTAAATAAAAAATGATCCTCAGAAGTGGGTATTTCTGTGTAAGGTGAATTGATGCCTCATACTTTACAGATAAAAATGAGGCTTCTTCCTCCACTAGCCCCCAAGTTTCCAGGGCACTGGCTGGTCACTGCCCTGTGGGGGATGGGTGAATGGTTTGGCTGGGCTGCAAGAGGATGATGATATACTGTCATTACCTGACAGGTTTCACGTTTCTGCTCAGGATCCACCTTGAAGCAGGACAACTATGGAGTTGCCCCTGAATGTTGACTTCTCCCCTGAAAACGCCTCCCATGGCAACTTGCCTAGATCAACTGTAAACCCCCATACTTAGACTTCCCCTTTCTCCCATCAGTTGGAGAGCCCCCTCAGGATAGGTATCAAGTGTTTATGGAATTTCTGGGTTCCCCAGCGTCCAGTACAGGGACAGTCACACCCCAGAAGCCCAGTATATGCTGGTGGTCTCAATGCTTGCAGGACATGGCTCCTCAAATGGGGCTGTGGGGCAGCGTAAGAGGGGCAAGATGTTTGTATTCATGCTTCCTACATCCCCACTGCCTTGACCTCGCCCCCCCCTTTCCTGCTTGGTCATTCTACTCACCTGAACCCACAAAGCCCCTGCCCAACCCCCTTCCTCCAACACCTTCGGGCGGGCCAATGCAAACCAAGGCAGCACCCGCAGCCCCCCCTTTCTGAATGCGCCCGCCCCCCCCCCCCGCGCTGGGTGAAGCCGTACAGCTGGGAGGGGTCCGCTGCTTAGACACGTGCCAGGATTGGGGGCCAGGTCCCTTGACGCTGAAGGGGCTGGGAGGAGGGTCCATCTCCTTCCCTCTGCAGCTGGCCAACGTAGCTACTCTGCACGTGCCTAAGCTTGGGGCCAGGAAGGCGCTCTTGTGATGCCCCTCCTCCGTCCCCCCCCAGGGAACAACAAAGCTTTCCCACAATTCCTGGCAGATAGAATTCAGGAGGCAAAAACGCAGCTCAGAAAGAAAGCAATGGGAGAGGGCCAAACCCCAAAGTCCCCCTCATCACCCAAGTTAAAGGGGGGGGGAATCTTGCGAAATGAGGCACACAGGACAGTCAACAGAACCCCAAAATCGCCAAGCGGAAGTTCAAGGGGTCTCTCTCCATACCCACATCAGTGGGCCTCTGCCCACCTACAAGCCATGCTTTATGGTTTCCCCACTCCCACCCACTGCAGGGACAGCAAGCTGAGCGTCCAGACCTTAAGTCTGCACCAAACTCAGCCCTTTTCCTTCCTCTCCTAGTAGAGACTCTAGTAAAAATTAAACCGCCAAAAAAAAAAAAATCCCTGGCGCTTTCTTGGCACCACCCAAAGGACAAGAACCAACACAAGGCCCAAGCTGGGCAGGAAGGATTAAAAGGGGGTGGGGAATGGCGTGTTCATCTGGGAAGAAGAAAAAAAATCTAGCCCTGCAGGGGGTCTGGCTGGAGAGACACAAAAGCCAGGCTCAATCCAGGCTCCCCAGGGAGTGATGGGGCCAGGGAGAAGGGGAGAGGTTGAAAGGGAGGGGGCCATGGGGAGGCGGGAGAGTAAATCCTTAGCAGATGATCTGGCTTAGCTCAGCACAACCTTGAGACCCCCAGGGCACCTTGCTTTCTGAAAGATCAGAAAAAAGGCCTAGTTTGGTCAAAAGGGAAAGCCCCCTCTTTCTTTTTGGGGGGAGTGGCTTTTTGGAGGGGAGAAAGCAGGACAATTGGGATTAAGTGACTTGCCCAAGGTCACACGGCTAGTAAATGTTAAGTGTCTGAGGCTGGATTTGAACTCAGGTCCTCCTGACTCCAGGGCTTGTGCTCCATTCACTGTACCACACCTCCCCACCCCAGGGCAGATACCCAAAGATTAGAGAAACGCTTCAAAAAGCAATGGAGGACAGTTATTTGGTGATGACTAGGATCTCAAGATCATAGGAAAACTCTGGTAAAACATATTCCAGTTAATTCTATTTTCTTTCCCTTTTCTTTCACTTGTTTTCCCTAAAAATCCTCCTTCTCCAGGAATTTTTTAAAAATACCATTGAAAGTAGAAAAATGAAATGTCTTGGATGCTTCCAGCTTAGGGTTAAAAAGTAAATGACAGAAAAGAATGAGCCTATCATTTAACCAAAGAAATCAAATGGCATTTTTTGCTGCAAGGACTGTTTTAGGGCCTCATCCTTCAGCCTGGTCTCCCAATTCAGTGATCTCAGGGACCATTAACTAGGTACCACCCATTGCTGGGTCAGGGGCAGGCCACAATGACTGAGGGAGATCTGGAGAGGAGGTCCTGTCCTCACTGGATACCGAGGCCTCCAGGATGTTCCAGATTACATGACCTGAGTGAAACTCAACCTCTTTCTGCTTAGCTACAGGGTGGCTGAGATGGGCCATGGCCCTACTCCCCTCTTTCAGGTTTGTTCCTCAGTTCAGAGGAGTGGCAACAGGAATGGAAGGAAGGCCACAGAATCAGAAGTACTGCCTGAAGGCTTTCTCTTGGGTATGGGAGACACCTAGACCCCGGGAAAGAAGGCTCTCCTTCTCCAAGGTTTTTTAGAAGGTCCACAGAATGGTCATATCTAAGAGAGTGGACCAAACAAGACTTTCCACTGTGTGGGCAATAATAGGAGCCCCAAAGGAAACAGGGAACAGGTGCTGGTCTAACATCTGGCAGCTGTTAGGGAGGGGGGAGAGCTCAGGGATTCCTGCTGATGGTGATGCAGAGCTCTTGGGGAATCAGGCCAGGTCTCATCAGGATCCCCTCTGGTTACAAAGCCTCACATCATTTTGAGCCTGAGCATTGATAACTCCTGTAAGGGCAAATCTCATCTCTCACCAACAGTCAGCCAAGGACCCTGAGCACTAGAGCTTTGGAAATAATGAATTCCACCAGACTTCCTCATTGTACACTGTCCCCAGCCATTAAGGAAGGGAAAAATCACTGTTAAAAAGAGACCTACCTTCCTTACCTCCAGCATGCATTGTTTCAGGGCCTCATCCTTCAATGGCTTTCCCTCATAACCAGCACCTTTCCTCCTCTTCCAGGAAGTTTAGTGCTCATTGTACAGACACAGAAAGTAACAACAGCCCCCACTCTCCCCTCCCTAAAAACCCTAATAGCAATTTCATTGGCAGGCACCGTAATGAGGAGAGGGAATGAAGAGGGTTGGCTGGGTTGGGCTGCATGATGATGATGGCAGTACAGAGTCATTCCTTGACTTCATGGTTGTGCTCAGGCACCACCTTCCTGAGGCAAGAGTTCAGCCCAGAAGCCCCTGGAGGTTAGTGCCTTCTTCTGCCCCTGAGGTCACCTCTTATGCCATTCTGTTTTGCTGAATTGTGTACCCAGATATTTATACTTTATACCCTCCTCCTTTCCCCCATTAGTTGGAGAGGCCCCTTTAGGTATGGACCAAGTGTTTCTGGTTTTCCTGGGTTCCCTAGCGCCCATCCCAGAACTGGCACATCCTGGGAGCCCAGTACATGCTGGTGGTCTCATTCCTACCTCTTCTTCTTACACATGGCACCTCATAGTCAAAGATGGGCAGTACCTGGAATTGTGGCAGCAGCACGGGAGGAGGAGTGGGAAATAATGGGGCAGGGGCAATACATATTTCTGCTTCCTTCATGCTCACTGCCTCGACCTCCCCGCTCCTATAGCCCCATCTCTCCTTGGTCATTCTGCTCTCCTGACCCTGCAGGTCCCATATTTGTCCTCCAGCAAGTTCAGGCCAACTAATCCAAAGCAAGACTTTCCCCTCCCACCCTGCCCTGCCATCTTCCTTCTGGGCTTGCTCCTCCACCTTCACTCTCTCGCTGGACAACAAGATGCACAAGTTGGGAGAGAGGCAGGGCCCCTCCCCTTGTCTCCCCATCCAGGGGAACAACAAAGCCTTCCCATAATTCCTGAAGAAAGAATTCAAGAGGAGAATGCAATCCAGAAGACCCCAGTTCTGGAGGGCCATCCCCCACCCCCTCACTTAAGCCACAGGGTGGGTCCTGCAGAGTGGGTGTACATGGGACAGAGGGAGCAAGAGCCCAGAAATCCCCAGGCAGAAGTGCTAGGTCTACATTCAGTATTCTCGTCAGTGGGGCCCAATCACCTACCAGCCATCCTGGATGGGCTTCCCGACTGCAGGGCCAGCTAGCTGAAGGGCCGGATGCTGAGCCTCAAAGCTCAGCCCTCCCCCTTACTCTTACCGCTGTTGCTCAGTCATTCAGTAATGTCAGACTCTTCAGGAGGCAGTGGACCAAAACTTCTCGTGCTGGTGACAAGCAGGCCCCAGGGATTTTCTTTTTGGTCTTCTACTAGAGGCTGTATGAAAAAGTAAATGATTAAATTTTTATAAATCCCTGGGGCTTGTTTGCCAGCACCCAAAGGAAGAGAAGCAAACCTGGGGCTAGGCTAGGCAGGAAGGATTAAGGGGGGTGGCATGTTCTCCATCATGAAAGGGAGCTTCCAGCCCAGCAGGGGGTCTGGATAGAGAGACACATTCCAGGCTCAACACAGACTCCCTGGGGAGGGATGGGGGCAGGGAGGAGGAGAGAGGATGGGGGGAGGAGGAATCCTGGGCATTTGATCCCCATAACTCATTAAACTTTCTGCAAGAGCACAAGAAAGGCCTGGTTTGGTTCATCCCATGCTACTATAAACTGGAACAATGCTTCCAAGGTGAAGTGGAGGGCAAGGCTTTGGTGGTGAAGAATGTCGAGATCTTGGTTACTATAGGCAAGTCAACTCTATTTTCTTGCCCTTTTCAGTTCTTGCCTTAACACATTTCTTTCTTTTGGCATTTTTTACAGTAAAACAGAGTAAACAAAGAAAATGTGTGTGGGGGGGACTGACTCTTCCTGCTCGATATCAAGAAGTATATAAATTTTAAAAATAGATCTCGCTATTTCACATAAAAAGAAATCAAAGGCAGTTTTTGGTTATTGTTCATTAAACTGAATGGTATCTTTGCTGTTGTTAGGTTGTCTCCCACTCTTCAGGACCCGTGGAGCGTACTGGCCATGGGGTTTTCTTGGCAAAGATGCTGCAGTGGTTTGCTACTTCCTTCTCCAGTGGATTAAGGGAAACAGAGGTCAAGTGACTTGCCCAGGGTCGTATAGCTAGTAAGTGTCTGAGGCAGGATTTGAACTCAGGTCTTCCTGACTCCAGACTCAGCAGTCTATCTACTGAGCCATCTAACTGCCTTACACTGAATATTGGCTTTCTTTTTTTCTCATTTTAATGCCTCATCCTTTTGCTCTGGTATCATAAACCACTAATTTCATGGATTTTTAGCTGGTCAGGTCCATTGTTAGATGGGGGCAGGTCACAGTGACAGAGAGAGACCTGGAGAGGAGTCTACAGGCCAGGGTTGTCTGGCCATAAATCAGGGCTGCAAGGCTCTAGCATCTGCAAGCACCCCAAGACCTTGTGTCCCCTAGAAGCTCGAGGCCTTAGGGATGGCATCCACGTTTTCTAATTAAGTTAATCCAGGTGAGATGCCCTGGAAGAAAACAGACCTCCCTCTGCTGTGCTTCTCAAAGGCTGATTTAGACAAGGGTCACTCACTTCCAACACCAGGTCCCATCTTTAAGCCTTTTTTTCCCTATTCAGAAGAGTCCATTATCAATGGGAGGACACCAAAGACCCAGAAATACTGTCTTAAGGCATTCTCCTAGGCATGACAGCCAGGGAGAACCTGTGAAAAGTGGCCATTGTCCCCTGTTTGGGGCAGGTCCATAGAATAGGCACAGATGGCTTCCCAAAGGTGCTCGTGAAGAGGGCTCCAGGTGCCCATCCCTTTAGGTCAGTTAGGATCTCATCACTGCTTCAGAAAAGGAACCCCTGATGGCCAGGTTTTTTGGTCTCCCTTTGAATCAGCTCAGTGCTCACCACAACTTCAGAAAGGAGACCTTGATATATCAACAATGGGTAGTAGCCATTTTGATGATGCAGAGACACCCCTCCCCCAAATGCCAGGTTTCAAGGGGAAGAAAGCCAAATCCACCTTCATCCCTGCAACACTTACTGAGGGAAGTCAAGGGGATTTCTGTATTGTTCATCTTCCTATACCTCTATAACAGAGCTGTCCATTATTCAGATCATCAAATCAAGTGACTGAAAGGGCTCAGGGAATGTGTGTGTGTGTGTGTGTGTGTGTGTGTGTGTGTGTGTGTCTGTGTGTGTGTGTGTGTGTGTCTGTGTGTCTGTGTGTCTGTGTGTCTGTGTGTCTGTGTATGTTTGTGTGTGTGTTTATACAAAATGAAGGAATGAAGAAAGAAAGAAGGAAAGAAAGAAAGATTCATTCAGCACTTTTTATGTGCAAAATTCTATGCCAAGCACTGGGGTCACAGACTGACCTGGCTCCAAAGCATTTTAAATTCTTTTGGGGGAGATCATAATGAGGGGTGAGGACAGCTACAATTCAGATGGAGAGGTCCCAAGGAACTTAGAGTACAGCATCAAAGCAGAGGCTAATGCCTCTTCTTTAATGTCATTTCTACTGATAAAATCATAGCTATTTCTGAAGGTGAAACATTCAATAGTTGCCTGAGACTTTGGGTAGAAGAACTTTCTTTTCTGACTTCAGTAGCTATTGTCTGGAGCCACTGCAGGACCCATGACCAGGAAATATCTCCACAGTGGTTCCTTCCCAAGATGATCTCTGGGGACCTTGGGCTGCTCCTGGACCCCAGGGCCTGGGCTGTCTCCAACATGGTCTAAGAGGAGATGGTAGTCAAGGTAATGACAGAAGCCTGACCCTCCTGGCACATGCTGGCTCCTCTCTCACCCCAGGGGGCCTTGCTCTTTCGGCTGGGCTGGCTTCTCCTTCGCCCTATGGGTGGCAGTTGGTGGGCAGGGCTGGGTCCTGATCCATGGGAATTGTTTCCTTAGATCAGTGGTTCTCAACCTTGCTAATGCCGCGACTCTTTAATACAGTTCCTCATGTTGTGGTGACCCCCAACCATAAAATTATTTTCATTGCTACTTCATAACTGTAATTTTGCTACTGTTATGAATCATAATGTAAATATCTGATATGTAGGATATATTTTCATTGTTACAAATTGAACATAACCCACAGGTTGAGAACCGCTGCCTTAGATGATGACTGTGAGGGCAGAACTGGAAGCAGGACCTAACGCCACTCCCTGGGGTTTTTTGTTTATGTGCCTTTTGGTGGCAATTTGTCAGGACTTGGTGGTAGCTGTGGTGGTGAGGAAAGTGGACTCCATCTCTACAATCACATCTCCCTATAACAATACCTCTGGGGGTGCCCTAGAAGATCTATAACGATCAATCAGTCTCAATCTCTCTGTGTCTGTCTGTCTGTCTGTCTCTCTCCCTCTCTCTCTCATCTCCTCTCACACATACTCTCACCAGTTATTTGCAAATAGAAAGGGTTATGAATAATGGGTTAGTTCATTCATTCAAATAATCAACACCCAGTTCATCTGCCCAGGAAGGGTTTCTCTGTTTCAAGTCAGATGCTCCCCCCCACCCCTGGCCCCTTGTCCCAGAACAGAAGCTCACATTCCAGGATGGAGGAAATGGCAGCCTCAAGTCATCCTACCCAGCCTGGTTCCAGTTTTGGTTCTTGTCCTTAGTGTGCTGGCAGCTGACTGAGAGGAAAGGCAGGTTCTTAAGCAGATTCAGGAATTCAGCACACCTTCTGTGAGGTGGGGGGGGGGAGTCATCAGAGACCCAAAGGTGACTAGGACAGCAAACACCCACTGATGTGAACTTTTACCTGGAGATTTCTGGGGGAACTTGGCCACTGTCCCACTTATGCTCCCTGGTCATTGGGCTGTTTGGGGACATTTTTTCCTATTAAATTGATTCTGTCAGGAATTCTGAGAATTCTTTATTGTTCCATGGGGTGAGGAGTCAGGGAAAGTAGGCCTCCCTCACCACACCCCATGTGACAGTGAAGAAAAGTCCAGTTGATTTGTAGGAGTGTGAACAGCTGACAAAGGAGTGATGGAACAAGTGAGAGACAGAAGGGACAGGTTTGGGGGGCAGTAGTGGGAGGGCCTGCTCAGCCTGATGGCACTGGCAGAAGTACACGGAGGTGTTGTGGTGGGCATGGGAGCTCAGGGTCAGGAAGACAAAAAAGGCAAGGAGAGGTGGAGGCAGTGAGGAAGATGGAAGCCTAAATGCACCTTGCCCCCCCTTCCTCCCCTCCACCTCTCACTGTTGCTTTAATACCTGTTGCTGCTTATCCTTGATTCTGAGGTGCCACATTCTGCAAGAAATGAGATCACTTGCATTTATTTGGTGACCATTATGCCAGTTCCTTTACTGGGTACTGGGGAGACCAAGAGAGCCAGAAAAACTTCTTCCCTGACCTCAGGAGCTCACAGCCTAAAGGAGGAGAATAATATTTGTTAAGAAACTAGGTATATAAGTGATCTTGGCAGGATGCCAAGGGAGGCCTGCTTAGAGTGGACAAGACACTAGCATCCAAGAGCAATTGAGCAGTCCTCAGGATTCTAGAAGCTGGTACTTGCGTGGAAATGTGACGGAAGTTAGATCATCATGTTGTACTTGCCACCACCTTGCAGCCCAGCTGGCATATCCTCCCCCACAATCCCAACTATGCCAGGCCTCTACACTTGGGCTTTGGGGGCTGGTGGGAAGCGGCTGGAAACACTTCTTCCATCTGGTGAGGGTGCTTCTGGCACCTGGATCTATCAGATGGGGAGACACAAACTATATCCTGGACACAGAATCCCTGGATAGGGCCTTCTCTGGACTATGAAGTGAATGAGCTTGGGATATACTTAAAATACTATTATACCTATACACCATGGAGGAACAGAAGAAAACCCTGGAAAGGAGATCTAGCCAAGTGTGGTAAAGACCTCAAACCCACAAACCTTTTAGCAGCTTCCACTCCCATGTCAGAGTGGGGCGTGGGACAGGGGTGGAGTAAGGATGACAGTGATGTCCAAATCATGTGGTAGCTTCAATCAAGTATTTTCAAATTAATAACTCCTTGTTTTGGGAATTTATCTTAGTCATTTTCCTAAAAATCTGCTTTGTACTATGCTGTTTTTGTTTTTGTTTGTTTTTGGTAAAAATTCATCAGTCAATAAACTTGAAAAAACCTCTTCTTCCCTGAGGCTGAGATCCTGCTCCCATGACATCATGGATTGTTGGCTAGTCAGGCCCATTGTTGGGTAAGAGGCAGGTCCCAATTACTGAGGGAGATGTGGAAAGGAGACTGGTTAACTTAGAGCCTGGACACAGACAAGGCCAGAAGTCAGTGCTTCACTTGTTCATTCACCCAGATTAATCCCATTAGGACCTAATGTCCCTGGGAAGCCTGAGTCCCTGGGGATAGCAAGCTCAATTCAGAGTGAGGCCTGCACATCTTCCAGTCCATCACATCTCAGGGGTGAAAATCTACCTGTCTCTGCTTTGCTGCTTCTTGGCTGAACTAGATCCAGTTTCCTGCTTTCCCTGGTTCATCTTCACATCTTTCCTATCCAGAGCCATGGCTGCCTGTACGGACATCAGCCACAGTCCCAGAAGCAATCCTGGAAATGATTCTGCTAGGGATGAGGGCTTAGAGGACCCAGTGAAAGGAGGCTGCACTACTGAGATCCTGTGGATGGTCCAACCAGTGAGCAAAGAGGAGGCCGTGAAGGAGACTCCAGCAGCCACTTTGGTTGCTTTGGTGCATCTCAGCGCTCACCACCCCTTCAGAAATGAGGCCCCCCCAACCACAGGCACTTTGTAGTTTATCCAGGTGGTGAGGGAGAGCTGCTCTCAGAGCCCACTTTCCATGTCAATGAGAGCAGCAGCCCCAGTGATGCTTGGGACACTTGCTGAGACAAGTCTAGGTTTTTTCTGTTATTGTATGACATCCTACAGCTCAGTCACAGGCCTTCCTGTATTCTGATAATCAAAAAAAGTGATTAAAATTTGTGTGTGTATATCTATGTGTCTTTAGTGAATGAATGATTGATTGATTGAATGAAGGAAGCATTTACTGAAGCAGTTCAGTGTGCAGAGTTCTGCACCAGGCACTGGGGTGACAGACAGAAAAGTAAGACTGTCCTGGCTCCAAAGAATCTTAAATTCTCCTGGGGAAGACAAGACTTAGGGTCAGTGAGTTACAATTCATGGAGAGGTCCCCTGGTCCTTAGGGTGCAGCAGTAGAACACACACTAATGCTTCTTCTTTAATGTTATTTCTGCTGGTAAAATCATACCTGTTTCCTAGGTTGACCCATTTCTCAGTGCAAAAGGCTTTGGGTATAAAAACTTGTCACAGTTCTTCCCTATGTCAGCCTTGATTTTGGTCATTGCCCAATAGATGCAAGACACTGAAAAATCAGATACAACTTGACAGAGAAGCAGAGACCCAGTGAGGGCAGTAAAGATCCCTGTGCTGAGGAGGAAGCACGGCCAGTTTTTCAGAGAAGGCCAAGGCTGTGCTGGGCAGGATGAGCTGGCAAGCCCTTCAGAACTCACCACCAAAGACTGTACTGCTGCACAGCTTTGCAAGACTGTGGAGAGCTCAGGGGGAAGGCATTCCCCATATCCTTCCTCAGTGATTAGGGACAACTCTATTGGCGACTGAAAGAAATAAGAGAAATACTGTCTTCTGGAAATTGAGATGAGGTGGAAAGAACACAGGAAAATATCAGAGATGGAGCATACTCTGCTGCCCATGACAATAGCTACAGGGCTACCTGAGCAGGTGGCAGTTAGTGCAAGGTTCTCTGCTCCTCAGCAGCCCCCCAGCGTACACCCTGCTGCTGACAACACTGACTCACCCTGGAGCCTCCCCTCCCCTGCACTGGTCCAGCACTTTGTCTGTCCCCTCTGCCTGTGGCTCAGCAGGTCCAAGGATGGTTTCTGTCATTTGGGGATTGGTGAATGGTGGTGGCATGGGTGGTCCTTCAGCTTCTGGGAGGTGGAAGTGACCAGAGCCCTCCCCAACCTTTTGCTCTTGGGGCAGAGTTCTCAGGCAGAGTCTGGCCCCATGACCCTCAGTCACCCTCAAAGCCCAGCTCTGAGGCCTTTTATTATGGGAATCTGAAGATCTTCCCGGGCCCCTAGGCCCTTTGATTGGCTTAAGTGGCTCTGAGAACCTTCCCTGATTTGAAAGTATACTCTGCCCCCTAATAGGCTGAATGTGGTCACATGGAGCCTGTGGCAGGAGGCTTGTTCTTCAGGAATGCCCACTCCTTATTACTTTGTGATTAGGCAGTGGGTCAAGAGGCCTGTGGCAGTCTCTGATCCAGGAGAAGGCTATATATACTGCTGATGTGAGGTTTTGTTCACTTTGGAAAGAGTTGTGTGATTTGGCCAGGTGAGACTCTGGGAAGCCGTTGAGCCCCCTCAGCTTTGAAAAACCCAGATGTTGGTGCTTCACTCTCTGGTAACTGAATAGGTATGGATGTCATGGTCAGACGGTTGGAATCCCATCTGCTGATCTGTTTCTTTGTCTGCTTGTAACTTCTGCTTGTAACTTGTGTTTGTATTCTGTTTACATTTTCTGAAGTTCAGGGTGCTGACTTTTTCCCCTGAACTAGGTAAATGATATTTGTTTGATTGATTAAAGTAAGATTGTTAACCCTTTTTGAGTTGCTTTCCTTTAGAAAAGCAGATCTAAGAACCTGTGCTAGCAGCCACCCTGGGTATGCTAGGGTGTTTGCTGATATGCTTTTGCAGAGGGTCCTACAATCACTGCTATCCAAGAGGATTTGAATGAAAAGATTCTACATCAGAGAAAACCTAAAAAGGAGGCTTAGTGGTGAAGGATGTCAGGATAACCTGGGCTCCGTGAGAAACCTGACTTCAACTTCTCTGCTCCAGAGGGATGGGATGGGAATGGCACCTGGTGGTGCTCAGAAATAGAGTGGACTAAGCAAGAGTTTGGACTGTGTCAGTGATGGATAATAAAAGGAATCCCAGTGCAAATAAGGCACAGATATGGTCTACGTTCTGGCAGCAGGTGGGGAGAGAGGGGACCTAGGGAGATGCTGCTGCTGCTGCAACAGATATTTTGGCAGTTTTTAACAGGACAGATCAGACCCCTCCCCAGTAACAAATCCTCATATTTTTCTAATCCTTAGCATTAATCATTGTAAGAGAGACAAGTCTTCTTCTCACCAACAATAAAGAGGCAGGGAATTACTGAGCCCTCTCAGTCCCCTTATTTGATGATGTGAAGGGGCGCCATTACCAATGATTTCATGACAAGCCATTTAGATGTACTTTTGACTTGCTTCAGTACGTGTCCCTTTCTTCCGCCTGAAGCATGCTATTCAGGAACATCTCTGCTGAGTTAAAATGATGAGTACCCGTTGTCTGTGGCAGTCTGATTTTGCAGTGGGTAGAGAGTACTGGACCTGGGGGCCAGAAGAACTGAGGTTAAATGTGGTCTCAGACTTAGTAACTATGTGACCCTAGGCAAGTCACTTAAACTCAGTATATTTCCTCCAATGCAAATAGGGGATAATAATAGCACCTACCTCCCAGAATTGTTGTGAGGAATAAAAGACATAATATTTTCAAGGCATTTAGCATCATGCCTGGCTCACCATAGGCACTAAGAAAATGCTCATTGTGAAGCTTCAAGAAGACACTGGGTACTGGGGTGCTTGCAGGGGCTGGAGTGGAGCAGTGATGATTTCTGGGCTTGTCAGGATCCAGGTTTAAACCAAGTCTGGGCCCCAGTCTCTTCTGAAGATCTCCCTCCATAATGTGACCTTCCCCTGACTCAAAAGTAACCTTTAATGTGCTGACATCTTCCCAAAGAAAGAAATTAACACAATCCATATATGATTGTTTAAAGCAGGGGATGGAGGGTGTGTTTCTGGTGTTTTGGGATCTTTTTCCCCTCCAAGATTGAAAACATTCAAGATATTTAATTTCTCTACATTCTATATTGTTGCACAAAAATGCCGGTAGAAAAAGAATTTGCAGGGAAACAACTAAAACAAAAGAGACAGACCACATCATTGAAGTCTGAATCTGTTTTATCAGCCTTTACCTATGATAGCCAGGATTGCCAGATCATTGCCATTGCCAAGGCTCTGAACTTCAATCCATCTTTTAAAGAGTTCTGGAGCTCCTGCTAGGGTGGAATGAGAAGATTTTCCCTTGTCACCAAACCAGCCCTCCCCTGGACCCCTTCCTCCCCTGCTCGTCCCCCCCCCCTCCGCCCACCTTTTTGCTCTTCCAGAAAATATAATAGATTTCGGAAGTTTATATGGCAGAAAGGAGTTCAACCAGGTCATTTGCCCAAGCATTACTTACATGCCCCAAAATTCCCCACACCCTCCACTACTCACCAGGGAGTCTGTGGGAAGCTTGGACTTTGCTGATCTCCAGTGAGGGCCCGTGCTGTGCTGGACACTCACTTCTCCGATGGAGAAAATGGCCCCCTCAGTCCAATCTGCCCAGCATGGTTCCAATTTTGGTTTTTGTCCTCGAGATGATGGTAACCAGACCCCAAGGATTGTCTTTCTTTTTTCCCTTCCCTTTTCCCTTCTTTTTTCTTTCCTTCCTCCCTCCCTTCCTCCCTCTTTCCCTCCTTCCTCCCTCCCTTCCTCTTTCCCCCCTTCTCTTTCCTCCCTCCCTCTTTCCTCTCTCCCTCCTTCCTCTTTCCTCCCTTCTTCCCTTCCTATTTCCTCCCTCCCTCCCTTTTTCCTCCCTCCCTCTTTCCTCCCTCCCTCCCTTCCTTCTCATACAGCCATAAATACACAGAGCAGGAGAGTAAGGGGAAGGACAGAGATTTAAAGTCTCAGTTCCTGACCTTCAGCTTTCTGTCCCATGGGTGGGAGTGATCATGTGGGACAAGTATGGCTGCAAGCCAGGCAAAGACCCCCTGCAGTGAGAAGACACGCCCTACCTGGAAGTTTCTAGAGCGGCCCTGACCCCTCAACAATCACTTGCTCATGTTTAGACCCTTTAATTTCAAGGGGATACAATATGGGGGAGGTCCCCCCAGAATCGTGTTTCTGGATTTTTTCTGCTCTTACATGGGTCAGGAATTCTCTGAAAGCTTGGTGGTTGTTCTGGGTGGGGAGGCAGGGGCAGGAGGAGGGCCCTCTTCAAGCCCCCACGGGCACGTGCAGAGCAGACCAGGGTCCTGGGGAGCATGCGAAACGGCTTGGGGGGGGAGGGCGGAATGGGGGGCTGTCGTTGGCGGTTGAGTACCTGCTGCGCGAGCATGGAGCGCGAGGTGCGGCTGCTGGTCCTTCTGAACGCGTCCCACGAAGTGGGGGGGGGAGGGGCGAGGCGCCAGGTGGGGAGGGCCGAATGGCCAAGGTTGGGGGGGGGGTGGAATGCAGCAGGGAGCAGAGAAGCCCGCATGCACGTATGTGCCCAGACTTCCTTCCTCCCCTCCCCTCTCCGATGTCACAAGATGCCCCTTGACTTTGAGGTGCAGTGTTCTGCAAGCGGGAAGCCAGATGCATGTGCTGGGCCAGTACCCGTGGTAGCTGCTGGGGGCCAAGGGAGGAAGAAAGAGCAGACACCGGGCCTAAGAGGGTTCTGCTAAGGAGGGCCGTATGGCACGGGAGGTGATTCAAGAGAAGGCACTCACCTCCAGAGGCCCCGGGCCATTCCTGCTGTTTCAGGAAGGTCATCCTGAATAAGGGAAGTTGGAGAATGACTCTGAAGCTCCCTCAGCATCACGGCCAGCAACCCAGCTACCTCCCCGCCCCCCCCCCCTACATGGGTTAGCCAGTGTTAGCAATTTTGGGGTGCAGACTGTAGGGTGTGAGGGCTGTAATTATTTTCCATATGTGAGAAATGAGCATTAAACTTTGAGGCAAAAGAAAGTGCTGTTAGTGATGGAAATGCTCCCTCTCCCAGCTGCTTCTGAGGGTAGAGGTCCTTAAGGGGGAGATTCAGGGAAGAGGAAAGGGATCCCTGTGATCCTGAGACCATCTTATCTCCTTTTTGAAACTCTTCTTCCTGGGAGCCTTGAGGAAACAGTCTTTGCCCAGTGGCTGCAACAGCCAAACAGCCTGGAGATCTAGGCCTCCCTTTCTGAAGCTTTGATAAGAACCAAGCTCATCCAAAGGGATGGCCAAATGGAACCCTCTTTCTGGCATTACCCTGAACATCACCTATAGGAGAAAGCCTTTCAGGCAATACAGTCTGCCAAGGGTTGGGATAGAGAAACAATAATCCCAGATGGACCAAGAGGCGTGAGAACCTCTGTCCAAATCACTGAAAAAGAATCACAGCAAAGGGAGGTGGATTTTCATCTAGAGTCTTACCTAGAACCACTTGTAGTCTTAATTATAAAAGGGGAAAACCATCCTCAGGGAATCAGGGTTTAAGGGGCCACCAGGTCCTGTGAGGGTTGGGCAGGGTGGAGGCCTGCAGCCCTGACCCCTCACATTGACTGTGTTGAGAACTAAGTCAAGCTTGGGCTGGAGGCTCCATGGAGATCTTCTGGAATGGTGACCTGTGCCCCTACCTAACAATGGGCCTTACTAAAATTCCACGATGACATTGGCCCATGATGTCATGTCCAAGGATGAGAGTTTTTAAAAAATCACCTTTGATTTCTTTTAGGTGAAAAAGTTGGATTTGTTTTACTCTTAATTTTTGAATGCTGAATAGGAAGACTCTAAAAAATGTAACTGAATCTCCATGATTTGTTATTATATGATAAATATCAGCAAAAAAAGGAGTTTCAAGGAAGGACCAACAAAAGGGAAAGGAGATAAAATTTCAAGTTGATTAAATTTTACCCAATTTTGCTTTGATAAACATGGTTTTGAGATGCTTGTCATACCCAAGCCACTAGCCTCTACTACAGTGGTTCTCAACCTCTGGGTTGTGACCCCTTTGGGGGTCGAACGACCCTTTCACAGGGGTTACCTAAGACCATCATCGGAAAACACATATTTCCGATGGTCTTAGGAAACAAGACAGGGCTCCTCTATCTGTGTCCAGGCGGGTCCGCCCACATATGAGTATTAAAGGATAGCAGCATTAGGAAGGTTGAGAACCAGTTCTACTATTTCTTCTAAGGATTCCTTAAGTCCTTGGTGGGGTGCTATGAGTGAGGCCTTTCTTCTGCTCTTCAGAAAGTGTAAGATATTCTGGAGGTTGCAAGGTACTGCTGAGCTCAGCCAGGTCATCTATCCAGGACTTCCCCACCTCCCCAAAACCTCCCCTCCACCCTCCATGCCTCCTCATGGGGTCTATGTTCAGCCTGAAGTGTGCCTCCTGCCAGGGAGACCCCCTGCTGTGCTGGACACTCACCTCCCTGGTGGAGACAATGGCCCCCTCTTAGGCCACCCTGCCTAGCCTGGTCCCAGCTGTGGTTCTTGTCCTTGGGGTGCTGCCAAATGGGCTCCAGGGGTTCTTTGTTGATGTAATTGTTTTTAACTAAAGCCTCTGGAAGAAGACTAAGCCTCCAAGGGCAGAGACTTGAGCAGGTTCAGGGTTGAAGCAGGTTCCTTCTCAGCTTTCTCTCCCTAGGGAGTGAAGTGAGGGGATCATCAGAGATACAAGGGTATCCAGGAGGAAGGCAGGGTCCCACTGAGCTGGTGACGTCTAGGCTAACTTGGATATATCCTGGGTAGATCCCTACATTGAAAGGGGGATGAGATGGGTGTTTCACCAGCATTGGCATGATTCTGGATTTTTCTCCTCTTTAATTCATTCTGTCAGGAATTTGGGGAAGACTTTCTTATCTCCCTGGTTGAAGAAGCAGCCCACACCCAGTCCATGTTCATGAGCAGAGCAGCCCAGTGCCAGGCAGGAATGTGGATGGGGAAATGGTGGGATGGGTGGGAGGTTGGGAGCAAGAGAGAGACTATGGGGGCACCAGTAGGAACGAGATGATGATTTATCTTGGGGGGTTATCAGTAGCAGGGCAGTTACTGGTCAGCCTGAAGGTGTTGGAGGAGGCCAATGCACATGGTGTTTTGGGGGTGCAGGGACCAAGTCAGAAGAGCAGAAGACCTGAGGAAGGGTACAGAGGGAGAGGATGGTGGCAGCCTGGATACCCCTTGTACCCTCTTCTATCCTTCTACCTGTCACTGCTGCTGCAATGCTAGATCCTGCTCATCCTTGGCTTTGAGGTGCCACGTCCCCCAGGAAAGGTGGCTGCTAGCATTTACTGAGCACCCAAGATGTTGCTGTCTCTGTGCTAAGCCTAGAGAGCCCAAGACAGCCAGCAAAGCTTGTTCCCTGTCCTCTGGAAGTCCAGGGTCTAAAGCGGGAGGAGACAACCTCTCCAAAAGTAGATGCCTATGTGATTTAGGTACACTCTCAGAGCAGAGAAAGGGGGTACCTGGGCAGTCCTCAGGCTCCTAGAAGGTGATGATTGAGTGGAAACATGAAGGAAACCAGGGAATGACCTTGTACATGTCTCAGTCCTTACCATCCTGAAACCCAAACCGAAATGTGCCAGATCTGTACACTTGTAATTTGGGGAACTATTGGGAAGGACTACAAATACTTCCATCTGAGTTGGGAGTTTCTAGCCCCTCAAGATGTCTGACTGGAGAGAGACAAACTCCATCCTGAATACAACTTCTCTGGATTTGACCTCTCTGGATTTGTTGGGGGAGGATATAGGGAGATCATGGCGAGAGAAGAATTGGGCCCATGGAGTGGCCAAGCTGCACAAGTCTGTAGAACACCCACTATGTATGAACTCTGTGGAAGTCCCTAAGAAAGGCCAAACAAGGGGAGGAGGCCCCTTTGGGAAAATATCCTGTACCTAAATCCTTTTAGCAGCTTGTACCCCTGAAAAGGAGTAGGGACTGGGCTAGGAAGGAGAGATGACAGTGATCTCCATGGCCAGGAATACTTTGAATGAAATATTTTAACAATTAAATCTTTTTGGTTTTTTGACTTTTATTTCAATCATTTTCCTAAAAATCCTTTTGCTGTGCTTCTTTTTGTTTGGTTTTTTGGAGTTTTAGGGTTTGTTGGTGAAAATTCATCAATGAAAAACTTAAAAGCCTCCTTCTTCAAACTGACATCACTCTCCAATGACATCACAGATTTTTGGCTAGTCAGGCCTGTTGTTGGGTAAGGGTAGGTCACAATTACTGAGGGAGATCTGGAGAGAACACCTGAGCCCAGGCTTAATCAGGGCCTGGACAAAGACAAGGCCAGAAGTCAGTGCTTCACTTGTTCATTCACCTTGATTAATCCCATTAGGACCTAAAGTCCATGGGAAGCCTGAGTCCCTGGGGATAGCAAGCTCAATTCAGAATGAAGCCTATACATCTTCCAGTCTATCACATCCCAGGGATGAAAATCTACCTGTCTCTGCTTTGCTGCTTCTTGGCTGAACTAGATCCAGGTTCCTGCTTTCCCTGGTTCATCTTCACATCTTTCTCATCCAGAGCCATGGCTGCCTATATGAACATCAGCCACAGTCCCAGAAGCAATCCTGGAAATGATTCTGCTAGGGATGAAGGCCCAGAGGACCCAGTGGAAGGAGGCTGCACTACTGAGATCCTGTGGATGGTCCAACCAGTGAGCAAAGAGGGTTTGCAGGAGGAGCCCATGAAGGAGAATCCAGTAGCCACCCCTTTGGTGCAGCTCAGTGCTCACCACCCGTTCAGAAAGGAAGCCTCCAATCATAGGCACCTGGTAGTTATATATGTGGTGAGGGAGAGCTGCCCCAGGGGTGCCATTTTCCAGGTCAAAGTAAGCAGCAGCCCCAGTGTCCCAAGGGTCACTGAGAAAGGTCAAGGTTATTTCTGCATTATCATCCTACAGCTCTCTCATAGGGGCCTCTTTATTCTGATCATCAAATAAAGTGATTAAAACCTGCATGTGTACATCGTATGTGTGATGGCTAACTTGGATAGACTGGGCTCCTCTCAGGCAAGCAGAGTTTTAAGACAACTCCAAAAGACTCATGATGCAAAGAGATGTCCACATGCAGAGAAAGAGCTGCAGAGTCTGAATGCAGAGTGAAGCAAACTACCTACTCTCTCTTTTTCTTGTTTTGCTTTCTCTTTCTTAATGTCCACTCCATTGGTTGTAATTCTTCTTTCCAACTTGACTAATGTTTAATGTGAAGGTATTTGTAGAACCTATATTGGATCACATGCTGCCATGGGGGGTGGTGGGGGAGAAAATTTGAAACTCAAGCGATTGTGGAACTGAATGTGGTAAACTAAAAGTAAATAAATAAATTTTAAAAACCTGTGTTCGTGCGCTCCCACACTCGAGCACATGTCTTTAGTGAATGAATGATTGATTGATTGAATGAAGGAAGCATTTACTGAAGCAGTTCAGTGTGCAGAGTTCTGCACCAGGCACTGGGGTGACAGACAGAAAAGTAAGACTGTCCTGGCTCCAAAGAATCTTAAATTCTCCTGGGGAAGACAAGACTTAGGGTCAGTGAGTTACAATTCATGGAGAGGTCCCCTGGTCCTTAGGGTGCAGCAGTAGAACACACACTAATGCTTCTTCTTTAATGTCATTTCTGCTGGTAAAATCATACCTGTTTCCTAGGTTGACCCATTTCTCAGTGCCGAAGGCTTTGGGGTAAGAACTTTCTTTTCTGGATTTTCAGTAGCTCCTGTAGGAGCCAAGGCCAGGCTGCTTCTCCACAGGGGTTCTTCCCACAATGATCCCTGGGCACCCTGGGCTGTTCCTGGACTGCAGGGCCTGGGCTGCCTCCTTCATGGTCTGAGAGGAGATGGTGGTCATGGTGATGAAGGGAGCCTGACCTTCCTGGCACATGCTGGCTCCTCTCTCCCCCTAGGGGGCCTCACTCTTTCAGCTGGGCTGGCTTCTCCTCTGACCTGTGGGTAGAAGTTGGGGGGGAGGGCTGGGCCCTGATCCATGAGAGTTGTTTCCTTAGATGATGACTGATGGCTAATATGGAAGCAGGACGTGTGTTCTAGGGGGCTGCTACCACTCCCAGGGCTCTTCTGTTTACATGCTTTTGGGGAGACATTTGTACAGCCTTGGTGGTGGTGGTGAGGAAGGTAGGCCCTATCTCTACAATCATGTCTCCCCTTAATGATGGTGATGAGGGTGGCCTAGAAGCTCCACGAGAATCTCAATATCTCTGTCTCTGTCTCTGTCTCTCTCCCTCCCTCCATCCCTTCCATCTTTTTTCCTCTCCTCTCCTGTTTCCTGTCTCTTCTGTCATTTCCAAACCCTAAGCTTTTCCTGTTAAGCCAATGTATTAAAGCACTCCTCAGCTGAGGAACTGTACACAAGTCCTCACTATGCCAGCCTTGCTTTTGCAGTGAGCAAGTGAGATACATCTTTACAGAGAAGTAGGGACCTGGTGAGAGCCAGCAAAGATCCCTGTGCTGAAAGCAAGCATGAGCCATTATTTCAGGGAAGACCAAGGTGGTGCTGGGCAGGATGAGCTGGGAAGCCCTTCAGAACTCATCACCAAGGACTGCACAGTTCAATGTCTTTACAGAAATATGGAGATTTCAAGTGGAGGGCATTCCCTACCTCCTTCCCTATTCTTAAGGGGGTGCCAAACATTAAGGACTCTGATGAACTAAAGGCTTCTTCAACAGAGTGCAGCTGCCCAAAGTTTCTGCCCTCAAATAGCCCCACAACACTCACACTGCTGCTGATGCCTCATCAGAGAACCACCTAAGAGGGAGGCTTTGTGGTTAGGGAAGTAAGAATAGCCTGGGCTCCATAGGAAACCTGACTCCAACATCACTGATCCCACTGAGTCTGGATAGGAAGATCACCAGGGGGTCCTTAAAGAGAGAGTAGACCAAACAAGAGTTTCCACTGTGTGAGCAAGAAAAGAAGGAATTCTAATGGAAACAGGGTGCTGGAAACAGGAAACTGGTCTACCTTATAGTACCGAGTGAGAGAAGTACACATTAGGGGGATGCTGCTGAGGGTGATGAAGAGGTATTTGGGGATTTGGGCAGTTCTCATCGGGTCCCTCCCTAGTTATAAATGACTTGCTAATGACGGCAGACAGTCATCATTAGGGAAAGAATCATTGCTTAGAGGAGGCCCACCTTCTTCACCTCCATCAGCCACAACTGCTGACCAACTGGCACACACAGACAAATATTATCACTAGATCCCTTGCAGTAAAAGTCACACCAGCCCACCCCATTGTGCTTCCCGCCAAGCCAGGACAGTCATCTTCCCATGAAGCAGTTCCTGTAGAAAAGGGACCAGCAGTCCCCAATAACTGACAACCAACTGCCACACCTAGGGCAGGCAAGTCAGGCAAGCTGAAGGAGCAAGGGACCCTGAGGAGGCCAGGTAAGTCAGGCCTTTACTACCACCTTGCCTCATTGCTTTGGTGAAAGAGAGCTATCCCCTGATTGCTCGATTTCAAGCGGAGGAGAGTTTGGGACACTTGCTGAGCTAAGGATATTTCTGTATCCCTCATCATCTTGTGGATCTGCCTTAGGGCCCCCTTCATACTTATCATCCAATAAAATGATTGAAAATCCACAGGGTCTTCCCTCAGGCACTGATGGAGAGAACCCAGGACTCTTAACTCAGGAGCCTTAAAAATAATGGTTCCAGCCTGGAGCCCCCAGCCCTCATTCAGGGACAGACCCCCCCCTGTGGAAATGCAGCCTGGCAATGGCTCCTGCAGGGCCTAAAGCCTCACACCCAGAAAAGCAAGTTCTTGCCCCCAGAGTCTTTGTCTCTGTCCAATGGGTCAATCTCATTGATGGATATGATTTTATCACTGGAAATGACAGTAGAGACAGTATCTGCTTTGCTGCTGTACCCTAAGGACCATGGGACTTTACATTAGCTGTCGCTATTAGAATATAAGCTCCTTGAAGGCAGTGACAATCTTTTCTATTTGTATCCTCAGTGCTTAGTCCAGGAATCTACATATAAAAATTGTTATAAATAAAGGCTTTATTCATTGATTCATTCAATTCAATCAATCCCTCAGTTGATCTGCCCAGGAAGGGTTTTTGTGTTTCCAGTCAACACCCTCCCATGCCCTTACACACACACACACACACACACACACACACACACACACACACACACACACACACACACACAGATCTACTGGGACAGAAGCTCACATTTGTAGCTGGAGGAAATGACAGCCTCTTAATCTGTCCTGCTCAGCTTAGTTCCAGTTTTAGTTCTTGTCCTTGGGGTATTGGCAGGCAGCATCTGGTGTTCCTATCTATCTATCTACCTACCTATCTATTTTTGTTGCTCTTTTAAAAAGTTTAATATTTTATTTTGCCCCAACTACATATGAAAAACAACTTTTAACATTCTTTTTTAAAATTTTGAATTTAAAATTCTCTCTCTCCTTTCCACCTCTCCCCTCTATTTGCGAAGGCAGTTTCATATAGGTTATAGATGTACAGTCATGCAAAAAAATATTTCCATATTACTCATGATGTGAAAGAAAACATGGACCAAAAAAAAAAACCCAAAACACCAAGAGAAATAAAGTTTTAAAAAAAGTATTCTTTGATCTGCATTCAGGTTCCATTAGTTTTTTTCTCTGGAGGTAGACAGCACTTTTGTCATAAATCCTTTGGAATTGTATTGAATCATTGTATTGCTGAGAATAGCTAAGTCATTCACAGCTGATTATAGTACAATATTGCTCTTACTATGTATAATGATGCCCTGGTTCTGCTCATTTCACTTTGCTTCAGTCAGTTGTCTTCCCATGTTTTTCTGAAACCATCCTGCTCATCATTTTTATAGTATAATAGTATTCCATCATAATCATATACTGTAACTTGTGGAGCCGTTACCCAATTGATGCGCATCCCCTCAATTTTCAGTTCTTTGCCACTACTAAAAGAACTGCTATAAATATCTTTTGTACATATAGATAGGTCCTTTTCCATCCAGTGATCCTATTTTTAAATATATAGTCTGTACCAGTTGAGTAAGAGAAAGGGCAGGGACTCAAGTAGGTCCAGGACCCCAAACCTCAGTTTCTGTTCCCAGGGTGAGAGGGGGTGTCATCAAGGATACAAGGGTAGCTGAGGGCAGGGCAAGGACCCACTGATGTGAGTATGGAATGGGAGACCTGGAACTTTGACCTGGAGGAGGTATTGGGGAGACCTAGAGAAGAGACTGGAGATCAGGCTTGTTTTAAACTTGGATAGGGATAAGCCCAGAAATCAGAGCTGCAGGCTTCCACCCTCCCTGAGCCCTACAGAATATAGTGTCCCCTTGAAGCCTGAGATCATAGAAATGGCTTCCACAATTGATGATGAGGATTACAGGTTCAGTTCAGAGGCCCCGGATAAAAATGTATCCCCCTCTCCTGTCCTCAGTAGCTGATTTGGGTAAGTGTCCTCCACCCCTAGTCCATCTTTGAGGGGAGTTGCCCAATCTAGAGGTATGCCAGCCTCCAGGCCACTCACCCATAAGTATTGCCTTAAATCATTCTCCTCAGCCTGATTACTTGTGCCAATCTTAGGAAAGGAAGCTGCATTGCAAAGATATTTTGACTGGTCCAACCAATGAGCAAACATGGTTTCCCCAGAGTGTCCATGAAGAGGCCTCCCATAGCCATTGCTTGGGCAGCTCTGTGATCACATCTTCAAAAGGAGGCCACATACCACAGGTTAATTGTAACTGTCATGTTAGTGAAGTAGAACTGCCCCTCAATTCCACACTTCAAGATGAGGAGAGCCTCAACCACAGTCACCCTTGGGACACTTGCTTTGAAAAGCTGAGGATATCTCTTCATTGCCCATTATCCTACTGATCTGCAAGAGGGGCCCCCTTTATTCAGATCATCAAATAAAGCGATTGAAAGGACTCAGAGATTATGAGTATCTTTATTGAATGATTGTTTAAAGGAACGGATGAATGATTTCTAAAAGGTCTGCTGCCAGCAAAGCTCACCTCTGGGCATACAGACAGAAAAGCAAGACTGTCCTGGCTCTCAGGGATCTTAAGCTGTTACTGGGGAGGTTTTAGCTGCTATTCAAATAGAGGGGTCCCGTGGCCCTTAGGGCTCAGCAGCAAAGCAGATGCTAATTCTCCTTTATTGTCATTTTAACTCATAAAACTGTATCAGTTTGTGAGGTTGACCCAGTTGATAGGGACTAAGAATGTGGTGGCAGAAAGGGGGAGGAAGAGGGATGGAGAGACATACAGAGATAAAGAGAGTGGGGAGCAAGCAGAAACATCCAAAGAGAAAGAAAGAAGCAGAGACAGATTCTCACAGAATTTGTAGGTCACCTCTCACAGCCAAAATGAAGGGACAAATGATTGTGGAGATTCAGTCCACTTCCTTATAACCATCAGTAACAATTGCTGATAGGCTACCACCACTAATGATTTAAACTGAAAAGAGATGGGTGTGGGAACAGCACTGTGGAACACCCATCCTGGTTCCTCGTCACCCTTCATATTCATCATCTAAAAAAACAACTATCGATCCAGTCAGCCCCACCAACTGCCATCCACAGGAGAGAGAAGCCAGTTCAGCTCAAGCAGCGACAACCTTTGTCGGGAAGAGAGGAGTCAGCATGTGTGAGGAGGATCAAGCTACTACAGCCTTGACCACCACCTTCCATCAGACCCTGATGGAGAAAGCCCAGAGCATCCAAAGATCATCCTGGGAGGCAACCCCTGTGGAGATTCCACCCGGCTAGGAGTTCTACAGAGACTCCAGCCACAGCTACTGAAGACCTACAAAGGAGGTTCTGACACTGCCCCCTCCCTCCTTCCCCCCCCCAGCCCAAACCTTAGGCAACTGAGAACTTAAGGTGCTTGAGAGCCAAGAAAGTCTTACTTTTCTATCTGTAACCCCAGTGCTTTGCACATGAAAAGTGGTGAATAAATGCTTCATTCATTCATTCTTTTGTTCAGTAAACATAGACACAGACACACATACACACACACACACATACACACTCACACTCACTCCCTGAGCCCTTTCAGTCACTTGATTTGATGATCTGAATAATGGACAGCTGTTACAGAGGTATAGAAAGATGAACAATACAGAAATCCCCTTGACTTCCCTCAGTAAGTGTCCCAGGGGTGAAGGTGGATCTGGCTCTCTTCCCCTTGAATCCTAGCTTTCCAGGTCAGTTCTACTACATCAAAATGGCAGCTACCCATTGCTTATGTATCAGGGTCTCCTTTCTGAAGTTGTGGTGAGCATTGAATGGTCCCATAGGGAAGGCTGCCTGAGCCCTCTTCACTGGCTCCTTGGTGAAACCATCTTTCCTCACTGGTTGATTCTATTTTTTACTTTTATATAATTTTAACCTCAAGCAGGAAGACTTCAAGAAATTTCATTTGTCCACATTCCATGTTATTGTACAAAAATGTCAAAAAGAAAGAGGATTTTAGGAAAATGAATGAAACAAAAGGCAAACAAAACATAATTAAGTTGAAATATAGTTTACTAGAATTTGCCTATGATAACCATGATCTGGAGTTTTCCAGTCTATAGTGGGGTGAGATACTTTTCTTGTGTTCCTGGGTCATCTGCCCAGGATTTATCCCCTTCTCACTCCACCCCCATCACTCCCCAAACTGTCCATACTGAGCCTGGAATTGGTTTCCTTCAAGTGAGACCGCCTGCTGGGATGGAAGCTCCCTTCCCTGATTGAGAACACAGCACCCCCTTAAGACATTTTGCCTAGCCAGGCCCCAGCTTTGGTTTTTATTCTTTGGGTGGTGGCAAGGAGGCCCCTAGGTATTCTTTTTCAAAATGTTTTTAGTTGGTTTTTTTTTAGTATAGCCTGCACTAGCAGAGTAAGGGGAATGGCTGGGATTGAATCAGATTCAACTTTCTGTCCTTGAAGATGATGGGTGTAGGAGGTAGGGGAACCATCGAGGATGGCTGGTAGGTTGCAAGGATCCACTGATGTAGGTATGATGAAAGAGACCTTCTGCCTTGTGATTTCTGAGTTACGGTGTCTCTGTCCCACATACATTGCAGGGTAGGGGTGGCCCTCTGGCCCTGGGGATTGTTTCTGGATTGTTTGCTCTTCTTGAATACGTTCTGCCAGGAATTGTGGGAAGACTCTGTTGTTCTCCTGGACTGGGGGTTGTCTCAAGAGGGCCTTCTTGACCTCAAACCTGCCCATGTGCAGGGTAGCCTCGGTTGTCCAGCCTGAGAGGGAATTGCTGCTTTGGAAGGTGGAGGAGAGGGCCCAGGAGTGAATGGCCAGGCGGGGTGCAACGGTGCTAGATTCTGAAGGGGGGCACTGGGAAGCAGCCTTGGTTTGGATTGGTCAGCTTGAATGAGCTGGAGGAGGAATATGGAGGAGGTGTTATGCCCTCCTCAAGGTCTGGAAAGCAGAATGGCCAAGGAGGGCTGGGGGGTTGTGGGGGTGGGGGGGAGTGGATACAATGAGGATGAAGGAAGCATGAATACACCCTGTTCCCCCCATCCCACCCCGATCCCCCCCACCTTAATCCCTGGTACAGCCCATTTTTAACCTTGAAGTGCCTTGTCCTGCAAGCAGTGAGACCACTAGCTTGTAATGGGCTCCCAGGCTGTGCAAATCTCTGTGCTGGGTGATGGGAAACCCAGGAAAACCAGAACCACTTGGTCCCTACCCTAAAGGGGCTCACCCACTAATGGGGGAAAAGGAGGGGAGGGGAAACAAAATGGAAATACCTGGGTGCACAACTGATCCAAACAAGGTGACATGAGAGGCAGTGTCAGGGGGGAAGAAGGTACTAACTTCCAGGGCCACCACCTGGGCTGTCCTCCTGCTTCAGGAACGTGGTGCCTGAGCAGAAATGTGAACCGAGTCCGGGAATGTCCACATGGATATCTAGATCAGACGTTGGCCTTCCCTAATGCAGGACTGGGAGGGAGAGAACTTAGAATCCAAGATGCTACAAACAAATATTGTTTTAGAAAAAGATGTAAAAATCTTCCTCATCATATGGTCCCCCCATCCCTCAGTGCCTAGCCAGTAACTACAGCTGGAGGACTTGGGAAGAGGAGAAGGCCATGATTAGTCACCACATCTGAGAAATGAGCATTAGGCTTTCTGGGAAAGCAGAAGAAAATGCTGCTTATGAGGAAAAGCCCTTTGTCCTCATCCCACCACAGACTGTGGAGGTCCCTAAAAGCTGAGTTATAGCTATGACATAGAGGACAACATTGATCTGGAGATTTTCTCCCCAGCTTAGTTTTCTGAAAAAAAAATTCTCATTAGGGAGTAAGCAGAGGCACTTTGGCATTAGGCATTTCAGGATAAACTGGGGTCTGTCTGAAGCCTAACTTGAACATCTCTGTTCCCATAGGGATGAGATGGCAATGTCATCTGGTTGTTCTCAAAAGATATAGTGAACCAAACCTGAGTTTGGTCCAGGTTCCAATAATGGCAGGAAGGAACCGAAAGTGGAGCCTTCTTCATGAGTGCCTCTGGGAAGCCATCTGTGCCCACTAGTTGACCAGGTTAACTCTGTGGGCTCCAGAACCACCTTGTACTGCAACAGCTTGCAGATACTGTGGAGGAGCAAATCTACAGGTAATAATTCTGGGTTATTGGCCTACAGGCTGACACACTTCTGAACCGGGAAACAAACCTTAAAGAAGGATGGGGACGAGTGAGAACCTGTGTCCAAATCAGCCACTGAGCAGAAAAAGGTCAGTTTTCATCTAGGGCCTCAGATACCACCTGGCACTCTTACTATAATATACAGAAAACATCTCTAGGACTGCAGGTTTCGAGAGTGCTCTGGGCCTTGCAGAGAGTGGAGACCTTCAGCCCTGTGTCCACACTTGTCTGTGTCCACACTTTACAGAAACCTAGGCTCTGCCTCCTCTAAAACTCCCTGAGTAATTGTGACCTACCCCCTACCCAACAATAGGCCTGACTTGCTAACAATCTGTGACATCACTAGAGGAAATATGAGCCTGAAGAGAGAAACTTTGTGAATTTTATTAATAAATTTATTTTTTGGAAAAAAGTTTATGACAGACTTTTAAAAACCTTTGATTTTGCTCTTTTCAGAGGAAGAGGGGGGCAGGTTTTGGTTTTGGTTTTTTAACCCCTTACAGGAGGGATCCAAGCAATTTTCTCTTTTTGTCATGTGTTACAAATAAAATCCAGCAGAAAGGATTTTTATGGAAAAGGCTAAAGTAAAAGTGAAAATGAAAGGCATTTTAAGAATGAAAATATTTGAACGAACCTGTCCTATGTTATGGAAATCCTTGGTAGGCCTTGCCCTGACTCTCCCAAGTTTCATCTCCTCTTTTGGGATCAATGATATAAAGAGGCCTTGGGGTGGGGGGAGATCTTTCCCCTGAGGGCCTGCCCTCCTTCCAGGGCTTTCTTCTGAACTTGCAGAAAGTTAATATGTTATAGATGTTCTAAACTCAGGCACTTCATCACCCAGTTCCAGTATTTACTCTCCCTTCCTACCCTCCCCGAACAACATCCCCCCAAAAAAGTCCATTAAAAAGGACCCAATCCAGGCAGGTTGTGTTAATATTTCTCTCTCCTTCCTATAAGCCACATTGGGAGATTGGGAAGTGAGTTTCTCAGGTAGAAAGAAGTGTTTCTAGATCCTGCCACCAGCACCCTGAGTACATGGGCACAGGCCAGGGCACAGCTGGACGGTGGATATGGTGGTCCTGTGGGAGTTGGGCAGCATGATGGTAAGGATGGATGAAGGAGCTGGGTCATTTCTTGACTTCCTTCATGTTTAAGATCAAGCATCACCTTCTAGATCCAGGAGGACTGCCCAGGTGCTCTCTGGATGCTGGTGCCTTCTTCTCCTCAGTGATGCTGTCCCAAGCCATCTTTGCCTAGGTGCACTTAGTTTTTTTAATAGATTATCTCCTCTTCCTTGTGCCCCTCTGAGCTCCTTGAGAAAAGGGACAAAGCTTTTCTCCCTCTCCTGGTCCCTTAGCACCCAGCACAGGGATTGGTACCTAGTGGGTGCCCAGTGAATGCTTGCCATCTCACTGGGGCAGAATGTGGCACCTGGAAGTCAAGGATGAGCGGCACTTGGGACTGGAGGGCAGAGGTTTCCATCATCCCTCCCCCTGCTGCCCCCCAACCTTATGTCCCTTCTCCCCAAACCCCACCCCCAGACCATTCCTCTTCCAGAACTTTCAGGATGATCATCCTAAACACCCCAACTCCTGAAGCAGTAGCTCACACTGGCATCAGTCACCTTGGCTGCTGTGCCTGTGCCCGATGAGTGGTGAGGAGGAGTTCTTAATCCTATACCCCTGGGAGGACAACATAGGCTTTACCAAATTGCTGCCAAAATGGATCAGTAAAGAGAAGAATACCCAGAGAACCCTCTTCTCACATCCCGACATATCTACCCAAGTGGTCTGGAGATAGAGGAGTGGGTTCTCCTGGTATAGAGGCCAAGTTAGTCCAGAAATAACCTGGACGAAGTTCAAGGCCTCACACTGGAAAAGACTGACAGTGAATCTGTGCCCCTCCCTTAGCCACTAGTGTATCCCTAATGAGCCCTCTTGAGGGACAGGAAGTTTAGGGTCCTGACCCTGACCCTGCTTAAGTCTGTCCTTCCTCATACTCTCCTTCCAAGGGCTGTATTAAAAACAGTAAGGCTCACTGAAGCCTGCTTATCACCATCCCAAACACAAGAACCAGAACTGGCCAGGATGGAAAGAGACCCCTCCTCTCCATCATGGGACTGAGCTTCCAGCCCAGCAGGGGGTTTGACTGGACTGAGACATGCTGAAGGCATAGCACAGAGTCCCTGGGGAGTGATGGAGGGTGAGGGATGGAGGGGAAAGGATTTCAAGAGGTGGGCAATTCCTAGACAGATGACTTGACTGAGCTCAGCAATGGCATCCCAGCCCAGAACCCACTATACTTTCTGGAAGAGCAGGCCTAGTTTGGTGAAAAGGGAAAATGCTGTTATCTCACCTAACCAGGGACTCCAGAAATCCTTAGATAAGGTGGGGGCGGGGTTTGCAGATGACAATCTCAAGATCATGGTTATCATAGGCAGAGTGTGGTAAAGACGATTCAAAATTTAAATTCTATTTTCTTTCCCTTTTGTTTCAGTTATTTACCTAAAACTTCTCCTTCTGCTCTCCTTTTTGTATAAGAATAAAGAATGAAGACAAATGCAATTGTTGTAGACTCAGGGGAAAAAGCAGAAAAAAAAAACCAAGAAGAAACAACCTTCCACTCTTCCTGTTCCTCCCCCCTCTCCCTCCAATAAAACATTAATTACAGCTTCTCCCTTCTGGCTGATATCAATTTCTGGTGATGTCAGCACATTTGGGCTTATTTTTGATTAGTGCAGCAGGTCCTAATTACTGAGGGACATCCTAAGAGGAGACTTTAAGGCCAGGTTTGTTCAAAGCATGGACACTGACAAAATTCTTCTAGAAGACTTCTCTGTAGGACCCTCTACAAAGGCCTCAGAGCTGGGCTTTGAGGGTGACTGAGGGTCATGGGGCCAGACTCTGCCTGAGAGCTCTGCCCCAAGAGTTAGGAGGTGGGGAGGGCTATGGTCACCTTCACCTCCACCCCTCAGAAGAAGGATCACCCTTCACCAATCCCCAAATGACAGAGACCAGCCCTGGACCTGCTGGGCCACAGGCAGAGGGGACAGACAAGGTGCTGGACCAGTGCAGGGGAGGGGAGATTCCAGGGTGAGTCAGTGTTGTCAGCAGCAGGGTGTACGATGGGGCACTGATGAGGGGCAGAACCTTGGGCCAACTGCTACCTGCTCAGGTAGCCCTGTAGCTATTGTCATGGGCAGCAGAGTATGCTCAATCTCTGGTATTTTCCTGTGTTCTTTCCACCTCATCTCAATTTCCGGAAGACAGTATTTCTCTTATTTCTTTCAATCGCCAATAGAGTTGTCCCTAATCACTGAGGAAGGATATGGGGAATGCCTTCCCCCTGAGCTCTCCACAGTCTTGCAAAGCTGTGCAGCAGTACAGTTCTTGGTGGTGAGTTCTGAAGGGCTTGCCAGCTCATCCTGCCCAGCACAGCCTTGGCCTTCTCTGAAAAACTGGCCGTGCTTCCTCCTCAGCACAGGGATCTTTACTGCCCTCACTGGGTCTCTGCTTCTCTGTCAAGCTGTATCTGATTTTTCAGAAGAAAATTCCTGACAGAACGGATTAAAGAGGAGAAAAAATCCAGAAAGACATCAATGCTGGAGGAACACCTTTCAATCTAGGGTTCTGGATGCATGGAAGTGGTGTACCCAAAATAGAGGACAAGTTACCCCAGAAATCATCAGGTAGAAGTTCCAAGGTCTCGCATTCCTTACTCGCCTCAGTGGGGCCCTGCCCCACTCTGACCCACCTTTGGGTCCCTGCTGATCCCCCTTCACCTTACTCCCCAAAGACAGAAAGCTGAGCCAGACCTTGAACCTGCTTAGATCTCTAATAATATATATATTATATAATATATATATAAGATATATATATGTATTATTGCCCAGCTGGTATCCAAACCTTGATCCCCAGTATGTTTGAGGACAACCAGCTGGCACTGCCATCTAATCTCTATGGGCAGAGATATTCAAATCAGGTTTCAAAGAGACCCCAATTTATCCTGAAAAGCCTAATCCAAAAACCTCTCTTTGGACTTCTTTTTTTTCTGAAAAAAAATTTTTCTTCCGAAAAATGATCCAAGACAGTTATGAGCCCATATTAAACTTTTCCTGTCCCCGGAATCTCCCATTTTAAGGACCTCCATAGTCTGTGAAACAGTTGGAAGAGAGGACTTGCTTTCATTACCAGCACTTTCTTCTCCTTCTGCAGAAAGTTTAATGCTAATTTCTCAGATTCAGAAAATTATTGCAGCCTCCCACTCCTACTCTCCAAGCTCCCAAAATGCCAGCAGTGGTTGGCATTATAGGAAAGGAGAAAGGTATAGGTCTACATGATGGTGAAGAAGCTGTAGGGTCATTCTCTGATTTCCTTCATGTCTCCACTCAGGGACTACCTTCTTTAAACAGGAGGAATGGCCAAGGGCCTCTGGATGTGAGTGCCTTCTTCTCCCCTCAGATTACCTCTCATGCCATACTGCCATTTTTAGAGACACAGCAGGCATACACCAAGGTATTTTCAGGTTGTCTTCCCCCCTCCCTTTAGACTGAGAGCTGTATTTGCCAGGCATTTCCCCATACTCCTTTTCCTGAGCTGCCCAACACCAAACAAAGGGACTGGAACATCGTGAGTGTCCAGCACACTGATGTGTTCTCAAGGCTTTCAGGACATGGCACCTCAGAGTCAAGGATCATCCATACTTGGGACTGTGGTAACAGGGAGGGGAGAGGAGGAAGTCTACCCAAGGTGTATTCAGGTTTCCTTGCTTCCCACTGAATCTACCCCACTCCTCAAGCTTGGCCATTCTGTCCTGCGTCCCCTGAGCCTCCCCTTTCCCTCCCCTCCTGCAACACTTTTAGTATGACCACCATCACCAATGCTTTGCCCCTGATACCCCGCCACCCCTGTGCCCTCCTGGGAGTGCCCCACCACCTCCTGTAGAAGATGCTCACATGCCAGGCCCCTGCACTTGCTCATGGAGGATGGAGGACGGCCTCTTCCCTGCCTCCTGCCTCCACACCCAGGATAATGACAAAAACCTTCCCAGAATTCCTGACAGAATGAATGAAAGAGAGAAAAATAAAAATAAAAAAACACCAATTCTGGAAGGATACCCACACCCTGCCTCCTTTAAACCAGCAGGTCTGGACATGAGCAAGTAAGTGTAGAGGGGACAGAGGCAACCCTAGAAATCCTCAGGTAGAAGCTCAAGGTCTCACATCCCTTACTCATCTAAGGGGGTTACTGGTGACTCTTAGTCACTGTCCTGTCCCTGATGACCCCCCCTCCCAGGGACAGAAGGTTGAAGGTTAGCACCCTGAGCTTGATTAATCTCTGCATTTTCCCTTAAGCTCCTGCTACAGAATGTATAAAGAAAAAGGGAGAGGGAGGAGGAGGGAGAGAAAGGGAAGGAGGGAGGGAGAGGGAGAGAGAAAAGAGATGGAAAGGGGAGACAGAGAGAAATGAAGGCTGTATCATTCCACCCTTGGGGCCCAATTACCACCACCCCATCAATCAGGCTGGGCAGGGTGGACTAAGAGGGGTCCATTTTCTCCATCAGGGCAGTCAGTGTCCAGCACAGCAGGGGGTCTCACTGGAAAGTGCCACACTCCAAGCTTAAGGCAGACTCCATGAGCTGGGATGGAGGGTGGGGAGAGAATCTGGAAAGGTGGGTAACTCTGGGCAGGTGACCTCAATGACCTTGGTACTGCCCTCTAAACCCCCAGAACACACTATACTTTCTGAAGTCCAGAAAAATGCTGAGGTTTGATGAAAAGGGAAAGCTCCTCACCACATCACCTACAGCATCTTCAGACTGACTTGCTTCCTCTGCCCCAAAACCCCTCTTGCCAGGCCATTGCAATGCTCTGTACATGCATATGTAGGGTTCAAGGAAGACCTCCTCGTATTGCTTCCCCACCCAGAGGGACAACAAAATATTCTCAGAATTTCTGACAGATTTGATTAAATTAAAGGAGAAAATGAAAATAAAAAACACAACAATGTCTGAGTTCTATGCTCTTCACCACCCCATCCCAAACCAACTAAGGACTCTGGCCAAAGGGAAGAAATAGATGTACTTGGGATGGAGGCCAAGTTTGCCCAGAAAAAATCTAGGTGAATTTCAAGGCCTCACATTCCACACTCCCATTAGTAGGTACTCGTCCCATACATAGCCAACCTTGGGACTTTGATGATCAGACAGAGTCAGAAGAAGCTAAAGGTCAGGATGTGTTTACATCCCTGCCCCTCCTGTTGGAGGATGTTTTAAGAAAAAAGAAAAAAGAATCCCTGGGAAATGTCTGCCACCATCCTAAAGACAAAAACCAAAACTGAGACCAGGCTGGGCAGGGTGACCTAAGAGAGGGCCAGTTCCTCCATCAGGGAGGCGAGTGTCCAGCACAGTAGGGGGTCTCACCAGCAAGATACACACTCCAAGCTTAACAGATTCCCTGGGGAGCAACGGGACATAGGGATGAGGTTTCAGGAAGGTGAGGATTTTTTGGCAGATGACTTGACTGAGCTGGGTGCTTCCTTGCAACTCCCAGAACCCGTTACATTTTCTGAGGAACAGAAGAAAAGCCTGTTTTGGTGAAAAAGGAAAGCTCCTAGCCATTGCCCAAGGACTTAAGAGCTACTTAAAAGGTGGAGAGGAGGTCAGGTGCTTGGGGATGACAATGATCTTGAGATCATGGCTATCCTAGGCAAAATCTGATAAAATATGTGCAAACTTAATTATGTTTTCTTTCCCTTTTGTTTCATTTGTTTTCTCAAAATTCCTCTTTCTGCTGGCATTTATGAAGGATAACAAAACATAGACAAATGAAATTTCTTGGAGTCGTCCTGTTTGAAACAAACAAACAAAAAAAGGCACAGTAAAAAAAATCGGAATCAGCTACCCAAAAAGGAATGAAAGGTAGATTTTTCTTTCTTTAAGCCTCACCCTTCAGCCTGTCATCACGGCCCACTGATAAAATGGAAGGGAGAGGAAACACTGGGGGGAGGGGACACGAGGCGTGTTCAGGTTTCCTCAATCCCGACTGCCTCTACCCTCCCCCACTCACTGGTCACTCTGCCCTCCTGACTCCCCACACCCCCAAACCATCACTACCGCCTTCATGAACTCCCTCCAGCGCTTTCAGGATGCCCAGCAGCCCGCCCCTTGTGGCCACTCTTACTTGGGTAAGGCATCTGGGCCATTCCACACATGCACATGGGGGGCCCCCTTCCCACCCAAGAGGAAAACAAACTATCCCCAGAATTTCTGAGACTGGATTAAAGAGGAGAAAAATCAAGAAACACACTGATGCTGAAGGGCCACCCGTGTCCTCTCCAGACCAAGGGGTCTGGACATGGAAAAAGTGGCTATCACTGGGAAAGAAGCCAAGTTACCCCCAAAATCCCCAGGTAGAAGTTCATGGTTTCACATTCCATACTCCTCTCAGTGGATCCCTGCTCTGCTCATTAGGCCCCTTATGATCCCCCCCATCCAGGGATAGAAAATGGAGGGGCAGGACCCTGAACTTGCATAAATCTCTGTTCTTAGTCTTACTCTCCTCCCCTGAGATCACCTTCCACGCTATCCTGCCTAGATCAGGTGTGCACACGCCTCTGTGTACAAACACAGTCACCCCCCTCCCTCGTTTCCCTTCAGATTTGAAGCCCTCTTAGGGCAGGTAGCTCCTGGTTCTCCTTTTCAGGCTCCCCATGCCTAACACTGGAATTAGCACATTATGGGTAGCCAGTAAAAGCTTGTGGTCTCCGTGCTTACTGGCCATGGCCCGTCCAAGTAAAGAATGAGCTGTACCTGGGATAGCAGCAACAGGAAAGTGAGAGGAAGAACTGGGGGGGAGGAGGGTTCCTTCATCCTGCCTCCACCCCCACTCCTCCTGGGCCATTCTGCACACCTGACCCCGACGCACTCCACCACCAAACCAATCACCACCTCCTTGTGCCTCTTCCAGCACCTTCAGGCTGACCAATCAGAACCAAGATAGAGCCCCTACCCAGGCTGACTCCAGCGTGTTCCCGCCGCCCTCTACTCACAGCATAGAGCACGCGCTACATAGCAGCCATTCACATTGGAGCCAGACCAACAGACCG
>CM053582.1:33354718-33390364 GCA_028627135.1 Pseudochirops cupreus | reverse complement strand
CTGTGGGTGTAGAGGGTGCAGAGGAAGCTTAGAAATCACGAGGTGGAAGTTCAAGGTCTCACATTCCTTACTCACCTCAGTGGGGCCCTGCCTTGCTCCTAGCCACCCTAGTGACCCTGACAATCCCCGCCCATCCCAGGGGCAGAAGCTGATGGTCAGGGGCCAGAGCCTGCTTAAATTCTCTGCTCTTCCCTATGACCATTTTCCTAGAGGTTACGTGTGGGAACTGGGGGCCACCTCTAGTCACCTTGATCTATATCTGGCCATTGGCCCCAGATGGCTCTGGCAGAGAGAGTGAGGCTGGTGATTTTGCACAGCCCTCTCTCACTTAAATCCAATGCATGTGCATGTCATGGCATCACCTCTCTGATGTCATAGTCTTCTTTGAGAAGGAAGGACAAACAACAACAATAAGTAGGAATTTAAAAAGAAAAAAAAGGAGTCCCTGGGACCTGCTTACCATCACCCCAAAGACAAGAACCAAAAACTGCAACCAGGCTGGGCAGAGTGGGCTCAGAGGGAGCCATTTTCTCCATCAGGGCAGTGTCCAGCACAGCAGGGGGTCTCACTGGAAAGTGCCACACTCCAAGCTTAACACAGACTCTCTGGAGAGAGTCTCTGGAGAGGCGGATAATTCCTGGGCACATGACCTGACTGAGCTCAGCTCTGCCCTGTAAACCCCCACAATCCATTACACTTTCTAGAAGAGCAGAGGAAAGGCATTGTTAGGCAAAGTGGTTATTCCTAGAGGCAATCTCCCCACTTACCATGAACTCTGGAAGACCTTAAAAAGTGGGGTGAAGGTTAGAAAATGATCATAATGTCATAGGCAATCTCGGGCTAAATAGTTTCTGATTCAAATGATTTTCCCTTTCCTTTTAGTCATTTCCCTTAAAATCCTCTTTCTGCTGGCACTTTGGAATAACTATAGAATGAAGAGAAAAGAAATTACTTAAATTTTCCAGCATGGAAGGGAAAAAACCCAGAATCTCCTAACCCCGCCCCCCCCAAATAACAATATTATTGCTAAAAGTCAGTTTTAGCAAATTGCAACCCTTTTTGAAAGCAATTTGGAAATATACAGATAAAATGACAAAAATCACCACAACCTTTGAAAAAGACTCTCTTACTGGGACTGAATGAATTAACATTTGTAAAAAGTCCTTGGCAAATAGTAGGTATTTAATAAATACTTATACTTCAAAGAAGCCATTGATAAGAATTGATAAGATATATACCAACATATTTATAGCAGTACTTTTTTCCACAACTAAGAATGGAAAATAAAGGAGATGCCTTTCTATTGGAAAATGCCTAAACAAAATGAGGTGTGTGAATGTGTTATATATCATATATTATGATACAAGAAATGATGTTCAAAGAAAGGTTAAAGCATAGACAAACACTGGCTGTTTGTCCTTCATTCTCAAAGAGGACCACAACATCAGGAAAGTCATGTCATGACATGGAAGTGAAATGGATTTAAGTGACTGAAGGGCTGTGCAAAGTCACCAGCCTCACTCCTCCCAAGTCATCTGGGTCCAGTGGCCAGATATTTATCAGGACAGATGGCCCAGGATGCAGTGGGGGGCCTGGGCCTTTTCAAGCTAAGGTCCTTAACAGGTCTCAGTTTGACTGAGGCAAAACCTATTCAGTGATTAAGGCTTTATAAGATATAAAGTAAATGACTACACTTATGGCAATGGAAAGAACAACCAACACCCCCCCCCCCAATCAAAAGTGAATGTAACAAAATTATTAAGACTAAGCCTGACTCCAGTGAAAGGATCTGAGAAGACAGCCCCTACCCTCCCTCTGGAGCACATGTGCTGATTTTTAAACACTATTTGTTACATGGAATGACTCTTTGGAAGGAATTGGGGCAAGGATACTGGGGATAACTCATTAGAGTTATGTAAGGAACAGAAGAAAGCAATAAATAATTTTAAAAAGTCAATCTTAGGGTTTTGGTTTGTTTCTTTTTAAATCTCCTTCAGCCTGATATCACTCCCAAGTGATGTCAACCATTGTGAGCAAAACCGGTCTATTGTGAGGTAATCGACAGGTCACCATCACTGAGAGAGGTCTCCAAGGGAAGCTGGAGCCCAGGCTCATTCAAAGCCTGGAGGGGAACAAGCTAGGAAGTCAGGACTGTAGCCCTCCCCAAATCCCTCCCCTTCCCCCTCCCTGGAGCTTTAGATCACTGTGAAGCTGGAGCCCTCAGAGAAGCTAGCCTTCTTTCATAGTGAGGTCTGCAATTTTTTTCTGAATCAGATTACGTGGATGTAAAGCTTCCTTCCTCTGCTGTGATTTTTGGTAGGTGAATTGAACACAGGTTCCTATTCCCCTGATCTATCTTCAAGGATATTTTCTCAATTCAGATATACTAGCCTTTTTAGAGGAAAGCCACTGACCTTAAAGTTCTACCTGAAGGCTTACTCTTGAGGATGAGTTCCAGGGCTGACAATGTGAAAGGAGACCCCAATCTCCAGGGTTTGGGGCTGGTCCAATCAGTGGTCAAAGATGGTTTCCCACTGACATCCACAAAGAAGGTTCCAGGCGGCTATCCTTTTGGTTCAGCCTGGTGCTGCCAACAGTTGGACGAAGGAGGCCCGGATCCCCAAGCTCTTTGGCTCGTCCAACCAGTGGGCAAAGATGGTTACCCAGTGATGCCCATGAAAATTGCTCCAGGGGGCCATTCCTTTGGGGCAGCTGGATACTCAAAGCAAATTAAAAAAAGGAGACCAGAATCCCACACTTCATGGCTAGTCCAACCGGTGGGTAAAGATGATTTCACAGAGAGGCCCATGAAGAGGGCTGTAGGTGACCAATCCTTTGGAGCATCTGGGTCCGCCTCACCAAATCTTCAAAGAAAAGGCCCTGATCCTCAAGCTTTTTGGGTGTTCCAATCAGTGGGCAAAGGCTGTTTCCCAGGGAAACACATGAAGAGAGCTCCAAGTGGCTATCCTCCCGAGGCATATTGGTGTTCACCACAGCATCAAAGAAGAGTCCATGGTCCTCAGGCTTCTTGGCTGGTGCAACCAGTAGGTGCATATGATTTCCCAGAGATGCCTGTGAAGAGGGTTCCAGTTGGCTCTCCTTTTGGGGCATCTTGTTATTCACCATATTTTCATACAAGAAGCCCTCATTATCAAGATTTTTGGCAGGTTCAACCAATGAACAATGACTATTTCCCAGGGATACCCATGAAGAGAGTTCCAGGCTTCTGTCCCTTCGGGGCAACTTGGTCCTGGCCACAACCTCAAAAAAGAGTTCCTGATCTACAAGTTCGTGATAATTATCATTTTGACACAGCAGATCCACCTTGCAAAACTAGGCTGAAGCGGAAGAGAACCGATACTGTCTTCCTCGTGAAACTTGATGAGACAGATGATACAGAATACATGTGTATCCCTCATCATCCTACAGATGTGTAATAGGGGACCCTTTATTTGTATCAGGAAATAAAGTGATTGAAAGGGTTCAGAGACTGTGTCTTTATTTTATTTTATTTTAAATATTTTATTTTATTTATTTTAGTTTACATCATTCATTTCCACGAGATTTTGAGTTACAAATTTTCTCCCCATCTTTCCCCTACCCCCCCCTCAAAACAGCCATCCCCTTGTATAACCTCTCCCCCAATCTAATCTCTCCTATGTCCTCCTCCATCACACCTGTAACTTTCCGATAGGGCAGGATGGATCTCCCCTCCACAGAGACTGTGTCTTTATTGCAGGTTAAATATAAAAATATGACCTGCCTCTAAAGCAACTGTTAATGCTTAGGACCACAATGGAGGGAGGGCTTGTTAAAAGGGAGGGCCATGATCAGACCTGTCCAAAAGCCCCAACTCTCCAACATCCACATTATCATTATCATCTACTGCCATCCCCACCCCCCTCCTGCTAACATCAAGTAGAGTACGGTTTATATTTGATTTATGCTGGGATTCCTTCAATTACTGCCAATACAGACCAAACTCCAGAATCTCTGAGTAAAACCAAGTGACATTCCCATCCTATCTCTCTGGGAACAGAGAACAGATGTTCAAATCAGATTTCACATGGAGCCCAAGGTATTTTAACATCTCTAAGCACAAAGCCTCCATTTTTGGCTGTTCTCTGATGGGGAATCTTTTCATCCAAATCCTCTTGGATAGCAGTGATTGCAGGACCCTCTACAAAGGCCTCAGAGTTGAGCTTTGAGGCTGTTTGAGGGTTACAGTGCCAGACTCTGCCTGAGAGCTCTGCCCCAGGAACAAGGGGGTAGGGAGGGCTCTGGTCATGTCCACCACCAAGAAGCTGTACAGTGGCCCATGATATTGCCCTTTGCCAATCCCCAAATTAGTGACCAGTCTGGGACATGCTGTGCCACATGCATAGGGGACAGATATGGTACCAGTTCAGTGGTGGGGAAGCTCAAGTGTGTCAGTGTTGACAGCAACAGTGTGTATGCTGCGGGGCTACCAAAGGGCGGAACCTTTGGGCCAACTGCCATCTGTTCATGTAACCCTGTAGCTACTGTTTAGGGCAGTAGAATATCCTCAGTCCCTGTATTCTTTCCATTTCATCTTTTGCTTTCTTGATGCCAGTATGTCTCTTCATATGTTCAGACAGTTATTATTCCTGCCCCTGAAAAATGGGGCAGGAGGTAGAAAATATATTCCACATAAGCCAGGGGTGGGGAACCTGTGACCTCGCTTCACAGAACTTCACAGAACAAATCCCATTAATAAAAGAATTTGTTCTGTCAAACTTGGACTCGGTCAAAAGGCTGTACTGGAGGACCTAGAAGGCCACATGTGGCCTCTGGGTCACAGGTTCCTCACCCCTCAGTCCTAAGCTCTCCATATTCCTGTAAAGGTGTTCAACAATATAGTCTTTGGTGATGAGTTATGAAGAGCTTTCCATCTCATTCTGCCCTTGGTCTTCTCTGAAATAACAGCCATGCTTCCTCCTCAGCATACGCATCTTTCCTGGCTCTCACTGGGTCTTTCCTTTTGTGTGAAAATATGTATTAGATTTATAATGTCTTAAAGTGGTTAAGTGATATTCAAAAGCTAGAATGACACAGGAAGGCCTAGTGATGAATTTTTTAATATATTAATTTCACAGTCAAAGATAAAGCCAAGGGATTAGAGAGGTGGGGGAATGGGGCAAGAGAGTGAGATAGAGGGAGACTGTGCTTCTAAACCAGCCCTTGCAGTCATCATTGAGGGGAGAACTTAGTGTGAAGAGGGGACCTACCTTCCTCATTATCATCAGCAACAACTGCTGACCAGCTGGCACCAACAAACTTAAGAGGCCTGAGAATTACAGCAGCCCCTCAGATCATATGTCCTGCTTAGAGACCTGCACTTACCATCATCATCTAGGGAAATAACTCCATTCCCACAGAGAAGGGCCTCCAAATCCCCACCAACCGCCACCCACAGGACAGAGAAGAAAGTAGCCCAGGTAAAAGAGTAAGGCCCCCTGGAGGAAGAGAGCGGCTAGCTTGTGTCAGAAGGGTCAAGTTTCTACCACCACCCTGACCAGCATAGCCCAGCAGAGCCTTATGGAGACATCCAAGGAATTGCTCAGGGTCCTCAGAGATCACCCTGGAAAGGAACCCCCTGTGGAGATGCAGCCTGGTCACTGCTCCTGCAGGGGCTCCCATCACAGCTACCCAGAAGGGAAAGTTCTTACTCCCAAAGTCTTAGTCAATATCAAATGGTTCAACTTCAGAAATGGATATTATTTTATCAGTAGAAATAATATCAAAGAAGCCATTTTAACATCTGCTTTGCTTCTATAACCTAAGGACCACAGGACCTCTTCACCTGAAATGCAGCCAAACTATCCCTATGTGTTGTTATTCTTCACTAGAATTTAAACTCCTTAAGAGCAAGGATGGCTTGTCTTATATTTCTGTCTTTTCTGCTTAGGAAAGAACTTAATAAATGCTTTATTCATTCATCCATTTGTTGGTTCCTTCATTTATTCACCCATCCAATAAACACACAAAGAATCTCTGAGCGCTTAGAATCACTTTATTTGATGATCTGAATAAAGGGGGTACTCTTAGACATGTGAAGCACAACAAGGTATACAGCTAGATGTTTGATTTTTTTCATCTAGTGTCAAAACAATGCCCTTGGGTTTCTTTTGCTTCAGCCTGGTGTTCAAGGACAGCTCTGACACGCTCAAATGACATTTGCAGGTGCTTCTTTCATCGGGTCTTCTTCTTTTCAGAAGTTCGTGTGAGCACCAAGTTGTCTCAGAAGGATTGCCATCTATAGCCTTCTTCATGGGTGTCTCTGGGAAACCATCTTTGTCAACTCTTTGTGCCAGCTCAAAAGGCTGTGGAGCCAGGCTTCCTTTTTCCAGATGTGGTGAGCACCAAGCTGACTCAAAGGAACAGCATCTTGGGGCCTTCTTTGGGCCCATCTCTGGGAAACCATCTTTGTCCATTGGTTTTCCCTGACAAAAAGCCTGGGGATTATATTCTCTTTTTGGACATTGTAGTGAACAACAAGTTGCCATACAGGGATGGCTGCCAGCTGGAGCCTTCTTCATGGGCATCTCTGGAAAATTATTTCTGGCAACTGAGCGGGCCAGCCAAACAGGCTGGGGAACACGGACACAATTTTGAAGGTGGGTTGTGGACCAAGCTGCCTGCAAAGGGTAGCCACCTGAAGCTCTGTATATGGGTATCTTTGGATAACCAACTTTGCCAACTGATTGAATCAGCCAAAAAGGCTGGGGGACAGTGACATAATTTTGAAGGTGCGCTGAGCACCAAACTGCCCCCAAGGGACAGCCCTGGAGCCATAGTCATAGGCATCTGTCAAAAACCATTTTTGCCAACTGACTGCACTAGCCACAATCCTTGGGGGATGGGGTCTACTTTTTGAAGTAGCAGTGAGTACCATGCTGTGGCAAATGGACTGCTGCCATGAGCACTCTTCATAAATCTCTCTGGGAAACCATCTTTTCCCACTGGTTGGACCAGACAAAAAGCCTGTGGAAAAGGGATATACTTCACAGCATTCGTCATGAGAAGAATATCTTCAAACTGTGTGTCTGGGTCCCTGGCCTACCTCAATACAGGCTGGCACGTCTCTGGCCTAGAAAACAAGCTTCAAAGATGGATGAGGGAGAGCAGGAACTCGCATCCAATTCGGCCACTGACAAGCCCAGTGCAGGGAGATCGATTTTCATTCAAAGAATTTGAACTAGAACAATGTGTAGACCTCACTAAAAAACGAGGGGGCCATCCCTGGCTAGTCTGCACAGAGACAGAAGCCCCTGGCGGAACTGGGGGACACCAATGGCTGCAGTCCTGACTTCTGGGCTTTTCAGTACCTAGACTGAAAGCCTGGTCTCCAGCGTCCTTTTTATAGCTCTCTCAGGAATTGTGACTACTCCTACCCAACAATGAGCCTTCCTTGCTAGGATTCCATGTGACATAATAGGAAAGTGATACCAGCCTGAAGGAAGAGGCTTATTTCATTTCATTTATTTATTTAACCAACCCTCTCACTCTAACAAACAAAACAAAAAGAAAAAAAAACAACTAAGAATGACTTTTGGAAATAATTCATCTTTGATTTGATTGTCTCTTAGGAGGTAGAGGCAAGATTTTGTTTGGTGCTTTACCTCATGGGGGATGAATCTGAGCAATTTTTACCTCCTTGTTGTATGTACAAAAACATGAGCAAAAGGAGTATTTTTTAGGAAAACAACTATAACTAAAGTGGAAAAGGACCATAAGTTAAGTGTCAAAGTCTGTGCCGAAACTTGTCACTTGGTGTGAAGATCAACTATCATCCTTCCCCTACTTTCCCATACGAAGTCACTCACACTTTTAGGACTGAAGATAAGAAGCCACTGAGGGGTCTTTCCCCTGAGGGGCCTGCTCTCCCTGTGCCTTTCTTCTGATCTTGCAGAAGATAAATGTGTTCTGAATGTTTGAAGATCAGCAGACACTTCATCTTCCAAGTTATTCTCTTTTGCCTTTCCATTTCACCCCCAGAGAAGACCCAATCCACCGAGGCTGTGAGGAAGGTATAAATCTCCCAGAGGGGGCCAAAAGCTCACTTTGCAAATTGAGAAAACGGTCTCAGCTCTCCCTCCCCGCCCCCCAGGTCTGGCACATTTGGGGAGTGTGGGTTGGTTGGCCTGAGAAGCATCCCTATCATCACGGTGCAGGGTCATCCCCTGACTCCCTTCATGCTTCTGATCACACATACCACGTTCTAATTAATTACCCAGGGGCATCTTTAGATAGTAACACCCCTGAGGGCAGAGTCTAAGCATTTCTGCCTTTCCTAGTCTCCACAGAGCCCAATACAGGATCTACCATATCATGGGTGCTCTGTAAATGCTTGTGGTCTCACTGCTTTGGGGACATGGCATCTCATCTAAGTCAAGGATATACAGGTCCTGGGATGGTGCTTGAGGTGGGAGAGGAACAGGGGAGGAGGTGGGGAGAAGGAGGATTCAGGCTTCCATCAGCCTCACTGCCTCCACTCTATCCCCTCCCCCTTCAGTACCTTTTCCTCCACTATCTCCAGGTTGATTGGCCCTCTCCCTTCCAATTCTTCGTGTGCCCCCCCCACCATCAGCACATACGCCTCTCCTGTGCAGGCCACCGTAGCAGCATCTCCAGCTCGCTCGAATCCACTGAGAAGATCTGTGCACACACACAGACATGAGGGATGGAGGAGGGGCCCCCCCACCTCACCTCCACAGGCAGGGAAACACAAACTGTTCTCAGATTTCCTGATAAAATGAATCAAGGAGGAGAAAAAATCCTGAAACACGCTAATACCCCTGGGTCACCTCCACCCCAAGTGCCCTAGACAAGCAGAAGAAGAGGAGGGTGTGCTTGGGACAAAGACCAAGCCCAAAGTGACCTGGGAGAAGTCAAGGTTTCCCATTCCAGATTCACATTAGTGGCTCACTTTCCCACTGACAGTTAGCTACTTAGTAACTCTGATGATCTATCTCCTCCATCCCAGGGATAGAAAGCTAACGTACAAGACCCTTAACCTGCTCAAATCCCTGCTCCAACTCTTACCCTCCTGCTGAAGTCTATGGTTACTAAAAATTGTTAACTGAACAACAACAACAAACGAATCCCTAGGTCTGACAACATGCCAAGGACAAGAAGAAGAACTTAGGACCTGCCTGGGCAGGATGGACTAATAGGATGGCATGTTCTGCATCAAGGAAGGGATGTCCAGCACAGGAGGGGGTCTGGCCAGAACTAGACACACTCCAGGGTTAACAGAGACTCCCTGGGGACGGATAGAGGGATGGGAGGTTAGGGGAGGTGGGTACTTCCTAGTAGATGACCTGGCAGAGCTCAGCACTGCCTTGCAACCCCCACAATACATCACACCTTCTAGAAGAGCAGAAGTAAGGCATGGTTTGGCGAGAAGGTAAAACTCTCTTGTGCCAAGTGAACACAGACTTCAAAAAATCTTTAAAAGGAGTGGAGTTGTGGGTAGAGATGACAGGGAGACTCAAGATTGTCTTCCCATTAGATTTGCTTTAAAATAATGCTCATCAGAAAATAGGAAAAAGGGTTGGTGTTCAGAAATTTTAGGATAAACTGGACTCTAAGCAAGAGTCATTTTCTCCATCAGGGCAGCCAGTGTCCAGCACAGCAGGGGGTCTCACTGGAAAATGACACACTCCAAGCTTAACACAGACTCTCTGGGGAGAGTCTCTGGAGATGTGGGTAATTCCTGGGCAGATGACCTGACTGAGCTCAGCTCTGCCCTATTAACCCTCAGGATCTGACCCACAGCTTTTGGTCCCTGGGATGGGGGTGGGGTGTTAGTGAATCACAAAAGTGGCTAGAAGATGAGCCTACTTGTCACTGTCCCAAAGACAGGAACCAGAACTTGGATCAGAATGGGCAAATTGGACTAAGAGGATGACATTTTCTCCATCAGTGAAGGGAACTTCCAGCCCAGTGGGGGATCTGCCTAGAAAGAGAAAAGCTCCAGGTTTAATACAAACTTTGAGAGGAGAGACTGGGCAGGAGAGGGGGTGGGGAAGTTCTGAAGGGATGACGTGGTGGGGTGCAGCACTGCACAGCAACCCCCAAAGTACATTCCCCTTTCTGGGAGGGCAGAAGAAAGACATGATTTTTTGAAAATTCTAGCCCACCACAGACTCCACAAGTTCTTAAATGAGGGGGTGGAGATGATGGTGGTAGGGGATAAGAGTGATCACAAGACTGTCTTCCCAATGGATTTGCTAAAATCAGAAAATAGGCCAAAAAGAAAGGGTGTTCAGGCATCTCAGGATAAACTGGACTCTAAGGGAAACCTGATGGGAACATCTCTGTTCCCAAAGGGACAGGAGGGCAATGTCATCTGCTTGTCTTCAAAGATGTTTTGTTGTTGTTCAGTAACTTCAGTCAACATGTCCGAGTCCTTATGACATCAGTGGTTATCTCTTGGCAGAGACACTAAAGTGCTCTCCCATTTCCTTCTTCAGCTCATTTTACAGGTGAGGAACTGAGGTAAACAGGGTAAAGTAACTTGCCCAGGGTCACACAGTTAGTCAGGGTCTGAGGATAATTTGAATGCAGATCTTCCTGACTCAAGGCCCCTCATTCTACCCCACGTGTTAGCTAGTGGCCCTGCCTTCAAAGACACAGGGGACCAAACCCAAGATTGGGAGAGGTGGACAATGGTCTACATGGTGGAAGCAGGTCTCACCTGCGGGAGCCAGGGAATGAGGAAGAGGAGCAGGAGCAAGTGGAGGATGCAGGGGGTGCTGGGGATTTGAGGCCTGTCTGAACAGCCTCCTCCCTTGGAACAAAGCCTAACTTCATTTGTGGCCCTAAGCATTAAAGACTACTTTAGGGGTAGCTCCTGCATTAAATAATAAAGACACAAACACACCATTTCTGAGCCCTTTCAGTGTATTTGATGAGAATAATGGGATGCCTATTACAGAGGTGTAGGGTGATGAATGATGGAGACTGACACTTGATCTGTCTCAGCAAGTGTCCCAAGGATGCTGGTGGCTGAGGTTTTCATCTCCTTCACTCCTAGCATTTGGGGGCAGCTTCGGATCACCTAAATGACAGTTGTGTCAGTAACCTCTGGAGCACAGCCTCTTCTTGCAAGGGCTGGTAAGCACAGAGCTGCCCCAGAGGGATGTTGGCTGGTATCTGCTGCATGGGCGCCTGGGGAAAACCATGCTTGCCCACTGGTGGGAATAGCTACCAAGTCCTTTATGGAGATCTGGTGAGACTGAACCTCACTCCTAGGGAAGGCCATGTGGAGTCTTCATGGGTGTCTCAAGGAAACCATCTGTGCCCACTGGTTGACAAGCCAATGGTCAAGGGACCACCTTGCACAGGATCAGTCTGTAAATCATCTGTAGGAGAAAGGCTTCTGAAAATAATTCTGGCTTACTGGACTATGGGCTCCCTGGACTGGGAAACAATCCTCAAAGATGGACCAGGGGACTGAGGACTTATGCAAAACCTATGAATGAGAATCTCAGCAGTGGATGGGAGAGGTTCATCTAGAGCCTCTGATCCAGTACCACTTGTACTCCTTACTGACAAATGTGTAAGACATCCCTAGGGATAGTCTTCAACTCCACACAGGGTCCTGGGTATGTGCAGAGGGTGGGGTATGGCAGTCTGACCTCCTGGCCTGGTCAGTGTCCAGGTTTAAAACAAGCCTGAGCTCCAGCCCCACCTCTAGAACTCCCTCAGTCACTGTGACCTGACCCCTATGTAATAATGGGTCTGACATGGTAAAAATCCATGACATCCCTGGACAGTAATGTCAGCCTGAAGAGAGAGTCTTTGTGTATTTCCATTTATTGACAATTATCATCTACCTATTTGGGAAGCACAAACCAAACAAAGAATCCCTAGGGCCTGCTTACTGCCATCCCAAGTACAAGCACCCAAACTAGGACCAGCTTGGGCAGACTGATCTAAGGGCTTTCCATTTTCTTGATCAGGGAAAGGAGCTTCAAGCTCCTCCTCCCACTCAAGATGGAGGAGCATGTTCTCTGAGGACTTGGGCAATCTCAATCATCAGCAATGTCCCTCAGAAACTGACTGGCTGACTAACTTACAAGGAGGCCGGTCTCTGAATGAGGACATAGAGAGAAAAATCTGAATCCTAATCAATAATGGGTTATTAATAGGAGAGAAAATAATAATTTTTCTCCTAGAGAAGGTAGGCACCTCCTTTTCTTGGCCTCTCCTCCTTTAGACAGAGAGCTCCCTGAGGGTAGGGAAGAAGCTTTTTTGCATAGCTGGGCTGCCAAGGCCCAGCAGAAGGACTTGGGCACGTGATGGTACTCAAGCAAATGTTCATGGGATATAGAATTTCAAAGTGATGGATGAGCTGCACCAGGATTTCTGGCAGCATGGGGAGACAAGACAAAGGAGACAAGGTCTGCTTAATCTTTCATCTTCCTCGTTGCCCCCATGCCAAACTGGCTCTTCTGTTCTCCCTACCCTGAACACCTGTACTCCAAATCACCAATTCCATGTGCTTCCTCCTGTGCCTTCAGGCTAAGTATCCTCCCACAGCCATCTCACTCCCAGGTCTCATGCCTGAGCCACCCCTGCAACCCCAACCCAGCATGGTGTCCATTCACACTCTTGCCTGGTAGCTGGGGATCTCTGCCCCTGAGGGGCCCAATCCCATATCTTCCCAACCTGGAACACAACAAACCATTCCCTAAACACCTGACAAAATTAGTTAAGTAGGAGAACAGAACATCCCAGACCACTTCAATGCCCAAGGGTCATCCCACTATCACTTCCCTTCTCTTTAAATCCAGGGATCTGCATACAGAGAAATGACTGTACTTGAGACAGAGACCAAGTCAAGGCAGAAATTGCCAGATGGAAGGTCAAGGTCTCACTTCCCACCTTTGCCATACTAGGCCCCTGCCCACTCCTAGCCACTGTTGTGTCTCCAATGATCTCTCCCCATCCACCCCTTCTTAGGGACAGAAAATTTGAGGTTTAAGACCTTGAATGTGCTCAAATATTAGACCTTCTGCATATTCTAATACAAGAGGCTGAAAAGAAGTCTTTTGGAGGGGGGAAGGCAAGGCAGTTGGGGTTAAGTGACTTGCTCAAGGTCACAAAGCTAGTAAATGTCAAGTGACTGGGGCCCCATTTGAACTCAGGTCCTCCTGACTTCAGGTTGGTACTCCATTCACTGCACCACCTAGCTGCCCCTTATTTTGTTGTTCTTGTTTTCATAAAATTTCTTAAAAACCAATTCATTAAAGATCATGTGGGCCTGCATGTCCCCAATCCAAAGACAAGAACCAAAACTGGGACCACCCTGGGCGGGAAGGGAGCTTCCAGATCAGCAGGTGCCCTCCCTAGAAGTGGACACACTTCCTGGGGAGTGGTGGGGAATAGGAAGGGGTTTGGAGGTAGGTCATATCTGGGCCCATGCCCTAGCTGAACTCAACTCTGCCTTTTAAACCTCAGAATACATCACACTTTCTGAAGAGCAGAACAGAGGCCTGGTTTGGGGAAAAGAGAAAGTTAATGTCACCTACCCCACCTGGGACTTAAGAAATCCTGAAAGGGTGGATAATTCAGGATAGTAATTATATCAAGATCTCGGTTATTAGAGGCAAAGTCTTATAAAGTACATGAAAACCTGAATTATGTTTCTTTCCCTTTTTGCTTTACTTGTTTCCCTGAAAATCTTTTCTGCCGGTGTTTTTGAATGATAACATATATGTAAACAATATTCAATTTCTTTAAGACTTCCTGTTTATGGTAAAAAAAAAAAACAAAACAGTAAAAACAAAGAATTAACTTTTTCATCCCAAAAGAAATCAAAGGTGAATTTTTTTTCCTAAAACCTCATCCTTGGACCTGACATCCCAGGGCAATGTGGTAATGGAATTTTAGTGAGTAAGGTCCTTTGTTAGGTAGGGACACAGATCACAATTCCTGATGGAGATCTCCATGGAGCCTCCAGCCCACGCTTGACTTAGTTCTGAACACAGTCAATGTGAGCAGTCAGGGCTGCAGGCTGCCACCTTTCCCAGTCCTCACAGAACCTGGTATCCCCTTGAGCCCCAATTGCCTGAGGATCTTTTTCCCTTTTTTAATGAGGTTTACAGGTGGTTCTGGATCTGAGACTGTGGATGAAAATCCACCTTTCTCTACTGTGATTCTTGGCAAGAATGACATCCCAAAGGCACTGGGGATGAGGGCTCCACGTGGCCACCCCTTTGGGTGAGCTTTGTTCTCATCAAAGCTTTCCAAATGGAGGCCTAGATCACCAGGCTGTTTGGCCACTGCAGCCACTGGGAAAAGACTGCTTCCTGGAGGCACTGACAAAGATGGCTCCAGAACTTTCTTTGGGACAACTCAGTGATGAAACAGTTTCCAAACGGAGGCTTGGATCCATATGCTACTGGAACCTGTCCTTCTGATGAAGCATATCTGTCCCCTAATTCTAGGTTTGAAGGAGAAGAGAGCCTCAGTGACCATGGTCTCCATGACACTGGCTGAGCAAGTCAAGCATGTTTATCACTTACCATCTCATAGACCTGCCATAGGTCCCTCTTTATCAGACCAACTAATAAAGTGACTGAAAGGTAAGTATGTCTTTATTGTTGGGGAAAGATAAGATTTTTTTAAAAGTAATCAGCAATGCTTGGCACCACAGTGAAGGGTTTCTTCCAAATACTGACCTGAGGGGAACTGTCCAAAGTCTCAAATGGGGCCCTGCAACCACACCATCATTATGGCCATCATGGCTTGACTCCACACACCCAGGTGGCCACAAAAGGGAGCTCCATGTCTCTGTTGGATTTCCATGAGGAGTACTTACATAATTGCCCACCTGGTAACTAAACTCATGTTTGGTCCCCCTCTGTCTTTGAGGACAACCAGATGGCACTGCCATCTCATCTCCATAGAACAGAGAGCTTCCACTCAGGTTTCCAAGAGAAACCCATTTATCCTGAAAAGCCTCTAATCCAAAAGTCTCTCTTTTGACTCCCTTTTGGATGAGAATTTTTATTCCAGAAAAATACACTGGAGAAACATCTGAAGATTCCTGCTCTCTCCTCTTTCCCCCTCTTGTGATTACCTCCAGTCCACAGAGCATCTGGGAGAGGAGGGAAAGGGCTTCCCCATATAACCAGCACCGCCTCCTACCCTTCCACATGTTTCAGAAGGAGAATGTAATCACTGCCTTACTGCCTATCCCTCAGGCCTCAAAGTACAAGTGCACAGGTTAGGAAATGGGTAGGTGGGGGGTTAAGGGTAGGTGGTATGGTAAGGAAGCTGGAAAATTACTTCCTGATTTTTTTTCATGTTTCTGCTCAGGTGCCACCTTCCTGAAGCCTGACTGCCCAAGTGCCACTGAATGTGTCTTCTCCCCTGAGATAGCTTCCCATGCCATCTGGCCGAGATCTGGTGGGCAAGGCACGCAGGTATTCATTTTGTCTTCCCCACCCCTCCACCCCCCCCCCCCCGCTGCCATCTTCCTTCCTTGTCACCCCAGCAGCTACCAGGGGGACTGCCCCAGCACATGCATCTGGCTTCCTGGTTGCAGAACACAGCACGTCAAAGTCAAGGGGCATCTTGTGACATCGGAGAGGGGAGGGAGGAAGTCTGGGCACGTCCATGCATGCGGGCTTCCCTGCTCCCCGCTGCATTCCTCCCCCCCACCTTGGCCATTAGGCCCTCCCCACCTGGGGCCTCGCCCCCCCCCCCACTTCGTGGGACGCGTTCAGAAGGACCAACAGCCGCACCTCACGCTCTGTGCTCGCGCTGCAGGTACTAAACCGCCAAGGACCGCCCATCATCCCGCCCTCCCCCTCCCAAGCCGTTTCCCATGCGCCCCAGAACCCTGGTCTGCTCTGCACGTTCCCGTGGGAGCTTGAGGAGGGCCCTCCCCCTGCCTCCCCACCCAGAATAACTACCAAGCTTTCCCAGAATTCCTGACCTATGTAAGAGCAGAAGAAATCCAGAAACAGGATTCTGGAGCCCTGCCCGCACCACCACACACCCTTTACACCAGCAAGCCTGGACATGGGCAAGTGGCTTTAGCAGGACAGAAGCAACCCTGGAAATCGTCAGGTCTCACATGCCATGCTCACCCAACGGGGACCCTGTGCAGCTCCTGTCCACCCTTGTGTTCCTAATGATTCCCTCTCAGGGGGATAAAAAGCTGAGAGTCAGGACTCTGAGGCTGCTGAAATCTCTGCCCTTCCCCTTCAGCTCCTGCTCCAGCCTGTATGAAGAAAGAAAAAGGGGAGTAACAGAAAGAGACAGAGAGATAGAGAGAGACAGAGAGCTCTACATCCCTGGGGCTTGCATATCACCATCCTAAAGACCAGAACCCAACCAGGACCAACCTGGCAGAGTGGACTAAGAGGGTGACATTTTCTCCATCAGGGAAGTGAGCTTCCAGCTCAGCAGAGGGTATGATTGGAAATGAAAACACTCAAAGATTCAAACAGACCCCCGGGGGAGCAATGGGGGGCCAGGGGTAAAGACAGGCTTTTGAGGAGGTAGATAATTCCCAGGCTAATGAGCTGGCTGAGCCCAGCACCACCACATGACTCCCAGAACACACTCCACTTCCTGGGAGAACATAAGAAAGGTCACTTTTGGTGAAAAGGGAGCATCCAGTATAGCAAGGGGTCTGACAGGAAATAAATTCCAGGTTTCATACCAACTCCCTGGGAAGTGATGGGGGGGGGGGGGGAAGGTTAGGGGGAGATGGGCAGATGACCTGGTTAAGCTCAGGACTGCCTTGCAATCCCCAGAATGTATTGAGATTTTTGACAAGGAGAAAAAAGGCCTGGTTTGGTGAAAAGGGAACCCTCACAGAGATGACAGGAATCCTTAAAAGGTGGAGTGAAGGTGAAGGGATCAGGATGAAAATGACCTTGAGATCATGGTTATGACAGGCAACATCTGGTAAGACATTCAAACTTAATATTTTCTTTGCTTTTTCAGTCATTTCCCTAAAAATATTCCTTCTGCTGGCATACTTGTATTATAACATGTAATCTATAGAAATGAAATTTCTTGCACTCTCCTTGGTTGCACTGAAAAAATATATTAAAAAATAAAAGCGACTTTTCAACCAAAAAAGGAATCCAGGGGGAACTTTTTATTTTTTACACTGAATCACAGCTTTTTTCTTAAACCTCATTCTTGGACCTGACATCATGGAATAATGTTGTCATGCAGTTTTATTGAGGAAGGCCCATTGTTAGGTTGGGGCCCAGGTCACCATTCCTGAGGGAGATCTCCATGGAGGCCCCAGCCCAAGCTTGACTTAGTCCTGAACATAGTCAATGTGAGGGGTCAGGGCTTCATGCCTCCACCCTCCCCAACCCTCACAGGACCTGGTGTCCCTTTGAACCCTGTTTCCCTGAGGATGGTTTTCCTCTTTTATAATGAGGGTTACGGGTGGTGCCGGATCTGAGACTCTGCATTAAAATCTACTTTCTGCTGCTCTGATTCTTATTCACTGATTTGGACAGAGCTTCTCACATTCCTTGGTCCATCCTGGGTCACTGTTTCTCGATCCAGAGGCCTTGCAGTGTGTACTCCCTGAAGGCTTTCTCCTACAGGTAATGGGCAGGTTGATCCTGTGCAAGATGAGCCCAAGAAGCTTCATCAACCAGTGGGCATGGAGGGCATCCCAGAGATGCCCAGGAAGAGGACTCCATTTGGCCATCCCTTTGGGTGAGTTTCGTCCTCATGCAAGCTTCAAAACAGGAGGCCCAGATCACTAGGCTGTTTGACTGCTGCAGCCACTGGGGAAAGATTGCTTCCTTAAAGTTTCCTTCCCTTCTGGGAAGAAGACCTTCAAAAAGAAGGCATGAATGCATAAGCTCCTGGCAACCATCTTCATCATGAAGCAGAGCTGACTCCTAATGCCAGGTCTGAAGGGGAAGAGAATCTCAGCAAACATCTCCCTGCAAGGGTTTGTTATAAGGGAAGAAGCCTGATCAGACATGTCCAAATTTGCCTGCATTCACACCATAATGGATATCATGCCTTGAATCCACACCCCCAGTCTGGTCATTAAAGCAAACCTCTGAATGTCTCTATTGAGTTGACATTGGGACTCCTGTTATTACCCCACTGCTCCAAACCTGTTTGGTCTCCGGTATCTTTGAGGACAACCAGATGGCACTGCCATCTGATCTCTATGTGAACAGAGATATCCCAGTCAGGTTTCACAGAGACCTCAATTTATCCTGAAAAGCCTAAGCCCAAAGCCTCTTGGAACTTCCTTTTTGATAAGAATTATTTTCTTCAGGAAAATCCTAAGGAAAGACAATCTCAGGACCAAGATCATCCCCTTCCTCTCCCCAAACACCACTCACCGTTTATAGACTCCAAGGTCCAGGGAGCACTTGGGAGAGAGGATTTGCCCTCAAAACCATCACTTTCTTCTCTACTCTCAGAACTTTTATATTATTTCTCAGATTCAGAAAGCACTCTCAGCGCCCCCCCACCAACCACCCCCACTCCCCAAGTCCCCACACTGCTATCACTACTGGACACTGTAGGCAGGGGATGGGTAGATGGTTGGGTTGGGCTACATGATATGGAGGAAGAGGCACTGCATTCTCTGACTTTATGTTTCCACTTCAGGTTCTAACTTCCTGAAACAAGTGGAATGGCCAGGGGCACCTGCAGGCAAGTGCTTCCTTATCCCCTGAGATGGCCTCTCACCTCATGCTGACATCTTTAGAGACATATCAGGTATACACACAGATATTTAGGGGTGGTCGTCCCCTCCTCCGTCTTCCCTCTTTTGACTGGTGGCCCATAGTGCAGTTAGACAACCTTTCTCCTCTGAGCTCCCCAACATTTCATAGAAGAACTGGAAGAGAGTGAGTGCCAACTACATGCTTGTGGTCTCAGTACTTCCAGGAGATGGTAGCTGAAAGTCAAGAACAGGTTGTACCTGGGATTGGTACCTGGTCTCTGGAAGTCAGGAGGAGGGGAGGGGAGGAAGTCTGGGCAAGGTGTATTCAGGCTTCTTTCTTCCTCACTATATCCACTCCCATCACTCCTTGGCCATTCTTTGCCATTTGCCCCATCTCTTCTGCCCACAACAAGGGACACATTCAGAATGAGCACCACCCCAAATACTTGGCCCTCACCATCTCCTGCCTGCATCTCAACTCCACCTCCTATAAATGCCATTTTCATTCAAACCAGGCATGTAGTCTATACTGCAGCTGCTCATGGGTAGGAGAGGAGGTCCAGAGTCCCTGCTAAATGCCCCCACCTCCTTTGCCACACCTCTACACCATGGAAAAAAACAAAATCTTTCCAAAATTCCTGAAAGAATGCATCCAAGAGGACAACAAAATCCAGAAACACAGGATACAGGAGGACCACAGACTCCACACCCTTTAAAACAGTGGGTTTGGATATGGGCAGGTGGCATTAGCAGGGACAGAGACAACTCCAGAAATTGCCATGTAAAAGCTTAAAGTCTCAAGTGACATAATCTCCTAAGGAGGACTCTGCCTGGCTCATAGCCACAGGTATGTTCCTGGTGATCCCCACCGCGTCCCAGAACAGAAAGCTAAGGGTCAGGATCCTGACCCTACTTAAATCTTGGGCCTTTCCCTTACTTCCTTGTTACAGAATATATAAAAAAGAAGACGGTGATAGAAACTGTCTAGGGGACAGCTTACCATACACCTAGGACAAAAACAAAACCTAGAACCAGACTGGGAAGCGTAGACTAAGAGAGGTCCATTTTCTCTATCAGGGCAGTCAGTGTCCAGCACAGCAGGGGATCTCACTGGAAAGTACCACACTCCAAGCTTAACACAGACTCCCTAGGGAGAGTCTCTGGGGAGGTGGGTAATTCCTGGGCACATGACCTGACTGAGCTCAGCTCTGCCCTGTAAACCCCTACAATCCATTACACTTTCTGGAAGGACAGAAGGCCCAGTTTGGGGAAAAGGGAGAGCCCACTCATTTCACTCTTGGAAGGGCACTGACCTTGAGATCTTGATTGTCTTAGGCAAAGGCTGGTAAAATATATTCCAAGTGAAATTGAATTTCCTCTCCCTCTTGTTTTAGGCCTTTCCCTAAAAATCTTCTTTCTGCTGAATTTTTTTTAGAATTACATATCATAGAGACAAATGGAATTTCTTAGAGTCTTCCTAGTTGGTGTTAAAAAATGAGTAAAAAAATCTCTTTACCCCCAAAGAAATCCAAGGGGAATATTTTTTAGAAAGTCTCATCCATGGACCTGACATCATGGGCCAACGTTGTCATGGATTTTTCATGAGTAAGACTCATTGCAGGGGCACAGGTCACATTACCTGAGAGAGATCTCCAGGGAGGCTCCACCCCAAGCTTGACTCAGTCCTGAACACAGACAATGTGAGAAGTAAGGGCTCCAGCCCTTGCCTAGGTGCCCCTGCATGTTAGCTCCTTCTTCTCCTCTGAGATCAGGTCCCACACCAAACTGCCGTCCATAGGGACACATTTGGGGTACACACAGAAATTTATCTACACAATGTCATCTTCTCCCCCCACCCCCTTTAGCTTGGAAGCCCTCTTAAGGAAAACATATCCTCTTCCTCTTCATTGGCTCCCCAGGAGCTAAAAGAGAGACTGGCATATTGTTTGTTCTCAGTACATGCTTATGGTGGCTGTGCTTTCAGGACACGGCACATCAGAGTCAAGGAGCATCCGTACCTGGGACTGTGGCACCAGGGAGGGGAGGGGAGGAAATCTGCCCAAGGAGTATTCAGGTTTCTTTGCTTCCCACTGAATCTACCCCATTCCTCGAGCTTGGCCATTCTATCCTGCCTCCCCTGAGCCTCCCCTTTCCCTCCCCTCCTGCAACACTTGTAGTATGACCACCATCACCGACGCTTTGCCCCTGATACCTCACCACCCCTTTGCCATCCTGGGTGTGCCCCACTACGTCCTGTAGAAGCTGTTCACATGCCAGGCCCCTGCACTTGCTCATGGAGGGTGGAGGACGGCCCCTTCCCTCCCTCCCCCCTCCACACCAAGGATAATGACAAAACCTCCCCAGAATTCCTGACAGAATCAATTAAAGAGAGAAAAATAAAAAAAAACCACCCATTCTGGAAGGATACCCACATCCTGCCTCCTTTAAACCAACAGGTCTAGACATGAGCAAGTAAGTGTAGATGGGACAGAGGAAACCCTAGAAATCCCCAGGTAGAAGCTCAAGGTCTCACATCCCTTACTCATCTAAGGGGATCTCTGGTGACTCTTAGTCAATGCCCTGTCCCTGATAACCCCCTCTCCCAGGGACAGAAGGTTGAGAGTTAGCACCCTGAGCCTGATTAATCCCTGCCTTTTGCCTTAAGCTCCTGCTACAGGTTGTATTGTACAAAGGAAGAAGTGGGGAGGGAGAGGGAAAATGAAAGGATGGAAGAGAGAGAGGAAAAAGGGTGGTCAGGGGGAGGGGAGAAGGGGAGAAAGGAAAAAGGGGAGAGAGAGCATGGGGGAGAAAAGAGGGAAGGGCGAGGAGAGATAGGGGCAGAGGAGAGAACAGGGAGAGAAGAAGAAGGGAAGGGGAGAGAAAGGAAAGAGAGAAGAGGAGAGAGAGAAACGAGGAAGAGAAGGCACGGAAAGGAGAGAAGGAGGGGGGAGAAGAAGAGAGTAAGAGAGAGAGGGAGGGAGTGAGGGAGGGGAGAAGGAAGGTGAGTAGATGGGGAGAGAGAAGGGGAGAGGACAGAGGGAAGGAGAAGAGGGAGACATGAGGAGAGGAGGGAGAGAGATAGGGAAGGGGAGGAGGGGATAAAGGAGAGGGAGAGGGAAGGGGAGAAGAAACAAAGGAAAGAAGGATAGACAGAGGGAGAGGAAGGGAGAAATGGGGGAGAAGATGGGGAAGGAGAGGGAGAGAGGGAGGGACAGAGGAAGGGAGTAGGAGGAGGGAGAAGAGGGAGAGGGAAGAGGGAGGGAGAGACAGAGGGAGGGAGGGAAGGGGAGGAGAGGGAGAGAGACCAGGGAAGGGGAGAGGAGGGAGATATGGAAGGAAAGGAGGGAGAGATGGGGGAGAAGAGGGAGGGAGAAGAGGGGAGGGAGAGGGGAGAGGAGGGAGGGACAGAGGGATAGGGATTAGTGAGGGGAGAGGAAGGGGTGGGAGAGAGCCACTAGGACAAGAACCAACATGGCTGGGCACAGTGACCTCAGTGGGTGGGTGCCAGTTGCTGCCTCAGCAAAGGAAGCTTCTTGGACAGCAGGGGCTCTGTCTGGAAATATCCATACTCCAGGGTTAACACAAATTCCACAGGTAGTGATGTGGTAGGGGGAGATCTTCGAGAGGTGGGTAATTCCTGACCAAATGAGCTGATGGAGTTCACCATGGACACATTTCCAGGAAGAATAGAAGACCTTGTTTGGTGAAAAGGGAAAGCCCTCTCTAATAGGTCAATGTCATAGGATTATATCACTAGAAATGACACTAAAGAGGAGGCATTAGCATCTGCTTTGCCACTGTACCCTAAGGACCAAGGGACTTCTCCACCTAAATTGTGTAATAGCACCCCTAAGAGTTGTCTCCTCAATGAGAATTGAAGATCTTTGAGATCAAGGACAGCTTTACTGTTCAGTCTGTATCCCCAATGCTTGACCAACAACACATAGAAAGGGTTATTAATAAATGCTTCATTCATTAAAGACACACACACACAGACATACACTCTGAGCTCTTTCATTCCCTTTATTTCAAGATCAATATAAAGGGGATACTCTATGATAGACAGTAGGATGATGATCAGTATAGAAGTATAGCAATCTGGCAGTCAGAGGTGATTCTGCTTCATCCAAACAACAGTTGCCAATAGTTAAGAATCGGGCCTCTTTCTGAAGGTGTAGTGAGCACTTAGCTGCTCAAAGGGAATCACTGTATCAATGGTGAAGTCATATTTGAATGCTACAGAATCTGGGTATCACAACCTACTTTCACTAGGTTGACCAGGCACTTGGACATGGATTTTAGGAATTGTTTTCAGGTCTTTGGCTGATGTACACAAAGTCTGGTATCCCTTAGATTGGGAAAGAAGCCTTGAAAGTGGACCAGGAGGAGCAGGAACTTGGGTCTCAATCATCCACCCAGAAGCACAGCAAAGTGAGGGAGATTTTCATCCATGGGATGTGATGTGATGTAGGACACACAGCAGGCCCCACTCTGAAAGTAGCATGTTAGCAGGGCCTCAGGCTTCACAAGGATATAAGGTCCTGGAATGATTAGAGGGATAGACAGAGGGGACCTCCCCCTACTCAGCAACAGGCCTGACTTGCTAACAATCTATGACATCACTGGAGAGTGGTATCAGCCTAAAGGAAGAGGCTTTTAAAATTTTGACTGATGGATATTTACCTTCCAAAAATGTTAGCCAACACAAAGCTGATTTTTAGGAAAATGACTTAAATCAAAGTCAAATATATGAAAATATTTGACTGCAGCTGGTCCATGATATGGAGACCACTGTTATTCCCACCACTTTTTTAGGGTTTAATAATGCTAAGGATCTTTGGGTTATGAGATCCTACCTAAGTGGGATTTGTTCTCCTTTCAAGGCATTTCTTCTGGCCTTTCTCAAAATTCATTTGTAACTAGTTCTGATGTGATGTGTTTAGCCACTCCATTAATTCAGTCAAGACAGGTTCTAATCTGGGAACGCTATACCCAGGCTTCCATTTGTTTCCTCCCCATCTGGGGCCAGAAGCTCCCTGGCCAAATCGAAGAAGGGTTGCCAGTCCCCTCCCAGCAGCCTTCAAAGTGCAAGTACACAGGCCTGACAGTAGGGGTGTGTGTGAGGGCTGAGCAGCATCATGGCAGAAAGCAGGAAGGGGCAGGCTTCTTCCCTGACAGCCTGCATGTTTTCACCCAAGCATCAACTACCCAAGAATGAGCTTCTAAAAGCTCGAGGACTACTCAGGTGCAGCTGGCTGCTTTTGCCTTTTTCTACTCTTAGATGGACTCCCTATGCATCCTGCCTAGACCATCTATGCACCTTTTTTAAAAATATGTTTGTCTCCTCCTTGAGACAGGTCCCTGAAGGCAGATTCTACAATTTTCTGCCTTTTGGGGCCTACTTAGCATCCAGCACAAGGACAGGCATATCATGGTCTCCCAATACATGTTTGTGGACTTCATGCTTACAGGACATAGCACCTCAAAGTTATGGTATGGTGGCATGGAGGTAAGGGAAGGTGGGAGGGGGGATAAGGTATATTCAGGCTTCCATCATCTTCCCTGCCTCCACCCTCATTGGCTCTTCCATCCTGATCCTGACTTCCTGTACCCCCAAATCACCTCTTCTGTGCACCTCCCTCAGGTCCTACAGGCTGACCAAGTCATCCAACTGCCAGCCATCTCCCTTCACCATAGCAGTCAAGGATGGTGCTGCTACGCACAGTAGGGGGTGAGGAGGGCACCCACCCCCATCCCTCCCCAATGAGGGCAACAACAAAGCATTTGGAGAATGTCTGACAGAATGAATTAAAATTCAGAAACAAATCAATGCTCAAAGAAACCCCTCCTTTAAACTTAGGAATCTAGACCCAGACCCAGGGAAGAGGGCGTATTTGGAATAGAGGCCAAGTTACCCCAGAGATCATCAGAAATTCAATATCTCATGTTCCATACTGAGCTCAGTGGGTCATTGTCCCACACTGCTTGGGAAGCCCCAGAGCACATTGCACTTTATGGAAGAGCAGAAGGAACCCTGCATTGGTGAGAAGGGAAAGAAAGCTTTCTCATTGGACCCCAGCAGGGACTTGAGAAATCCTTACAAGCTTGAGTAAAGGTCAGATAGGAAAGTCTGGTAAAACATATTCCAACTGAAATGATAATTTCTTTCACTTTTATTTTAGTTGTTTTCCTGAAAATCTCCTGGCATTTTTATACAACATCATAAAATTTACACTAAGGGAATTTCATGAAGTCTTCAGACCATCTTGGAGGATAAAAAACAATCAGAAACCCTCCCCCTTCCACCACCCAAAAAAACTCAGAGATGGATTATGCTACACAGACTTCCTGTGGGCTGACATCATCCTCGGGTGATGTTTAGGCTTATTTATGAGGAGGGGGCAGTCACAATTACTGAGCCATCCAGGAGACTGGAGGCCAGGCTTGTTCAAAACCTGGACACTGACAAGCCCAGAAATCAGGGCTACAACACTTCTGCCTCTGCAAGCACCCCAGGGCTCTCCCCTTGAAGCCAGATAAGTAGTACTTGTATACTGCCTAGTGAATGATCTGACATAGAGAGAAGTGCTTTATAGATATCTCATTTACACCTCACAACAATCCTGGAAAGTAGTTACTATTGTTATCCTTTACTTATTGTTGAGGAAATAGACTGAGGTAAAGTGACTTTCCCAAGAACACACAGCTAGTAATTTTGAGACCTGATGTAAACTCAGGTCTTCCGAACTCCTGGACCAGTGCTCTACGCACTGCACTACCAGGCTGCCATGGGCAATAGGCAACTGTTGTTTTGACACACGCTTCGGGGAAAGAAGTCACAAGCATCATCATCCTAGAGACACCTGACAAGGCAAATCAAGGGGTCATCTATGTTGGTTGTTACCCAACATTATGGAACAGGGGTCTCTTTGTATTCTCAAATAAACTGATTGGAAGGCTTTAAAAATTGCCAGTACTGGGAGGCAAGATGGCAGAATGGAAGCAGGAACTTTCCTAAGCTGCTCCATGAATTCTGTCACTAAACTTTGAAAAGGGACATCTGAATGGATGTCACTCTAGTGACAGAATCCATTGGGAGAAAGAAGGCGGCAGATTCTCAGCCCAGGAAAGTGCCCATGCAGGACTGGGCAAGGGGAGCACAGAGCACAGTGGGGCTGCACCAGCATGGATCTGAGAGCAGACTACAGCAAAGAGAGAAGGAATGCTGACTTACCAACCCAAGGGCAATTCACAGCCATCTCACCACAGGACAGAGGATTGCTTGGAGCTGGGTAACAGAAAGCACAGGGCCCACAGCAGTGACAACAGCTTCTCCTGGGGCTGTCACACCACAGCCTGGATGTTTAAAATTTACCTACCTGAACTTCCAGGAGCCAAGAAGGTGGAGCAATTCCTAGCTGCTCTATTTCCCCTCCCTGACCCAGAAAACCCAGAGATAAATATCCCACTCAGAGTAAAATCCTGAAATAGTGGCAACAGCCTCAGGCTTGGGAGTCAATGAGGAAGGGTGTAACTGAAGCAGTATGGAATCTGAAGTGAAGTGGGGGAGGAGTCCCAACAAACCCCAGCTCAGCTGACCAGCAGGAACTCCCAAAGCCAAATCTCCCACTGAAGGAAGCCAGACAGGCCAACAGGAAGGGCCTATCACACTGAGATGGGAGCTGAGCTCAGTTCCCTGTGAGTCATGGCTCTAGCCCCAAGATGTCCCAGACCAGTCAGAGCAGACTTCAGGTGAGTGAATAAGCAGAAGCTGTGGTGGTTCCCAGACTTCTCAACCCATAAACGCCAAAGACAAAGTAAAAGATCAGTATGGAACTCTGTTGGAACAGGGGGATGGAAGAACATGGTCTGGCCCCTGACCCCAGACTGAGAAGAGGTGGAGGCTTGGCCATCACTGTGTGGCTGCCTCAGGAGTTCCTGGCCTGCAGATCATAGGGGGCTCAATAGGCCATTCAGAGGGTAATCACTTTTGCTTTAACCTGCTTGGATCTGGATTGTGATCTTGGGTATTGGTCCTGGGGTGTATGGCCAGTGAGCCAGAGCCTGTGGGGGCTATAGAGAGGGCACCCTCCTAAAAGCTCAGGCAGCTGCAAAAGCCCCACCAATTTGGGACAAAGCTCCCTCCATTCTGGAAGCAGAGTTCTACTGTGGCAAAGAGCTCAAAAGTCAAGTAATTGGCTGGCAATATGAGCAAGCACAGGAAGCACAGAAGATATAATCCTTTTTGGGGGGACAAAAAGGATCAAGGCATGGAGCAGGAGGAAGACAGCAAAGTCAGAACTCCTGCATCAAACGCCTCCAAGAAAAATATGAACTGGTTATACAGGCCATGGAGGACCTCAAGAAGGATTTTGAAAATCAAGTATGAGAAATGGAAGAAAAATTGGGAAGAGAAATGAGAATGATTCAAGAAAATCATGAAAAGCACATCAACAGCCTGCTAAAGGATACCCAAAAATACAATGAAGAAAATAACACCTTAAAAAATAGACTAACTCAAATAACAAAAGAGGCTCAAAAAGCAAACGAGAAGGATGCCTTAAAAAGCTCAATTTGCCAGATGGAAAAGGAATTTCAAAAATTCACTGAAGAGAATAACTCCTTCAAAATTAGACTGGAGTAATTGGAAGCTAATGACTTTATGAGAAATCAAGATACAATAAAACAGATTCAAACAAATGAAAAAATAGAAGGCAATGTTAAATATCTCATTGGAAAAACCACTGACCTGAAAAATAGATCCAGGAGAGATAATTTAAAAATTATTGGACTATCTGAAAGTCATGATCAAAAAAAGAGCCTAGACACTATCTTTCAAGAAGTTATCAAGAAAAATTGCCCTGATATTCTATAACCCAAGAGCAAAATAGAAATTGAAAGAATTCACTGATCGCTTCTTGAAAAAGATCCCCCCCCAAAAAACTCCTAGGAATATCACAGCCAAATTCCAGAGTTCCCAGGCCAAGGAGAAAATACTGCAAGCAGTCAGGAAGAAACAATTTGAGTAGTGTGGAAACACAACCAGAATAACACAAGACCTAGCAGCTTCTAAATAAAGGGATCAAAGGGCTTGGAGTATTATATTCCAGAGGTCAAAGGAGCTAGGATTAAAACCAAGAATTACCTACCCAGCAAAACTGCGTGTAATGCTATAGGGGATAATATGGCTATTCAAAGTAATAGAGGATTTTCAAGCATTCTTGATGAAAAAACTAGAGCTGAACAGAAAATCTGACTTTCAAATAGAAAAAGCAAGAGAAACATGAGAAGGTAAACAGGAAAAAGAAATCATAAGGAACTTATTAAAGTTGAACTATTTACATTCTTGCATGGAAAAATGATAATCCTAACTCAGAGCTGACTGAGCTCAGCTCTGCCCTGTTAACCCTCAGGATCTGACCCACAGCTTTTGGTCCCTGGGATGGGGGTAGGGATGGTAGCAAATCACGAAAGTGCCTAGGAGATGGGCTTTCTTGTCACCACGCCAAAGACGAAAACCAGAACTCGAATCATGATGGGCAAAGTGGACTAAGAGGATGATATTTTCTCCTAGGGAAGGGAACTTCCAGCCCAGTGGGGGGGGGGGCTGCCTAGAAAGAGAAAAGCTGTAGTAGAAGAGACTGGGGCAGGAGAGGAGGTGGCAAAGTACTGAAGGGATGACATGGTGGGGTGCAGCACTGCACAGCAACCCCCAAAATATATTCCCCATTCTGAGAGGGCAGAAGAAAGACATGGTTTTTTGAAAATTCTAGCCCACCACAGACTCCACAAGTTCTTAAATGAGGGGGTAGAGATGATGGTAGTAGGGGATAAGAGTGATCACAAAACTGTCTTCCCAGTGGATTTGCTAAAATAGTTAAACAGAAAATAGGCCAAAAAGAAAGGGTGTTCAGGCACCTCAGGATAAACTGGACTCTAAGGGAAACCTGACGGGAACATCTCTGTTCCCAAAGGGACAGGAGGGCAATGTCATCTGCTTGTCCTCAAAGATGTTTTGTTGTTGTTCAGTAACTTCAGTCAACATGTCCGAGTCCTTATGACACCAGTGGTTGGTTATCTCTTGGCAGAGACACTAAAGTGCTTTCCCATTTCCTTCTTCAGTTCATTTTACAGGTGAGGAACTGAGGTAAACAGGGTAAAGTGACTTGTCCAGGGTCACACAGCTAGTCAGGGTCTGAGGCTAATTTGAATGTAGGTCTTCCTGACTCGAAGCCCCTCATTCTACCCCACGTGCTAGCTAGTGGCCCTGTCTTCAAAGACACAGGGGACCAAACCCAAGATTGGGAGAGGTGGACAATGGTCTACATGGTGGAAGCAGGTCTCACCTGCGGGAGCCAGGGAATGAGAAAGAGGAGCAGCAGCAAGTGGAGGATGCAGGGGGTGTTGGGGATTTGAGGCCTGTCTGAACAGCCTCCTCCCTTGGAACAAAGCCTAACTTCATTTGTGGCCCTAAGCATTAAAGACTACTTTAGGGGTAGCTCCTGCATTAAATAATAAAGACACAAACACACCATTTCTGAGCCCTGAGAATAATGGGATGCCTATTACAGAGGTGTAGGGTGATGAATGATGGAGACTGACACTTGATCTGTCTCAGCAAGTGTCCTAAGGATGCTGGTGGCTGAGGTTTTCATCTCCTTTACTCCTAGCATTTGGGGGCAGCTCCGGATCACCTAAATGACAGTTGTATCGGTAACCTCAGGAGCACAGCCTCCTCTTGCAAGGGGCTGGTAAGCACAGAGCTGCCCCAAAGAGATGTTGGCTGGGGCCTGCTGCATGGGCGCCTGGGGAAAACCATGCTTGCCCACTGGTGGGAGCAGCTACCAAGTCCTTTCTGGAGATCTGATGAGGCTGTACCTCACTCCTAGGGAAGGCCATGTGGAGTCTTCATGGGTGTCTCAAGGAAACCATCTGTGCCCACTGATTGACAAGCCAGTGGTCAAGAGACCACCTTGCACAGGATCAGTCTGCAGATCATCTGTAGGAGAAAGGCTTCTGACAATAATTCTGGCTTACTGGACTATGGGCTCCCTGGACTGGGAAACAATCCCCAAAGTTGGACCAGGGGACTGGGGACCTATGCAAAACCTATGAATGAGAATCTCAGCAGCGGATGGGAGAGGTTCATCTAGAGCCTCTGATCCAGTACCACTTGTACTCTTCCCTGAAAAATATGTAAGGCATCCCTAGGGATAGTCTTCACCTCCACACAGAGTTCTGGGCATGTGCAAACAGTGGGGTATGGCAGTCTGACCTCCTGGGCTGGTCAGTGTCCAGGTTTAAAACAAGCCTGAGCTTCAGCCCCCCCTCTAGAACTCCCTCAGTCACTGTGACCTGACCCCTATGTAATAATGGGTCTGACATGGTAAAAATCCATGACATCCCTGGACAGTAATGTCAGCCTGAAGAGAGAGACTTTGTGTATTTCCATTTATTGACAATTATCATCTACTTATTCATGAAAAACAAACCAAACAAAGAATCCCTAGGGCCTGCTTACTGCCATCCCAAGGACAAGCACCCAAACTAGGACCAGCTTGGGCAGACTGATCTAAGGGCTTTCCATTTTCTCCATGAGGGAAAGGAGCTTCAAGCCCAGCAGGGGGTCTGATACAACTAGACACACTCTCTCTCTCTCTCTCTCTCTCTCTCTCTCTCTCTCTCTCTCTCTCTCTGTCTCTGTCTCTCTCTCTCCAGGTTTAATTCAGACTCTCTGAGAAGTGATGGGGTATTGGGGGGAGTTTTGGGAAAGGTGAGTAATTGCTTGGCAGATAACCTGACTGAGCTCAGCTCTGCCCTGCAAACCCTCAGAACACACTAAACTATCAGGAAGAGCAGAAGAAAGGCCTGCTTGGGTGAAAAGGGAAAGCCCTCTCATAGTACTCCACCAGGGACTGCTTAGAAGATGGAGTAGAGGTCAGAGGCTTGGGGATGACAATGATCTCGAGATCGTGGCAGCTGTCACAGGCCAAGTCTGGTAAAATGGATTCCAAACGAAATATATTTTTCTTTCCCGTTTGTTTCATCCCTTTCCCTACAAATCCTCTTTCTGATGGCAATTTGTACCACAGCATAGACTGTAGACAAAGAAATATCTTGGAGTCTTCCTGTTTGGAGTTCGAAAAATAACAGTAAAAAATGGAATTTACTTTTTCACCCAAAAAGAAATCAAAGGGGGTATTTCTTGTTTGAAAGCTTCCTCCTTTGGTGGGATGTCACAGCCCCAAGTGTTTATGGATTTTTAGCAGGTAAGACCAATGGTCAGATAGGAAATTCAGGTCATAATTCCTGAGGAAGCTGGAGAGGAAACCGGATGGAGGCTTGTTTAAGGCTAGACAGGAAGAAGCCCACAAATTAGGGCTGCTGCACTCTACCCTCTGCAAGCACTTGTGGCTTTGTGGGAGCAGGGCAGGGGCCCTTCTTGGGTAAAGACCACAGTGCAGAGCAGGAAGCAACATATTTGAGTGATCTTGTCCCATGAGATAGATATCACTGTCATTCTCTCCAATTCTCCTCCTTTGCTGTTTAGGGAATGAAGCTATTAAGGGGCCATTGGGGGTCTTTACCCTGGAGGATCTTCTTTCCATGCCAGACCTTTCTCTTGACCTTCTACAAAGTTACTATGTTCTGGGTGTTCTAAGGAAGTGCTGAGCTTAGTCACTTCATGGCCCAGTTCTCCCCATCCCTTTCCTTTCCAACTTTCCTAAATTCCTTCTCTACCCAGGGAGTAAATCAGAGACAACTCAGATCTGAGAAGCTGTTTCTAGGATATGGTTTGTCTCTGACTCTGTGGGGACTAGAAGCCCAAACCAAGATGGTAGAGGTGTTCTCTGCCCTAGTCCCCACCCCCATCACCCAAAGTGCAAGTGCACAGCTCAGGCATAGTTAGAACATGAGTAAGGATAGTTGGGTTGGGCTGTATGATGCTAAGAATGGAGGAAGGTACAGGGTCATCCTCTGATTTCCTTCTTCTTTAAGATCACTCACCCCCTTCTAGAAGCAGAAGATTTGCCCACATGTCCTTGGATGCTACTGCTGCCTTCTCTCCCTCTGAGATGGCCTCTCTTGGCATCCTTCCTACATTATCAGCTCAAATAAGTATTTTCATGTTGACTTCCCCCCCAACCCCACTTTAGATTGAGCTTCCTGAGTGCAGGGACTAGGATGTTTTTCCTGGATTCCTCTGCCCTCAGTATAGGACCTGGCACAACATGACTTCACAATAAATAACTATATTCTCACTTGGTACCTCAAAGTAAAGGATCACCAACACCTGGGATTCAAGGTGACCCTGTATCACTCATCATCCTACAGATATGTAATAGAATTCCCTTTACTCAGTCCTTCAAATGAAGTTATTTAAAGGGCTCAGAGATTGTATGTGTCTTTATTAAATGAATAAATGCATGAATGAATTAACAAATGAATAAAGCATTTATTAAGAACTTTCTGCATTCTAAACGTTGTGGTAAGTCCTCTGGGTACAGAGGCGTGATACACTTGACAGAGATAAAGACTTTAGAGGAAAGAACTTTCTTTTCTGGGTCTATAGTAGCTGAGCTGCAGGTCTTGCAGGAGCTGAGGCCAGGCTGCTTCTCCATAGGGGGCACTTCCCAAGATGAGGGTTGGATACACTGAACTGTTCTTCCCAAGGCTCCTGGGCTAAGAGTCCTGCACTCTTTCCATTTGTGCCCATGGGGAGACAGTGAGCAAGGTAGTAGGGGACTGCCCTAGTCTCCTCAGGGTCCCTTGCTGCTTCAGCTAGCACTTCTTGCCTATGCTATGTGTGGCGGTCGGATGTCAGCTAGTGGGGATGGTTGGCCCCTTCTCCACAGAAGCAGGATGGGTGGGCCGGGCTTGCTGCAACTGCAAGGGGTCTTGTGCTATTATATGCCTGTGGGGTCTCATTGGCCAGAAGCTGTGGTTGGTGGAGTTGAGGAAGGTTAGCCCCCTCTAAGCAATGATTTTCCCCTCAATGATGGCTGTGAGGGCTGTACAATAAGCATGTCTGCAGGAACTCCTGCTATTCCAAAAGGTCCTGTGGTCAGAGACCTTGGCTAACTGTTGGTGAGAGATAGGAACTGCCCCTATAGCAGTTATCAATGCTCAGGCTCAGAATGGGGTGAAGCTTAGTAAGCAGAGGAGAACCTGGTGAGACCTGGCCTGATTCACCATCTGCATCACCATCAGCAGGAATCTCTGAGCTCCCTTCCCTCCCCAACAGCTGCCAGATGTTAGACCAGCACCTGTTCCCTGTTTCCATCAAGACTCCCTCTTTTATTGCCTACCTGGTTTAGTTTACTGTATTTTTGAGGACAACCACCTGACATTCCTATGTCATCTGAATGGAAACAAAGGCATCTGCCACCACAACAAAAGCTGAAGGATAACTCATGCCATTTCCCTTTACCATGCCCTAAACAGCCATGGACACACTGAGAAGTTACATATCAAATAGTGAGTGGTCAATCCAGCAGAGGAGAGGAGATGGTAATAGTCAATGTTGACATTATCAGTGTCTGTGCTGCGGCTACTTAAGGACAATCTGTGGGCAGTCAGTCAACACACATTTGTTACATGCCTACTCTGTGCCAGGCACTGTGCTCTGCTCTCAGAATACAAAGAAAAGCCAAAGGCAGTCCCTGTTCTCCAAGGGCTCAAATTCTAATGAGGAGACAATATGCAATCAACTATGTATAGACTATAAATATACAAGATAAATTTGAATTAATCAACAGAAAGATTCAACTAGAATTAAGAAGGATTGGGAAAGGTTTTTCTATATAATATGGGATTTTTCACTGAAACTTCAAGTACAGCCAAGTAAACTAGGAGCTAGGAGAAGAAAGTGAGCATTCTAGGTACGTGGGAAAGCCAGTAAAAGTGCCAGGATCTGGAAGACAGAACAGCAAGGAAAGCGGTGTAGTTGGCTAGCAGAGTCCATGAGGAGTAGCCCAGAGGAAGAGTGAGAGTTGTAAATGACTGGAAAGGCAGGAACAGACCATGTTATGGAAAATTTTAAACATTAAAAAGAGGATTTTATATTTGATCTTGGAGGTGACAAGGAGCCACAGAAGTTTACTGAGGCATCAGTGACATAGGCAGAGCTGTGCCTTAAGATCATCCTGACAGCTGAAGTAGGGAAATCCTTGAAGCAGACTGAACAACTAGGAGGCTGATGCCATCACCATCCGGCACCAGGGTAGAGGCAGTGTCACAGGAGAAAAGGGGGCATATTCAAGAGATGTTACAATGGTAACAATCAATGGGCCTTGGCAACAAATTGGATATGCAGAGAGAGAGAGGAAGTCAAGGATGGCACGTCAGTTGCAAGCCTGGGTGACTGAATGGATGGTGTTCCCCTGAGCAGTAAGAGGGAAGTTAGGAAGAGGAGGAAAGAAAACGAGTTCAGTTTTAGACATGTAAAGTTGCACACATTTATGCTGTATCCAGCGGAAGATGCTTAAGAGATAGAGACATGGGACTGGAGGTCAGCAGAGAGGTTAGGACTGTATTGGTAGACTTGAGGATCATCAGCTTGACTGTCAGGAATGTTCTTGCTGTATACCTGTAATTTAGCTCTGCACAAATGATCCATTCCTTAGTTGTCCCCTGCACCATTTGGGGCTCCAGAGTGGCCTTTGACAGTCTAGAGATGCTCTGGATCCAGCTCAGAGAGATGTCTTCTCTTTCTATTCCATCCCGACCTTTCTGCAGGAGCTCAGATCATTCACCGTCTTTTCCCCCTTGGACATTCTCTCTGCTCTAGAATTTCATGATCATGCTCTGTCCTGGATCTGCTTTTCCAGCCCCTCCTGTTCAACCTCTTTTGCTGTTTCTTCATCTCTTATACCCACTAAGTACGGATGTTCCTGAATGTTCTGGCCTGATCCCCCTTCTATTTTCTACCTAAAATGTATATATGATATACATCTTGGCAACTGCATCAGCTTTTCTGCTGTTAATTATTATCTCTACACAGATAATTATTCAGAGCTGAGCTCCAGTCCCACATCACCAAATGCCTCTTTATCTCAGGCTGAATAGGTGTCTCATGGGTGTTTCAAACAGAATCCTTCCCTCTTCCCAACTTCTCTGCCATTACTGAAATCTGTAGGGTTTCTCACGTCCTAGTTCAATTCAACTGAATCCAACAAATATATACTGACAACATACTATGAATGTGAAAATATGTTTAATATGAATGTATATGAAGAGCCTATAACAGACTGCACACCATCTTGGGGAGGGAGGAGAGGAAGGAGGGAAGGGGAGAAAATTTAAAACTCAAAAGCTTATGGAAGTGAATGTCAAAAACTAAAAACAAAAAAAAGAACACACTGTGAGTCAGGCTTTGGGTTGGTGTAATAGTAATCAGTTTAGCAGGATACTTAGCACTTAGTACCTAAGTGTGGAAGGTGCAAACGCTGTCCCACTGTTAAGAAGGCATGAACTCCCCTGTTGATGTGGAAGAAGGGGATTGGCTGAGCCCCTGTTGATGTGGAAGAAGGGGATTGGCTGAGCCCCTGTTGATGTGGAATAAGGGGATTGGCTGAGGTGTGTATATAAGCAAGAATTCTAGAGACAGAGACAGAACTGGAATTTTGCTCCTCTTGAAGGAAGAATCCTGGAGACTGAAGCTGGCTGAGACAGAGAGACAGAGAGACAGAGACAGAGAGAGAGAGAGAGAGAGAGTTTCTCTCCTAGCATCTGGAAGCTGAGAACTGACTGAGAACTGAGATGGAGTTTTCCTGAGACCAGAATCTGGTGAGGGCCACCTGGAAGGCTGAGAGGGCCTGCCTGGAAGGCTGAGAGGGCTTGCCTGAAGAAGCATGACCAGGATAAGACTTTGTTTGTTTGTGGCCTGGCTGATCCTTGAGTTCTAGACAAGAGAAGTGGTGAAGAGTTTGAGATGT
>CM053582.1:33332800-33354218 GCA_028627135.1 Pseudochirops cupreus | reverse complement strand
TGTTGTGAATATTATAATGTTTTGAATGTTTGTCTTGATTTGTAATGGAATAAACAGAGTGTTCACTATATTTTGTAATCTGAACTCTAAAAGCTGTTCACAGTAGCATTCCTTTGGGAATCTGCTGGTGCATGGCGTTACAGTTGGGAACCAGAGATGAAAAAATGACTGCTTTCAAAGGAAACAACATGTATACAGATTAGTAAATAAAAAATAATTACAGAATAAAAACAAAGTGATTTCCACCAAGGAAGAGCGTGAACAAACCAGGGGGACAAGGGATCTGGACACAGACACATAAATTCAAGGTTTTACAAAATTCAAGGCTTTTTATAAAATTATCTAGCTCAACTCTCATCCCTTTTCTGTCTGTCCAAACTCATGAGTTCATTAGTGCAGGCTCGGTTTGGAAACTCTCTCCGCTCATGGAAACAGACAATTGGTCTGAAATGGTATAGTGAGGTTAAATGACTTGACAATGGTCTCACAGTCTGTGTCAGTATTGGGCCTTAAACCCAAATCCTCCTGCCTAAGGCCAAGGAGCCTTTGATCCTCTACAGCCAGTGGTGTCAAATTCAAAAAGAAATGATGGGTTACTGATTCTTACATAAGAATCCTAGTGGGCCACACATTGGCTTAGAAAACCACAAATTAACAGTATCTGTGTCATAATGTATTTTTATTTACTTCATTAAACATTTCCCCCATTATCTTTTAATTGGCTTGGGCCACTTGTAAGTTTGAACCAGCCTTGAGTTTGACACCTCTGTCCAATACCATACTGCCTCCAGTATTCCATAGATACTCAAATATGAAGCTGATTCTGTAGCTTTCACAGTCAACTTAGCTACCACTGACTAGAAAGCTTTCTAAAGCAGAATTCACTCTCTAACTTCTGCTGATCAGGGCTCAGACTTTCCAATCCAGGCCAGAGGGTTTTCTAGCTATTGTACCTTCCCCTACAGTGAAACAAACATTGGCAGGGTATATTTTCAATCTTTTCTAAGAAAATATGCCTGTTGAAGTCTTGGGTGTATTATTTACTTTCAGGATTCTTTTATTGCCAGTGAGAAGTAAGAGGTCTGGAAGAGGGAAAAAAGTAGTCAGACCAAAGCACAACACAAAAATAATTGATGAGTTGCAAGAAGAAAGAATTACCTCTCTGTGAATAGAATTGAGAGAGTAGAACAAGGACTAGGATTCCTGAGTCAATTTCCACATCTATTAAGGCATTCAAAAATATTATTTTAGTATATTCATTGGCAAACCAGATTAAGTAATTCCATCATGGCAAACAAAACCCAGACCATGCATACAACAAGCACGATGAAGAAAATAAAAAACCTTATTTTAGTTTTCAAAGATCAAATTTAACAAACTGTCATAATTAACTTACCATAATGGAATGACTCCTCAGGGTTATAACAATACATAACTACATGTTGTCTTTAGCATGAAAAGAAACTCAATACCATGAATCTTAACATTTTCCTCTAACACCCTGTAATCTTACTGCAAAGGCCCAAATTAGCCAAACTATCATGAACTTCTCTGGAAGAGAAATTTCAGAACAACAGGCAGGTAGCATCCACTCAACTATGTAAAAACATACCAAGCACGCACTTTACTAAGAATGGTTTCCATAAGAAGATGAAATCTGGTTTCTTTTCAGAACACGTTTCAAAGTCGATGGGAAATGCTGAAACCATTTCCCAAATGGTCAATTTCACATTTTTTAAAATGTCACCATGATGAATAAGGGATCTGGGCCAGGATGATACTTCCTTGGCTCTAGGTGCTTTAATGTTCAGTAAAATACTCCACTAGCTTAGGGAAGGAAGAGAAAAAAGAGAAGAGAAGAGAAGAGAAAGTGGCAGGTTGGTAAGAAAGAAGACAAAGGAAATGTCTTTCACATAGTAGGCACTGAAAAAATATTTGTTCAATGGAATTGTACAGCAAGTGCTGATAAAGAAGACTTGCCTTGTAGGAGGTCACAAAGTTAGTTAGCGACAGAGCTATGTCAAGAGCTCTTATCTCCTGACTTCCAGTCGTGTCCAGGTCCAGTCTCAGTTCTGTGAATGTGAAGTTCACATGAGAATGAACTGGCTAACACTTTCCAAATTCCCATGAGATTGTTTTATAACAGAAAAGTAAAGCAAAACAGCTGGGAAGGTTAAATGGCAAATAAGACACAGACCCCATTCACATACACTCAATGCAACCGTGGTTCTATTCTCTCCATACCCAACCCCTACCCCATACTTTTCTATCTTTCCCATGGAGAAATAGTGTGGGCTCAGAACTATATCAGTTATATATAGCATCCCTCAGGGTTTATAAAGCCCAGAATCATATTTCCTTGGGATGTAATAAACTCTGGAAATGTTCAAGAAGAGGTGAGATGATCACTTTTTAGGGGAGTTGTAAGTCAGGTACAGGTTGGCCTATGTGGCCACTTCATACGTTAAGATTATGTGATTCTAAAAGGCATCGGTACTTCTGGAGACTTAGGGTTCAAGTCACAGTAAGGTTGTAGAAGGGCTAAGTCACAGAGTTCGATGATGCCTGAGTATGATGCTATCAGCACTAGAACCTTGAAAAAAAGGATTAATTCCTTAGATGGGGAAGTAGACAGCAATGACTGCCCAATGTCTAAGATTGCCAAGGAAGCTGCCCCTTTTCAATTTCATCCACATCCAAGACACTGTTAGCACCATGGCCACCTCTTCATTAGCCATGATTATAAAGGCCAAAGTGAAGTCTTTTCCGTATCAGTGATATACTTGATTCCTGCTTCTTAACCATGTTCACCAGACCCCCAGCAACTAAAAGTTCTCTTGGATAGGGTCTTCCTGACTCAGCTAATCCCTTGTTCCCAGGATCCCCTTGGAAAACGAGTTTTATGTGAAAAGAAACGTCCTGAGATTTTCATCCTACCTAGCTCTTTCTTACAATTCTGGAAAGGAGTGGCTGTAGCTGTGGATCATAATCATTGATATTAACTAAAGATAAGCTGCTTCTGTACAACACAAAATATCATTCAAGTCAAATGACTGAGAGGGAAAAATACATGTAATAATTTCCAGTGGCTCAGAAGGAGCAATAATTTATTTCCATATTAAATGCTAAAATACTTCCATACAACTTAAAAGTAGATTTCTTATAAAGTGAATTCCTTTAGCAGGTAGGAAAATCGGCAGATTAAGGATCTACAAAAGTATAATCACAGCCTTAGCAAAGCAAATAAAATTAATATTCTTTGCATCCAAGTGCTAATAGAGTGGATGGTTGAAGGTTACTCTTAAATACCTATTGCTACAATGGATGAGAAATATTCATTCAAAGCCCAGGTAATAGAGAGCAGAAAATGTCATAGGTGCAGATCATCTTGAATCAACATTATCCTGCCTATGGATAACGTCAAACATTGTAGGAGACAGAAGAAATTAAAGAGGGCTTGAAACAATAATTATTAGGTGGATCCTCATATCCATTTTAGAATTATTAGGCAATGAAAGCTCTTTACTTCCCAATCTCGTTTCATAAAAATAAGACTGACTGGAAATCCCATTATTCACAAATTCCATATCTGAAAATCTTCCTACTTATTAAAATGCATTTGTGACCACAAATTCAAACTGCCAACACTCTGCCTGCCCCATGTTCAAACTGCCAACTAAAGCCAAACAGACCTTGTTTCAGTCTCATACTGTACACGAGGGTCTTCTTTGTAGTCTACTTAGTGCCACATATTTCTTACATTTGTGCTTTTTGCTTGTGCTTCTGCTGTCTAAAATGATTCCCAAGTGCAGTGCTAAAGTGCTATCTAGTAAGCTTAAGAAGTCCGTGAGATACTCTGCTAAGAAAATATGCTATGTTAGGTAAATGCCACTTAGGTATGAGTTATAGTGCTGTTGGCCATGAGTTCAATGTTCAGCAATCAACAATATGGTATACCCAGAAAAAGCAAGAGGAAATTCACATATAAGTAGTTATTTGTCATAATATATTAAATAAGGTGTCTTTAAACAGAAACATGGGCAGCAGGTAGAGAACCTGGGTATGGAGTCAGGAAGACTCATCTTCCTGAGTTCGTCTGGCCTCAGACACTTACAAGTTGTATGACCCTGGGCAAGTCATTTCACCCTGTTTGTCTCAGTTTCCTCATCTGTAAAATGAACTGGAGAATGAAATGGCAACCATTTCAGTATCTCTGCTAAGAAAACCCCAAACAGGGTCACCAAGAGTTGGCCACCACTAAACAACAACAAACAGAAACACCCATAAAACAAGATTGTACTGATTGATGAAAATACGACCAGAAGCTTGCAATAACCTAACCCCTTACCTCCCTCCAGACTAATGCTTCAATATTCAATAATTTAGTGTTCATAGCAACTTAATAAAATATAACTATTGCAAATGACGAGAATAGACTGCAAATCCCCTTGTTCATTGTGACAAAATTAGACAATGTATAGACTTTTAAAAAAAGTTTTAAATTGGGCATTTATTGCATTATAGTTTCAAGATGCTTCAATTAGATCTAGTAGTCAATTAAAACACTAAGCATTGTATTGACTAATTATGAAAACCTTTCTTGTTCATCCCAATTCAACTGAACATCAACCACAAATACATTTGGCCCAAACTCTGAAAAATGCTCCATACATCAAATATCAAGGAGGTGGAGAATCTTTCTAGGAATTCCTGGAGAATCCTGGTAAGCCATAATCTTTAGTAAGCATCTTTATGTGTCTGGTCAAGTGTTTCAGAATAAGAAGCAGAAAGGGGATGACAGCAAGCAAAAGAAATAAACAGCTCCCTGGCCTCTCCCTTTATCCAAACACCTTTTTTACAGAAACTCTGAGCTCTCTCAATTTGGGAGTACCAGACTGAGTCAAGCTAGAGAGGAAGGTTATAGGTCAAGGCAACTCTTACTGGGTCTACCAGCGTCATAAATCTCATTCCAAGGAAACCAAAGCCTACACAGGGATGGAGTATAGGTTCAATAGATCTACAGGAAGCAAGGTGGTAGAGTTCCATAAAACTTTTTTTTTCTGGCCTAGTCTTGGCCAGCAAACTATTTCCTAACCAAAATGTTATCTCTGACTCACTATCCTTTCTCCCTTCTATCTTGCCTCTTCTCTGAAACACCTTATTTTCAGAAACTTTTAGACTTGGACATTCCAGGCAAGAAACTTCCAGATTCCTAAGTGACTGACAACTCTTCAGGGGACCTAGGACCTCAGGGGTAGGAAACCAATGAGATTCACTGGGCAATCCTCTCTGTCACCCCATAAACACACTCACACACCTTACTATAAAACACACTTTCCCATAAAAACACCTGAGTTACTCCGATCACAGCACAGTCACAGCCAGGGAAGTCCTCAATGTGCCCAGCGTTATGGACTCAGGAGTCCTAGACCTTCCTGGTTTCTCTTCTCAAAGCCCAGAATTATGTGGCCATACCTGGCACCATCCAGTTTTTGAGAGATTCTTTTGGAGTTGGTCTGATGCCATACTAAAAATTTTTCTCCCATAAAATAGCAGCTCCTAAAGAAGGAACTATGAAGCATCTAACCTTAAATTTTTTCCCTAGCTCTTTTACAAAATAATTGGATTCTTTGGCCTGGTATTTCCCAAGAGTATAGATACAAGGATATGAAAACACTGATTTCTTACCTTTTGGAGGATCTTCTTTAATTAAAGGAACTTTCCATTCTTAGGTTTGTTGGCCAAAGTGAGGCCCAGATTTTCAACTAGTCAGAGCTGATGTCCTACTGAGGAGAGAAGGAAAGAAAATGAGGTTAAGTACATTGGTGGTGTCAGATCCATGGTGAGTTATCATACCTATACTCCTTCTGAGAAAAGAGGTTGGACTGTGTTTCCTCTTGTTGGCAGAATGGCAGCCAGTACCAGTCACTTCCTTTCCTGATCATAGCCTTTTCACGTTTGGTAATTTTCCCTGCAGTTCTGGTGAAAGAGTCTCCCACATACTGCTGACTGATGGCAGTGCCCAGAGCCATCACCAACAACTTTGGTACCAAAGAATGCAGCAGAAGAATCACCCCAATTGAACTTTTTAAAACCAAGGCCCCAAGGTAGGAGACAGATCACAGGATACTATTCACGGCAGAGGTCACAACCAGGGAAGGGAAGAAGGCCACTTGATGGTTTCCTATTTGAATGCCTTATTTTTGCTCAGTTTCTTTTACTTTTGGAAAGAACCAAGTACTGTGAGGGCCCTGTCAATTTCAGTATCCTGGTTAGGTCTTCATAGCACAATGGGAGGAACGTGGTGGCATATACTTCTTTGAAAACTGAGGGTCCCATTTAAAGGGAAAATTGAATACGTATTTTCCTGTTAAGATGGAATGGAAGTAAAGCAATGACACTTCCCTAGTCAGTTATTAATGCCCGGGATGGAAGACCTGTCCCCAGTCCTCCCAGAATGATCAAACAGTAAGGCATTCCCTTTCCACTTGAATTCCATGCACTCCATTTGGGTTTGATTGGAAAAGAGCTTCTCAGCCTCTGGCTCATGACAAACTTTTCTATAGAAGGTCTTTATTTCTCAAATTACCAAACTTATATAAAGTCAATATAGAGAATTAGTACAGTGAATAGAGAGAGGTGGCCGTGGAGTCTGGACAATGTGTGTCCAAGTACTGCCTCTGACACGTACTAGCTGTGTGATCATGCTCTCAGTCAGCTCCTTCAGGCTAGGAGATGCATAGAACTGAAAATCTGCACTGGTGGAGGGAGTTTCCATATTGGAAATTCCCTACAATGAAGCACGGGTCTGGACTGAACCAACAAAAAAGAATAAAGTCAAAACTAGGACCTGTTTTTCCCCACATCTTCCTCCTTACACTATCCACCCCTCCTGCCCAGCCCCCAAGTCCTATCTCTCTGAGTCATTGTGCAGAGGTTTTAGACAGTGGACCAATTTATAGGAGAAAATGTAGGGCATTTACTCTCCTACAATACAGCTTGGCACATATTCTACCCTTGCCCTAAGGCTGTTTTACATTTGATCTTTATATATTTTTTTATATTTACTGATCTATGTTCATACTGTCTTCCCCCAATAGAATGCTTCCATAATGCTGGGGATGTTTTTTTTTGTCCCTGTATCCCCAGTATCTACCACATGGTAGGTGCTTAATAAATGCTTCACAAATCAAAGTCCAGTGAAATTTTGATTTAGATGGTGTCTAAGGTTTCTTTGAGCTCTTGTGTTCCAAGTCTTAGACCCAGGACTCCCCAAGGAAAACTTGTATTTTCTATACCTAAGCCATGGAATGGACCAGAGATGAGGGATTCCTACTAACCCTACCCAGTGGGTGTTGCCTTGCCCTTCATCTCTAACTTGAAAGATTCCCTCTTGAGGCTGAAACAAGCCACCTCCTCCAGTGGCCGTCCAAAGTATGCCATTTGGCTACGGGGTTTGTACAATTTATTGGACTGAGAAAAAAATAAATAAAATATTGAGCATTGTTTATCTAACTCTAACCAATTAGTCTTGACTCCGTGCTGTCTACCTTCAGACAGAGAATTGATGGAGTCTGAGTGTAGACTGAAGCATTTTTTCTTGTTATTTTTCTTGCTTCTCTCTTTTTTTTTTTTGCAACATGGCATTTATGGAAATATGTTTCTCATGCTTTCATACGTCTAATAGGTATTGTATTTTTTTTTTTGCTCTCTCAATGAGTGGGAGATGGGGTAGAGGGAGGGAATTTGGAGCAGAAAATAAAAATTAAAACTACAAAAAGGCTTAACCCACCTCCCTCCTTCAAACTTGGGTCACATCTGTCTAGCACAGTAGCATGTTGCAGGTACCTCAGCCTGAGCTCCTTGGTCCCAACCCCCTGGTTCTTTGAATAAACCACCATATGACCACTCCCTGGATGGGCTAACCTCCATACATGAGCCAGCAGGCCCCAGCTGCCCTCTCCCAAACATGGTCCCTACAAACTGTCTGGGTATCCCTCTGCTGGGGACCCTCTTGTCCTGTTCTATGCCCAAAAAAGAAGCTTAGGGACTGGCAGCACTTGTAAATTCTAGCCTTTAACAATTAGGGAAGAGTTATCCAATTCACCATCAAAAATGAAGAATACAAGAATCCCAAGAAACCCAAGAAGACTTGTAGAAACCAATGGAGTAAAAGGAACAGAATGACACAGGCAATGATGCTAATAGCATAAATGAAAAAGCAGGCTAAAAAAAGTCAAACTCTGAGTGATTGAAAGGACGAAGCTTGGCCCCAAAGATGATAGAATGCACTTTTCCTTTCCCAAAAGAGGTGGGGGTCTGCAGGTACAGAATAAGGCGTACACCATCAGATATGATCACTGTGTCAGTTGGTTTTGCTCAAAAGGTTTTCTTTGTTCATTGCGTATATGTGGGGGTGAGGAAAAGGTATATGCAGGAATGAATGTGATCTAAAAGCAAAAAGTTATCAAGAAAATATATTTTTAAAAACCCCTCTTGTCCTCCTGGCTGGCAGTGTTAGGGCCAAGTCTCTCATTGATTAACAAGGCCTTATCTTTGGCCTTCCCATTTCATAATACTTTCAGGGATATATAATACAAGTGCATAGTCGCAGTGCCCAAATTTTGCATCTGAGAAAACTAAGACATGGAGAGAATTTGAGTCACACAGCAAGTTTTCCTAAGAGCAAAGATTAGAATTCTGAGTTTGTTGTGTTACAGCAAAGTTGATTTGCCCTAATACAGGAACACTCTGGGGTCATATTGTCATCCTGTATGGGAGCATATCCTGACATTATATGGACAAAACAGGACAGACATAACATCTAGCACAACACCTTGTACCCAGTAGAAGCTCAATAAATATTAGCTGATTTTCTATGGAATATAAACTATCCTCAAGGAGCATTTCTTTGGGAAACTCTTTGATGGCTCTAATCTTTCACCTGCAAGTGGTTTTTATGAAGACACTATCAGAAGCTGCCTGTGATAAAATCCCTGATGATTTCCAGAGTCTCAATTTTTAAATTTGATCTTTCTGTGAAGTGTTATGTGGAAAGCAATATTATTTTTGTGGATCTAGAGGGACTTTTCAAAAAGAAAGAACACATGAGGAAATGGTTGATGGCACGCCATCACACAACTTTCCCAAATCAATCAATGAATGGGGCCAAAGCTGGCTAGAGGATGTTGTTTGCACCTAATTATAATTCTTTATTTGTGTCAATGGTGGAGAGGTGGCAGACACATGTAGAGTTTGTGCATGAAAAGCGTCTTATTTTTATGACTTGCTGTTACGTAGATGCTTATAAGAGCCCTTCAAGTTTCTATAAATGTGACTGATGAGGAAAGCTTGTTAGATGGAGTTTGGTAACTTAAGTAGACACAATAAAGAAAGCCTTTAAGGAATAGGCCAGGTTGGCCACAGTTCACTTTTCAAGACTCCACACTTGAACCAAAGATAACCCTGCAAAGAAATGGAGTTGACCTCAAAATGCCAGCTGATGGTTGAAAATACAGCTCTCCTTTTGTTACAAGAAAATGTCTGCAGTAGATTGAGTCTCACACTGGGGAGACCAAAGCCAAGACTACCAAAGAAAGAATGCTTTGGTGATTCCACCTCCCCACTTCCTTCCCCCATTGGAGCTGCAGCAGTGACAATAAATCGTGGCCTGGTGATCACAACTGCCCTAGGCTTGACTTAAGTCTGCCCTTAGGGCCCGCGAACTGACACTCAGATGGCAACATTAAAGCTCAGTCCCCTCAAATCAGAAAGTGTTGGTAAAAAAAAGGCCTAGAAGACTGCCTCTATTAAAGATCCTAAATTTACACTAATCTGTATAAGATCATAACGACATATATGATTTTGTGTGTATTTACACACACATACACAAACAATTCTTAATGGCAGCTCGGTGGCACTACAGTGAATAGAGGGACTGGCCTATAATCAGGAAGACTCATCCTTTCAAGTCCAAATCTGGCCTCAGATTTTTACTAGCTGTGTGATCCTGGGCAAGTCACTACACGCTTCTTACCTCAGTTGCCTCATTTGTAAAATAAGCTGGTAAAGGAAATTGCAAACTGCTACAATATTTCTGCCAAGAGAACCCCAAATGAGGTTATGAAGAGTCAGATACAACTGAACAACAACACAATGTTAACTTTTTAAAGATGTTCTCAAACTCAAGACTATTTCCTTTAAATACTGAGATAGGATCACATCACAGGATTCGAGATCTGGAGTTGGAAGAGGCCTTCGAGGCTGTCCTGTCCAACATCCTTATGTTACAGATGAAGAAGCTGACACCCAGAGAAGTTAAGTGACTTGATCAAAGGACACACAGACAGTAAATGCCAAGAGCTACTATTTAAACTCAGGTCCAGTGATCCCCAAATCCAATGTTCAAGGAACAGCAAGTAGGCTAGTGTAGCCAGAATGGGGAGCATGTCTAGGGCACAAAGTGTTAGAAGACTAGAAAGGGAGGAAGAGGCTAGGTTACAAAAGGCTTTAACTCTCAAACATTTGTTTCTAACTCTTTGTGACCCCATTTGGGAAGATGAGTCTTGGAGTTAACAGGGAGTCACTGGAGTTTAGTGAATTTAGAGAGTAACAAGGTCAGACTATGTTTTAAGAAAATCAGTTTGGTAGTTATGTGAAATAGGGAAAGAGCACACTCAAAAAGTGTGGAAGGCACTGATGACAAGATGCCCAATTTGAGATGTCCAGAAGGCAGTATTGTAGCTCAGAAGAGAAAAGTTAAGATATATAGAACTGGGAATAATCTACATAGATATAACTTAATCCATGGAAGCTAACAAAATCACCAAGACAGTACAGAGTAAAAAGAGAAAAGGGATCAGGACAGAATCTTGGGGTATGTCTATGGCTAGCAGACATGACATGGATGAAGATCCAGCAGAGGATAGTGAGAAGGAATGGCCAGATAGGTAGAAAGAGAACCAGGAGAAAATGTGGTGATAAAAACCTAGAGAGGAGAGAATATCCAGGAAAAGAGAGTGAGCAACACTGGCAAAGGCCAGCAAGTATACACTGAGTCTTCAAGGAGTTTAGCCATGAGGAAGAGAGATATCAAATGATTACTATTAGGGTAATTGGACCAAATGAGATATTCTTAAAGAGGGAGAGAAGTAGGAGTATTTGTAGGTAGCAGAGAAGGAGAAAGTGGATGTGACTACCAAATGGAAAAAGATTTATATATGTCCTTCTTCCATTTTGCAGCCCCACCCAAGAGGAACTAGACAAAGCCTTGTTGGCCTTAGCTATTATGAACAGAAAGGCCATCATGATGCCATTTCTGCTTAATGGCAGAATTCACTTGGTATCATTAGAGTCCTTGAAAATATATTATAGACATGTATTATGTGATGAGTATTTTTCAAACACAGCATGATGTAGTAAAGAGAGCCAAGGATATGGGGGGGGGGGGGGGAGGAGGTTGTAATATATAAGTCACAGCTCCCTTCTTGGTAACTGCTAATTCCATACCTTGCCCCTACTTGCCACTACTCCCCACCAAGTGTTTGCACCCCAAGTGATATATTCCTAATTCCAACTCTGAGGACAGCCTGTGAATTTGTTTGAACTTCAAATAAAATCAGTCCATTTATGTCACTTTATGACTTATTAGCCAAAATGAGTCTTATTGACTCAAGGTGAGAGGCTGGGGGTGTTGAGGGGGGTGGGGGAGAGAAGGAATCAGTTGGGAAGTATGGCAGAGTACAGTTCTAGAATGACTAAGGTACAGGGACTGAAGCTGGGTTCATTGGAGGCTGGCAACTGCAGAGTTCCTAAAGGATGATTAAAGGGGGTACCTAAGCTGGAAAAACAAGGGTGGGGCAGGGCAGGTCTATGATAAGATGGGGCCAAGTTTGTCATTGATACAGTGAACCAAATGGCTGAAAGGGAACAGACAGGGACATGGCCATCAAGCCTGCTTCTACCCACTACTTGGAACCTCTCCCAAGGCCTTGGCCTGGATCCTCTTCTCTTTTCACTATACACCGTCTCTCTTGGTAATCTTATCAGGTCCCATGGGTGCAATTATTATCTTTATGCAGATGACTCCCAGATCTATATATCCAGGCCTCATCTTTTTCCATCACCAACTGCTTCCTGGATATCTCAAGCTGGATGCCTCATAGACATCTTAAATTCCACACATCCAAAACAGAACTCATTACCTTTCCCTTCACATTTCTCTTTTTTCCTAGTACTGACATCTTTCTATGGTCAACATGGTTCACACCTGAAAAGTTGTACTCAATTTCACTTTCTCTCCCCATTTCCATAATGATCAGTTACTAAGTCTCTCAATTGCACTTCCACAACATCTCTTACCTCTGTCCTCTTCTCTCCCCTTCTTTAGGCCCTTATCACCTTTCACCTGGACTATTAGAATTACCTCCTAATCAGTTTTCTGGATTCCAGATTCCTCTCTTTCTGATCCATCCTATAGCCACGGGCTACATCTAGTCTAGGTGTTGTTTCCTGCCCTCTCCTCAGCAGAATGTAAGTTCCTTGAGGGAAGAGACTATACTGTCTTTGTCCGTCCTGTGCCTTGAGAAATTCCTTGCTCATAGTAAGCATTTAACAAATATTTCTCTTGAATTAAAAAAAAAAACAACAGAGAAATGGGAAGGCTCTCTCCTACAACCATGGAGCAATAGTCTTTCTCTGAAATATGGATGACATAGTGGCACAGTAGATAGAGTACTGGGCTTGGAGTCAGGAAGACCTGAGTTCAAATCCTGCCTCAGAAGCTTCCCAGTTTTGTAACTTTGGGCAAGTCACTTAACCTCTGTTTGCCACTGAAAAAGGAAATGGCAAACTACTCCAGTATCTTTGCCAAGAAAACCCCACGGACAGAGGTCCACAGGGTCACAAAGAGCCAGACATGACCAAAATGACTGAACAACAACAACAAAAAGTCTTTGTCAGCCTGCATCATTTCCAACGGCAGATAATTTGCTCCTCAGCTTTAAAGAGGTTCTATTAATGTGGATTTTCCAGCTTCCTTGCCTCAAGAATCATCTAAGTCAAAAGCAGAAAGCCAAGAGAGGCCCCAGGGGAAAGCTCATCCTTCGGCATCCCTGGGGCCCCTCCCCAATCTGGTTTGGTTCACTTAAGGATAGTAAAGGTACTTCTTGTTGTTGTTCAGCCTCACAACCCTATGTAGGATTTTCTTGGTAGAGATGCTAGAGTGGTTTGCCATTTCCTTCTCCAGCTCATTTTACAGATGAGAAAACTGAGGCAATAAGGGACTTGCCCAGGGTCACACAGGCAGTAAGTGTCTGAGGCCAAATCTGAAATCAGGTCTTCCTGACCCCAGGCCCAGGCTCTACCTACCATGCCACCTAGCTGCTCTATGGTAAAGGTAGGTATGAGGAGTGTTGTAGATCATGTCCCACTCACAGGTATGAATAAGGTCTGCCTCTGACATGCACAATGAAACATTAAGACACAGTGTGTAGTCCTAATTTTTACACAGAAACCCATTTTCTCATTCCATCATTGATGGAACTCGATCACTAGCAGATCCCAGGACTCAGTCCTCTCTGATTATGTCTGCCTCTACTATATCCATAAGAATTCATAGTAATTGCCTCTAGCCTACTGGTGCTTAGAACAAATAGCTGTCAGATGTTTCCAAAAACCTGACCCTGACCATGGGAAACTCGATGACTACTTATTTGGGCCAGCAATTTGATCATAAGATCTTATTCAGCACCTCAAGCCAGATTTCCCCAATTTTCCAGGATAATGTCAGAATACAAGGAGTCTTGAAATGCCTGATTAGTTTTCTGAACTAGCGCTGCCCAATCATAATTATTAACTGGCTTTCTTAGCCAACATCTTTGAGGGTAATGGTTTTTGAGGGATGAAGAATTATGTTTGGAGATGTATATGCTACTTAACCACATTATAATTCTCCTTGTTGGTTTATAGGCATAGATTATGTTTTGCTGGATTGTGTAATATACTGGAAATTAGTTCTTGTGATCTCCCACCAAAAGTAGAATTTCCTCCTGCGCAATTCAGCATTCTGCCCCATACAATTCTTCTATGTGGCTTTCTGGGAAGGACTTTCTGGAGGAAAGAGTAGGAACCTCTTCCTAATCACAATATTCTCAGCTAGTCAGGGATACTCACACATACACTTGGAGAGAATCTAAAAGAAGACACTGAATTATTTGTGTTCCATGGCAAAGAAATACATCTGTCACTGACAAATTTGCAATGATGAATGTGTTCAATTCAGGGGTCTCCTAAGTTGGGGGAGCCCAGTGGAGCAGCCCCACAGTTATTGTAATTATGATAAAATATGAAACAGCAAGGAATATGGCTAATAGATAGAAGAGATCATATATAGAAGAGCCTTGTCTCCTGAATTTTGCTTTGTTTCTATGCCGTTTTCCCCATTTACTCACTTATATGGGAGATAAGAAGAGATCTGAGGCTTGTAAACTAGGAAACCCAAATCCCAGGACTGTTTTGTAGTTATTAGACAAATTTCAACATATAGCATATAGTTGATTAAAATTCTGAGGCATTGAGAATGCTCACTATACTCCAAAGTTGGATTGTTCATGGACACTCCAGGCCCAGTGACTAGGAAGACTGGCCCAAAGAAAATACAGACTAGAGCATGAAGGCACTAGCTACTTAGCCTGCACTTTGTTCTAAATACTCTGGCCAATGGGGCCGAGGATCTCCTAAAGAGATGAGAGGACTCATCACCAAAAACCACAAGGCCCTTCAGTTGTCTCCATAATAAAGAAAGTCATCTTTTATGGAGAAAACATTTACTGCACTAAGGCAAGGACTTCTGTGTTTTCTAAAAGAATGTTGGTAAGAAAAAGCCTATGGCTTTAACATTGCAACACTAACTCTTCCTGTTAGGCGGAAGCAGCCAATGATTTTAGCAGAAGCAAAAGCTGGGCGCTTTTGGAGGCATCCAGCTGAGCAGCAGGCATCAGAACTTCCAAGTGAGACTCTGTATGGATAAGAAGGGGCTGGGAAAACAGTATCCAGTGGAGCACGCAGCAGAAATCATGCAGCAGTCAGCTGAGCCAAACCTGGGGCAAAGGTGGGACTGAGTAGCATTGTTAGGGAGAGAATATGTGGCCAGCAGGGAGGAGGCTTGGAGGAAATAGCAAAATGGAGCCCTGGAAGACATTGGTGGCCCCATAGCATAGAAGTTTTGACTTGGCCTCCATCCACACGCCCGGCCCCATGTTTTCCTCTCCATGTGTGGACCCTGGCTATAGGATTCTCTTTGCATATGTGGCCCTCCAAAGCTTAGCTCAGTGTCTGGAACATGAGTTTAATAAATGCTTATTACCTAACTGCATGTATGTTCCCTATAGGTTCACTCTTCCACTAAATCTTGTGTGTATTTGTGGGAGACCATTTCCCATGTTTAGAGGGGGAACTTTTTGTTACTACTTTTTCTTTCTATACCTTTGTTTTGAACCAAATGTGTCCTCTCACTGACCATTAAGATAAATATACTGGTAGGGGCTTATGAGGTATCATTTTAGGGGATGCAGACTCACAGAACGCCTTGAACCTATTCTCTGAAGCAACTGTCTAATGAGTTGGGGAGAGGGATGCCACCAGGTGCTGCAACTAAAATGAGCATAATTACAACAGCTATTGGGGTTACTTGGGACAGCTAGGTGGCGCTGCAGTGGACAGAGCGCTGGCCCTGGAGTCAGAAAGACTCACCTTCCTGAGTCCAGATCCGGCCTCAGATACTTGGTAGCTGTATGACCCTCAGCCAGTCACTTCACCCTGTTTGCTTCAGTTTTCTCAACTGTAAATGAGCTGGAGAAGGAAGTGGCAAATCGCTCCAGTATCTTTGCCAAGAAAACCCCAAACTGTGTCACAAAGAGTTAGACACAACTGAACAACAACATATAACTACTTAATTACAAAAGTCTTATTGGAATATAGAGATTCTCTACAAAACTGGATCCTAAGTTATTCTCTAAACATAATGCTCCATCTCCTGACAACGCATTTGTACAAGTCATTGCCTTAAAGCCTGGAATACCTCTTTTTCTGAGAAGCCTTGTCTTAACTGATGCTCTATCCATATTAAGCCTTCCTTGAGCCTCCTCGGGGTTCATTCCCTCCCTTTGAATTCCTAGTATTAAATCTATGTACTGCCTAGATTTCTCCTAAGCTTTTGGCAGACTGTAAGTTCCCTGAGGGTTGGGCCTGTTGGCATTTTGATATTTGTGTTCCCAGTACCTAATTCAAGGTCCTGCACAAAGGAGGTGCCTGAAAATATTTGCTAAAGCTTTTACCTACCATCTTTGGCCATCTGAGCAAGTGATGTCTGCCTTGCCACCAGCTTTCCAAAGGTCACCTGTGCCTGAAAAAAAACTGACTTTACATGCTTTTAGTCCCAGTCTTAACGAAGCCTATCCCTACCCTTTAGAGCAGAAAGGCTTTGGAGGGCCACACTGACATAAGTACCTCAAATCTGTCACTTCCCAAGTTTTAGGAAGGGCTGAGAACTATCCCTACTGAATCCCTTTCTGTCACAGGCAAAACCTCCCATCCCTTATTCCTCCATATCTTGGAGACGACTAACATTTATTAATGGCATTTTTCCCTGCTTAGGAAGCTATAATGATGCCCTGCTGTCTCATACAAAGTCCTATGTCTAACATTGAAAGTCCTATACAATCTGGTTCAATTTGCTTTCCAGATACCTACTCCATCCCCCAAGTATTTTATACTTGGCCACATATTTTCTCACTATAAACTGTCTCTAACCTCCAGGCTTTTATACAGGCTTTCTGCTTGCTATATTTTACATAGACCTCTCTAGGTTTTCCTGGGCAGTAGAATACAAGATCCTCAAGGGCAGGAAAGCTCACCTCTGAGGCAGAAAGACTTGGATTCAAGCACCAAACTCTGAGATGTCCTGGCTATAAGACCCTAGGCAAATCACAACTTTTCCATGCTCCAGGTTGACCTTCCTTAGCAGAGGAAATTCCTTACTAGGAATTCTCTAGGCCAATGAAATTAAAGTTTGGTACCTAACTCCTATCCCCTTTCCTTATACTCAAGTTATATCTAACACATAGCAGGCATTTAATATATGACTTGATTTGAATTGATTTAAGGGTTAGACAAAGAAAGAGAAGGAGTTTGTCCATGAACTCATCTGGGCAGTGTGCTCCACAGAGCTGGGCCTGCCTTCTCTAAGTTCCCACCTCTTAATTTTGCATCTATAAGGCAATTACATAATTTTTTTTATGTTTAACTTACCTATGTGTGTGTCCTATCCTTCTACCAGACTCTAAGGTCCATAGAGAATAGAGACTGAGTCCTTTTCAAATCTTGCATCTTCCCCTTTCCAGGATCATGAATAGAGTTTAATAAATGTTTCCCAAATCAAATCCTCAAAGAGTCAGAGTAATATCCAAGCCAGGACTAACATCATGTCTCCTAAGTCCCAGTGCAATCTTGCCATCACATACCAAACAACACCCTGAATGCCCCTCAAAATGAAGTATTCATTGGTGTGTTGCTTAGAGTCACTAGGTTCAAGAAAACTGTGTGGGAAAGGGTATTGCAGAGCACTCAATTAGAAGCTGTGGGGAACAAGTCTCAAGATCATTTTGCATAGGAAGAATGGAACCATCTGAAAGCGTGGTCAAAGTTGTGAAAGTATCAGAAGAAATGACAACCATTCACAAATGATCTCAGGAATAAAAAGGAAGAAGTTCAACCAAAATGTTTCCAAAGCAGAGGAAAGTATCAGCTAATGTTAAATACACCCACACCCAAACCATCCCCTTCTCTCTCCCCAAGAATCATGGGAAAACGAGTGAAAGAACGTTCTCTGTATTGAATGGTTCCTCCACTAGTATTTTTGTCCCAGAAAACAATTCATGTGGATTTCTAAGGGATGTGATATAGTAGAACTAATAATATAGATAGTAAAAGTACTGTGTTTGGGAAGCAGGCCACAAGGCGAGCACAGGAACTGGGCCTTTTCACCCATCAGTGATAGCCTCTGGGTTGAGTTGTCCCCAGGGGCCTAGAGAGCCTGTGTAGTGGAATTTGTTTTCCCATGCCTTTGGGGTCTTCCCCTCCTTCAGATCCATGAGAATTAATTCAACTCCCTCAAAAATACGTTGCTTCCAGTTCATATCTCCTCTGTCTACACTTGACCTAATACAACTGCTTTTCCCAGCTTTGCTCTCTTCAGTATCATTTATAACAAATTTGTAAGCATATAGAGAAGCAGCTATAGTCTAGTAGATAAAGAGCTGGGCAAGCTTTGGGCTCAACCCTTACCTCTAAGACATACAGGCCATGTTATCTTGGACAAAGTCACCTAGCCTCTAGTGTTCTAGAAAATTTTCTAAGACCAGGAATAGTAGAAATGGTGCCAACATGTACTGGTAGAAGGAGTTTCCTCACCTAAGAGTGCCCTGTACCAGCGACTTTACAGACCCAGTCCTAATCTCTTCTAAGTGCATCTGAGACAATGATGTTAGAGTCCAAATTTGGTGAATCCACTGTCCTTCACTGTGAGAAGAATTTATTAGAAAAACTATAACACTTGTCCATTAATTTATGTATATCTGGGACTAACACTGCAAATACACAGTAAGTTAAGCCCAAATTTGAAAGGGAGATGAGCTAAATTGTCTTGCAGGAACCACAAAACTCTTTTAATGACCCCAAATCTGTCCCTGAAATCAAGGCCTAAACTTTTAACATCAATATTCTTCTGGCAATTTTGTATGACTACTAGCCATGACATGCTGCAGTATATCATCCAAAGGGTAACGTAAAGGTGCATGGTAGGTGAGAACAAGCTTCAATCCTTTGCAAATAGGGACTCAGGAAGGAAAAGCAGGGTAAATGATGTCATCAAAGAAATAGATGAGAGAAAAAAAGATAGACTGGCCATGTGAGGAGAGAGCACAGAATTACAAAAGGTAAATCCATGGGTACTCTCAGGATGTCAAGAGAAAGTGAGGAGGGCCCCCAGCAGGGTGGGAGGACCCCTTGTAGCAAACTAATGAGAAGATATAGCCAAAAGCAGCACAGGATGGGCAAGAAGGAATGAGTTGTGATCTGCATAGTTGGATGGAACATCTACTTTGATAGAGCCCCTGGATTATTGCATATGATCCAAAAGTAATACCTCAAAGACTCCAATTATAGCAGTTATACTGTTGAGAAGAAGAAAATCTCATTCCAAAACTTACATACAAATGTGGAGAGTCAGATTCCAGTGTATACAAGTGCACAGTCAAATGGCAAATTATTATTTACAACATCCCCAACAAATGACATAGGAAATTATGTTAGCATTATTTCCAGAATGAAAATTACAATAGAGAATTCACTTTCCTGAAGGATTTTACTCTATTCCTTTAATCAAAGTCAATCTGTATGTCCATGACCCTACTAATCCCATTACTTTGATTGATCCTTACATTGATAGAATGATCCTTAGACAGGCTTCCATGGAAGCTCTGACTGTCCCCCAACTGACTCTTTTGGCATCATGAAAATATGTGCACAGTCAATGGGACTTAAAGTACCAAACTATATCATTCTAGACCCTGGTGACTCATGCCTGTCAGGCTGGAACTCTTAAGGAGTAATGTTCCAAAATGGCTCTTTCAGGGTATTGACCTGGCTTCCTTCAAGACTCAGCTCAAATAGTACCTTCTGCAAAAGGCCTTTCTGTTATGGTACCTTCCCTCTAAGATGCACTGAGGCAGGTAAATCCCTCAGCACACAGAACCTGGACCGGGACTGAAGAAGAACAGAGGTTAAATATAGCCTCAGACACACTCTGGATAAGTCACTTAAGCTCTATCTGCCTCAGTTTCCTCATCTGCAAAATGTGAATTGTAATAGTATCTACATACCATGGCTGCTGTAAGGATCAAATGTAAAACTTAGAGCTCCCTATAAATACCATCATGATCATCATCATTACATACAAATAGTTGTCTGCATGTTACCTATAGCATTAGAATGTGAACTCCTTGAGGCAGGGATCATATTGTACCTTTCTTCGTATCCCCAAAGATTTAGCACAGTGCTGGCATGCTTTTTGACTGACTTGCTGACTAATTACAATAAGAAAAGATCTAGACTATTTTTTTCTAGGAAAAACCATCAACTTCAGCAACCTAGAGACGAGTATCACCTTACTAGTGCATCGACCCCGATGTTTTTCATCACATTAGTTCCAGTGTTTTTAATATTCTTTTTATCATGGGACTGGGAGGCTCATTTGTTCACAGGCTCTCTTGTCCCAAGTCCTTAATGCAAAAAGACTTGGGGAGCAAGGTGCCCTTGTAAAGCCCTGCAGAACTTCTCCCCAGGTTAAGAGGCCAGAGACTCTCTCCCTCTGCTACCGAGGCTGTTTTTGTGGTTCCTTTTGCTACTCGGCTCCAGCATTAGATCGACACAACTGAGGTTTTCAGAGTGTTCCCATTTACAAGGAAGGCCTCTTAGAGTCAAAAGACTCAATTCCTTCTATGATCAATATTTTAGCCTCAAAATGGCCCCATGGAAGATATTGTGTGAGGAATATTAACTCCACTTTATAGATGAGAAAATAGAATAGAAATAATTTGGCCAAGGTCAGAAGGACTAACACAGTTTTATTTGTTACTTTTTTAATACAAAAAACCCTAATCCCCTGAGGAATAAGTGCAGGCCAGGCCTATGACATACTGGGTAAAACACTGCAATGTCAAAAGCCCTACGCATTACTCCCAGGTTCGGCCACTTACTAGCTGTGGTATCTGGTCAAGGTATATAGCTCTTTTGAGTCTTAGTCTCTTCATCTGTAAAATGGACATAAAAATCCCTACCCTGCCAGTATATCCCACAGAACTACTGTTCGGAACCAATGAGATCACAGAATTATAGATATAGAGTGTCAAGGGAATTTAGAAGCATCTAATCCCACTCCATTTTACAGATGAGGAAACTGAGGCATGGAGCAATGAAGTGACTTCCTAGGTATCTCCATAGATGTCACCTGCACCCTCTTCCCATGATAACATTGAACTCTATTCCTTGGATGTGAGTCTCTGAAAGTTAAGTCTTCACCTCATTTTGCCATGTCTCCAAGCCACTTCTTGGCCATCTCCCCACCATCTCTCCACTCATGCCCATTTTCTTTTTTTTTTTTTAATTAAATTAATTTAAAAAAATTAAAATAAAATAAATTAAAATAAATTTAAATTAAATTAAATTAATTAAATTCTTTATTAAATTTTTTTGAGTTACATCTTTTCTCCCCGTCTTTCCCCCGCCCACCACCCCAAAACAGCCATCCCAGTATTTCCCCCCTCCCCCAGTCTATTCTCTCCTATGTCACTTTTTGGTAGGG
>CM053582.1:33292085-33332300 GCA_028627135.1 Pseudochirops cupreus | reverse complement strand
TTAGTGGGAAGTATCTTTGTGTGCGTTTTGGAGTTCCAGGATTGGTTTAGAGTCCTATTTTATGGGTATTTTGGGGTGGCTATGTGAGAGCTGCGATGTGTTGCTGCTTCTACGCCGCCATCTTGGCTCCGCCCCTCATGCCCATTTTCTAATCCCCTTTATGTGTTGTCTCCCCTCACTCACTGGATGTAAGCAAGCCCTTAAGGGTAGGAATTTTCTTTCTTGTTTGTGTGTATATCCTCAGTACTTAGAACATCATAAGTATTTAGAGTTCTATCTTACAGATATGAAAGTGAAGTCCAGAGAACTCATAACTTAGCCAAGGTGCAATCCTGAAACAAAACAAAAGGTAACTTTTCCTCGGTCGTGCCATTTCCCAAATCAATTACTCTGTGCCTTCCTTCCTGTCTGATGCTAGATGCTGATCTCCTAGAAGGAAAAGTCTTTGTCTCACTTGTCACTCACTCCTTGAGCCCTCATAATTAGATTTCTGACCTCCTTGTGCCACTGAAACTTCTCTCTCAACAGTCATCAATGACCTCAGTTGTCAAACCTGACAACCTTCTCTCCTCCCTTATCCTCCTGGACCTTTCTATATCTCTAATCCTGTTGAACATCCCTTAATTGTGGACAATGCACTTCGCTGGCTCTGATTTCATGGATTCAATTATCACCTCTTCACCTATGACTCCCAAATCAATAAAACTCACCTCAACTTCTTCCCAGAATTGCAGTCTCACATATCCTGCTTCTCTATCTGTAGAGTCCCCTGGTTAGCACAAACTCCATATGTCTAAAATTGAACTAATCATCTTCCTCCTGCCCCCAATCTGGCCATTCTCCAAACTTCCTTACTGGTGTTAATAGCACCACCATTCTATCCTACCAGTTGCCCAGAAGTAAAAACTAGGAATAACATCTGACTCCTCTCTCTCTTATATCTTGTATTCATTCAGTCGCTAAATCCCATCCTTTCTACTGCCACAACATTTCTAGCACCTATTCCCATTCTAGTTCAGAACTTGATCACCTTTAAAACTAAGACCATCTTAACAATTTCCTAATTGAGTTTTTTGCTTCTAGTCTATCCTTTATACAGCTACAAAAATGATTGCTCCTATGGGTCCAGCCAAATCATTTCCCTTCTCAAATGCTTTCAGGTCTACCCTCTGGACTTTAGAACAAACTTCTCTGCATAGTGTTTAAAGCCCTCTGCTATCTGACTCCAACTCACCTTTTTTAGACTCATTTCAAAATTAACTCTTTTCATGAGATTACTCTTAAAGAATAGGGACTACACCATTTTGCTTCTGTATCCTCAGCACCGAGTACATGTCTTGGCACATGGCAGGCATCTAAGATATGCTTGTTGATTGATAGAGCCTCATAAGCTAAATTTCAACTCAACTAGAATACCAGCTATTCTCTGAACTCATCCTACTAGCTAGCACCTCTATGTTTTCACACAAGTCATCTTTCATGGCTGAAAACACTCTCCTTCTTTGTCTATGCCTTATCTACACTCAAGGCTCAGATCTGTAAGTTTGGAACATTCCTTGATATTTTTTTCATAGCTTGTGATACTTCTTTTGGGAACTATTTGTCTATATCCTTTGACTACTCCTCTGTTGGTGAATGGCTTTTGGTCTTCTAAGTCTCCATTAGCTGTCTAGATAGCTTGGATATCATACTTTTAGTGGATATACTTGATACAAAGATGCTTTTTTCCCCACCAGTCTACTGCTTCCCTTCTTATCCTAGATGTACTGGTTTTGTTTATGCAACAGTTTTTCTTTTTTTTTTCATTTACTTTTTCATTTACTTTTTGTTTACAAGATTCAGTTCCACAATCCCTTGAGTTTCAGATTTTCTCCCCTCTCTGTTCCCCCCCGCTCCATGGTGGCGTGCAATCATGTATAGGATCTGCAAATACTTTCACATTGTACAATAGTCTGGTTGTATAGAAGGGTTGTAACCAATGAGTGAACACTGGGGAAAAAAAAAGAAACAAAATCAAACATGAAAAAGAACGACAGCATGTATTGCTTCAGTCTCCATTTAACCTCTAGTCTTTCTAGATCTTTCTCTGAATGTAGATATCTCCTTCCATCCTGAGACTTGTAGAGTTGTCTTATAGCTGTGCGTTGCTGAGAAGAGTCCAGTTTATCGAGGTTGGTCATCACACATACGATGTGTCTGTGATTGTGTACAAATTTTTTCTGGTTCTGCTCTTCTCACTTAGCATCAATTTGTATAAGCCTCTCCAGGTAATTATGAATTCCATCTCCTTCCCGTTTCTTATAGCACAATAGCCTTCTATTACATTCATATACCATAACTTATTCAGCCATTCCCCAAGTGATGGGCATCCCCTATATTTCCAGTTTTTTGCCACCACAAAGAGAGCTTATGCAACAGTTTTTCAATTTCATTTAAACATAATTATATTTTTTATCTTCTGTGACAGCCTTTATCCTTCATTTACTGAAGAATTCAGCCAGATAATTAAGTGTTTGATGACCTTGGAAACTAAATTAGTAAGGAAGAACTCTTTATTGGAGAAAAACTGCTGGGAAAACTTGAAAACAGTCTGGCAGAAATCAGGCTTGGACTGATACTTTACAACACATTCTAAATGAATATGTTACCTAATACTAAAGATCAAACTATTAAAAAAATAGAGAAGAGATCATCTGCCTTTCATAGCTATGGAAAGGAGAGGTATTCTTAACTAAACCAAGGGACAGAGGCAATTACAAATGATAAAATACTTGACTTTCATTATACGACGCAGAAAAACTCCTTAACTAACAAAACTGATGATGCATCTAGGATAAGAGAAGTGAACAAGTGAGAAAAAAAATCTTCCTATCAAATATCTCTGATAAGGGTTTGGTATCTAGGATATATAAATAATTGATAAATATTTATGTAAGATCAAAAGCCATTGTCCAATAGATAAGTGAGCAAATAAGATTTGATAAGATTTGATTTGATAAGAAAAGAAAAGATAAGAAAAATTGCAAACTATTAATAGCTACAAGAAAGAATACTCCTCATGACTACTCGTAAGAAATATTCAAATCAAAACAAGCCTGAAATTGTACTACACAGTCTGAAAATTGGCAAATATGACAAAAGATGGGAAGATTCAATGCTAAAAGATCTGTGGGAAAAGAGGGACACTAGGACATTGTTGGGTAGAGCTGTGAATTAGTATAATGATTTTGGAGTTCTAGAATTAGAGTCATATTTTATGGGTATTTTGGGGTGGCTATGTGAGAGCTGCAACATGTTGCTGCTCCTACGCCGCCATCTTGGCTCCCTAGTATAATGATTTTGGAAAGCAATGCCCAAAAGTAACTAAAATATTCATACTCTTTGACCTAGAATTTCCATTACTAGGTTTATACCCCAAAGACATCATTGATGAGAAAGTCCCCATATACACCAAAATATTTATAGCAGCACTTTTTGTGACAGTAAAAAATTAAAAACAAATAGATATCTATCATTTGGGGAGTGGCTGAACAAATCATGGTATATGACTGAAATGGAATGTGATTGAGCTGTAAGAAGCAATGAATGGGATCAATATATAGAGAAGTATAGAAAGAACTACATGAACTGATACAGACTGAACTAAGTGGAGCCAAGAAAATAAAATACACAATGATTATAACAGTATGAATGAGGAAAAAAGTATACATGCAAAAAAAATCTAAAGTGAATTCTGTGAAATTATGAAAAGATATGAGAAGATATTCTCATTCTAGCCTTATGTAGAAGTAGGAGGGCCACAAGTTTTGCATATTACACATATTTTCAGACTTTTTTGATGCGTGAATCAGTTATGGTGATGTTTTTCCTTTTCTTTTTCTTCTTCCTCTTTAAAAAAATACTATATTTATACGAAATGGCCCTCTGGGATGGATAAGGGAAAGAATACTTTGGGAAATAATAGTTAAAAACAAAAGATACCAAGAAAAAACCTAATTAGAACAAAAAAAATATTAATTTTTTAAAAAGAACTTACCCCTTACCCATAGCTGTGCAAGGTACAATATCTAATTATCTTCTATCTTTATGGTATAATCTCTATTCAGGCCATATACATTTTGAATTTACTGAAGAATATCTCTCAAGTATTTAAGATGTTGTTTGTTTCTTTAAAGAGTATTCAAAGTTGAATCTATACAAATATCAAATGTACTTTGACTTACTCCCCAATATTTTATCCATTTTAAAGCTATTTCAAATGAGATCTCCCTATTGTTGCCTCTTGGAATTTGTTATTATTATATAGAAATGTAGTTTATATCTGTGGGTTTATTTCATAGCTTGCAACTTTGCTGAAGCCATAAATTTTCTCAATTAGTACATGAGTCTAAGCCTTGTTTGAGCTTTTTATGTTTTCCAGTAATTCTTATTAGAAAGTCCTTTCCTAGCTAATATATGTTTTGGGTTTTATCCAATTCTAGGTTACTGAATTCCATTATTTGTTATTCTTCCTTTTTCAGTCGGTTCTACTGACTAACTTTTCTATTTAATAACCAGCAACAAATGGTTTTGATGATTGCTGTTTTATAATACAGTCATAGGTCTAGAAATGTTATTTTTCCTTCATTCCTTTATCTTCTCGTTTTTCTCTTGATATTATAGATCTTTGGTTCCCCAAAGTGAATTTTCTTCTTGCTATTATGATATAGCTCTTTAAAGTATCCCACTCATGGTCTGATTAGTATAGCATGAAATCCATAACTTCTGTAGGACTATTATTTTTTTATTATGTTGGCACAGCCTGACCATGAGTATTGATTATTTCTCTAGCTATTTAAGTTACTTTCTCATTTTTCTCCAAATATTTTATTTTTATCAATTACATGTAAAAAAATTTTAACATTCATCTTTGAAAATTTTGAGTTCCAAATTCTCTCCCTCTCTTTTTCCCCTCCTCCCTCATTGAAAAAGTAAACAATTTTATATAGGTTTTACATGTGCAGTAAATTTGAAACCTATTTCTATATTACTCATGTTATGAAAGAAAACATGAACCAAAAAAAAAAAAACAACCAAGAAAAATAAAGAAAATAAAAGAAACTATGCCTTGATCTGTATTCAGACTCCATCAGTTTCTTATCTGGAGGAGAATAACATTTTTCATCATAAGTCCTTCAGAATTGTCTTGGATGGTTGTATTGCTGAGAATAGCTAAGTCATTCACAAGTTGATCATTGTACAATATTGCTGTTACTGCATACAATGTTTTTTCCTGGTTCTAATTACTTCACATTGCATCAGTTCACGTTACACATATTTTCTAAGTCTTTCTAAGCTTTTGTGAAAAATATCCCCTTCATCATTTCTTATAGCACAATAGTATTCCATCACAATCATATACCACAATTGGTTCAGCCATTTCCTAATTGATGGGTATCTCCTCAATTTCCAATTCTTAGACACCACAAAAAGAGATGCTAGAAATGTTTTTATACATATAGATCCTTTTCCTTTTAGGATACAGACCTAGTACAGCTATTGCCAGGTCAAACTATTCTTGATTTCTTTAAGGAGCAATGTATAATACAATCCATAGAAATATTGAACGTAGATTGACTCTTAAGTATCTGCATTTTTTAATTATTTTGAATGGGTCTTCCTTTTCTATTATCATCTCTTGGATTTTGTTTATTGTTATATAGAAGTGCTGTTGATTTCTGTGGATTTGGTTTTTAGTCTTCGACTTTGCTCAAGTCTTTGTGTCAAATAATTTCTTTGCTAATTTCCTAAGATTCTGTAAGTAAACCATCATACTATCAGCAAATATCCCATCTTGACTTATCTTTATGCCTTTCATTTTTTAACACTTGCTAACATTTCTAGCACTACAATAAATAACAGCAGAGAATGAGGCATTCTTGTTTTACTTCTACCATATACCTTTCAATTCCTAATTGTATCACCTGAGATTTTCATTCTTCTGAGAGCATGATAATAATAATTACCAAAGCACTTAGTGTGCAAAGCACTTTACATAACATATATTATCTTAGTGTAACCTCATGATGGCCCTTTATTATTATTTATTTATTATTTTACAGATGGGAAAAAAGGATCAAAGCGATCAAATGAGGTCACACATTTTATTTATATATATGGAGAGAGAGAGAGAGAGAGAGAGAGAGAGAACTCACTACTGGGCAGGGATGGGGAACCTGAGGCCTCAACTGCCACATGAGGATCTCTAGGTCCTCAAGTGTGACCCTTTGACTGAATCCAAACTCCATGGAACAAACGTGATGACGTAGAGGGCCACATGTGGCCTTGAGGTCACAGGTTCCTCATTGTCACCATAAGGCATTGCTATGAAATTATTTGAATTGTTTTAAATCGGTCTTTTGAGGCAGGGAATAGCTTGAGATCAAAGAAATGGTTGTGAAGCAGCACAGTTGTTGTTGTTAACTGTCTTGTAAAACTGACTGTAGGGGCGGCTAGGTGGTGCAATGAATAGAGCACCGGCTCTGGAGTCAGGAGGACCTGAGTTCAAATATGGCCTCAGACACAACACAAAAGCTAGCTATGTGACCTTGGGCGAGTCACTTAACCCCAACTGCCCTGCCCTCCCCCCTCCAAAACTAAATAAATGAAAAACCTGTTAAGCACTAATTGTGATTCTAAGACAGTGACCAAGAAAACAAGAAACAAAACCCAGCTCTAATCCATTTGTCTAAGATCTCCCAGTAATGACCAGGGTACAGGCTTGGTAGAGACTCAGTGAGCTAAGAAATGTGTGCAGGTGGGCATTTCACAGATCCCTAAGGTTTCTGTTTCCTTTTGCCTGAGTTTTCAGGGGCTTGGAGAGAAAGGGGAAAGTCAAAATCCTAAATCCCATTTTGAGACTTCTTCACCAGCAGCTGGAAGGGTAAGGCTGCATGACTGCCTTGGCAACTAAGAGAAAACCGAGCTAGGTCTTGGAAGATACCTGGGGCCCCAAAGCTGACTGCCGGAAGTAGAGGCAGAGGAAGGAGGTTGGTCACTGAGAGCGGCTGAATGTACACACCTAGTATGGGGGGAGGGTTGGGGGAGGGAAGGGGGAGGGGCGAAGAAAGTTAAAGGGGGAGGGGCGAAGGAGGGGAGGGGCGAGGGATGAAGGAGGTTCAAGGGGGAGGGGCGGAGGAGGGGGAGGGTCGAGGGATAGCTAGCAGCTGCTATTATCTTGAGATAAACAAAAGCCAGCTTCACCATTTCTTCCCATCCCTCTTTCCTCGGAGTACTTAAAAAAAGTCTGCCAGTTTTAAGCTTACTTGTCCCTTTCTGCCCTATTCGCCCTTCCCCCCATCGTTGGGAGGAAGGATAGAGGAGTACGGACCTAATTTCCTGGCAGTTTTCTATTTGCCAGTCTTTTATTGTACGCTGGGGGGGAGGGGAGCGTGCGAAGCTATCTGAGTCTGTGAATATATTGCACCGTCTGTGAAGAGGGCCTTGTTCACTCCCATGAATTTAGCGGGAAGCCGCGAGTGTGAGGAGCAGCAAATCCAGCACAAGCAATGGGGCCTGCACAAGCTCGAGGAGAGGGGGCTACTTTGGTTTTGTTTTCAAATTTGAGGTAACTTGTGGGTGTGTTCTAGGTCACGTCACTATACTCCTGCAAACCTGAGGCCCAAGTACTTACGGCTGAGGGGCTGAGGCGACAGAGGGAAGAGAAGGGATGAGCTGAGATGAGCAGGGAGAGTAGGCCATTCGCAGGTAGCTGGAGCACCATCTGGTGGCCAAACAGTATACTGCACTCCTCCACCTGGTTCAGGCATTTGGTGATCATGTGACAGCCTGAGGCTGTCTGTGAGAGCAGCCAGCAGGGTTGTGTGTAGTTCTAGCACCGGCCACATAACCCTGCTGGTGATAAGCACATTCCCTCTCGATTTTTATTTTTTTGGCCTGGATTTTGGGTTTTGAGACAAAACTTCAGTCTGAAGACCTATACAGCAATGATCTAGGAAGGCCTCTCTAATTATATTTGATTTCATATGAACTAGGGACTTCTGCTCCTGCTACAGAGAGGTTATGTGACTTAATCAGAATAAGATTTAGAGGTGGAAGGGACTTTTATTTTACAGGTAGGGAAAGCGAGTTCCAAAAAAGTGAAGTAATTTGGTTAAAGTCACACAGTAAAGATTAACAGACACATTAGTTACAATTAGGTCATGTGACTCCAAAGTCAGCATTTTGTCCACTTTCTACCAGTGGCTCCCAGGAACTTGCTCACATTCACAAAGCTGCTTATGTGTCACAATTAGGATTCGAACTTGGGTCTTCCCGACTCCTCCACTAACATTTTACCCATAATATCCTGCTACCTGCTATTATATCCTATTCTATTATAAGAAAAGAAAATACATTGACTACTGTTAATTTATGAACCTGGCCTTGATTAATTTCAAGATGATCAGGAGAAAATTAAAATTATTCCAATTTTTTACCAACTTTTAATAACAATACCTTTTGTAGTTGAGGTCCCAGTATATTGCGAATATTATTTTCTTATGATGGATGTGATCTCCTCAATCCCAACTCATCTTCCTTATCTAACCTGTAAGATTCCCATCTATGGTCTCTCATAAGTTCATCACAGGGGGTCTACCCAATGTTCTTGTGGCCCTTCTAGTTTTTTCTTGACATTGCACGGGTATCCACTAGCTGTACTCTGAATATCCATTATCCCTTCTTGCCACACAATTGGCCTGTTTTCTTTTTAAGTCCTATCTACTATGACATTTTTATAGTTCTTTATTTGTGATGTTTTGCTGTCTGCTCACATCAAATATTATTCAAGATGCCACCTTTTCAAAGCTTCTAGGCAATCTAGGCATGACCTTTCCTCATCCCCTAATCACTCACAATATCAACACATCATTAGAAACTGTTCTCTTAATCCTTCCAGTGTCCAAATGCCATCTCAACATCTGCACAAACCAGCTGCTTCAAGCCAATCTTATTTTTCCTAGATCAGATGCTTTTCATAAAAGCAAGTATTTGTTTTCTTCTCTTCTTAGAAATCAACAGTGACCTTGTGGCATCAATATGTGAGCTAGAAAGTAAATAAATAGCAAGTTATGGTTTCTGGTCCATTCCTATTCCGGCCCAGAAGCTTAAAGCTGTTCCTGACTTTGGATGCTTATAGGACCGGAGGATTTGCAATTGTGTCATGTGAGATGTGTCCAAAGGATGCCTGGGAAATGTGTACCATAAGCTTGGTCTCTGGAGCCCAGAGTGATCCCCAGCTCCTCATAAAAAGCCTCCAGGACAACCAATGTCTCTTTTGGCTGTTGCTTCAGAGGGACCATCTATATCAGGCAGGGGCAAGCCAGAAGAGCTCATCCTGCTGCTAGCCACCTGCTCCAGCCTGACCTGGTCTGTGCCTGCTGTCATTCCAAAGCCACAAATACCTACTCTCTTGGAATGATAAAGCAAACATCCTCTGCAAAGCTGCAGAAGAAAAATCGAAAAATCTACTCTCCTCTGTACAAATGGCTAGGAATATAGTTATTGACAATCTTCAGCAATCGATCAAAGGCAGACTTGTGTCTGCATTAGATCTGCATGTACCTATGTTTTATATAATAATCATTTTGAAAACCAGGCAGATTCTCCAGTGACAAGAATGAGCATGATCTTCAACTCTGATCCTGACTTAAATTTGTTCTTGGAGCTGAGAATATGGAATAAGGCCAAGTCCCACAGATTCAGACAAACCATGCGAGGTCAGGTTGAATTAAGGACAAGTTTGAATTATAGAGTATTTTTCAATAAAATGCCACTTCAGGTTAGTAACTCAATGTGGTCTGGTGGATAGAGGACAGCTGTGGAAGTCAGGATGATCTGGGATCTAGTCCTTTCCCTGACACACACTGGCTGTATGACCATGGACAAGTCACTTAACTATTCAGTGTCCCAGGCAACTCTCTAAGATTACAAATTGGAATAAAGGTGTTGATGTACATTGGTTGTAAATTTCACACCAGGAGTTTTCCTATCCTGATGGAATCATAGGTCAGGACAAAATAAACAAACAAACCACTCCAAAACAAATTTTTAAGAAACAGTATCTCAAACTAATAGTTCTATTCCGTTTTTGCTACTGTGATTCCTAAAAGGCCTATTTATACAATCTTCTATTTGTAGACAAAACAAGCAAGGAGATAAAGTCCTTTAAAACAGTTACTAAGGGGCAGCTAGGTGGGACAGTGAATAGAGCACCAGCCCTGGAGTCAGGAGGACCTGAGTTCAAAATCAAGCCTTAGACACTTGACACACATACTTGCCATGTGACCTTGGGCAAGTCACTTAACCCCAATTGCCCTCCAAAAAGCAAAACAAAAAAGTTACTAAGTGGCTTAAACATTCCTACTGCAGTTTTTTTTTTACACTAGCAGTTAAATCATCAATGCCTTTATTCACAGGTAGTACAGAGGTAAACGCCAGTGTAGAAAAGGTCAAATTATGACAAATTTTCAACTAGTATATTAGAAAATAATGAGAATTTTTTTTTTGCAACTTGCTTTATTAGGATTAGCTCTCCATGAGTGTTGTTGACCAGGAAATGGACTCATAGATGTGGTCAGCCAGCAATGTGGCTCAATGTAAAGATAATAATAATAATAATATTTATATAGTGTCCACTATGTTCAGGCACTGTGCATCCTTGCATAAACCCTGGGAAGTAGGTGCTATTATTATACCATTTTATAAATGAGGAAGCTGAGACTTAGAGGTTCAGTGACTTACCCAAGGTTACATAGCTAGTAAGTATCTACAGTCAAATTTGAACTCCAGTTTTCCTGACCCTAGGACCAGGGCTTTATTCATTGTGCCATCTAGCAAGAGAGGCTTGGAATTCATAGACTTTCCCTATGACTTGGATGCTTTCTACCTATATGACTATCGACAAGTTGCAACTTAGTATCTTCAAATATAAAATGGGCAAAATAATAATAAAAATTAAAACATGTATAATAATACTCTCATTATGTACCTCACATAGATGTCTTAAGGAAAATACTGTAAATCTTGAGGCATTCTGGAAATAAGGTCACCATCATCATAACTGACTCTTCCATAATGTTTTAATGTTTACAAAGAGCTTGACATATATTATCTCATTTGAGCCTCAAGAGAGCCTTGTAAGGTAGGTCCTGTAGGCATTTTGCCCATTTTACAGATGAGCAAACTGAGGATGAGAGAGGTAGGATGACTTGCCCAGGGACACACAGCAAATAAGTGACAGGTATGAAATTTGAGCCAAAGTCTTCCTGCTGCCCAAGCCCAACACTCAAGCATATAGAGTTGACAAGTACCAGGACCAATTTAATCAGGATAAACATGGCTATGTCAATTTAAACAAGTGGCCTAATTGATTTTCCCCTTCACCGAATTGACTGGCTGTTTGATTGAATTGACTCAACTGAGGGTTTGCTGTGGCTGGCCAATGCTCTTAAACTGCTAATTACAGTTAGGAAAATCTCAGAAAACAGCAAAGGACGACTATCAGGTAAAACAGGATGGCCATGGGCTTACCTATACATCCATCAACAAATATTGACTGAGCTTGTAATGTGTTCCATTCACTGTAGCTAATATAGTGGCCATCCCATTTTATGATTGTGTTCTTAAGTTCCTAGATTAGTCTCGGCAGGTAGACTCTCAAGTATTTTATACTATCCACAGTTATTTTAAATGGAATTTCTCTTTCTATCTTTTTCTGCTAGGCTCTATATATTCTGAAACTCTCTTGAAGTTGTTAATTATTCCAACTCATTTTTTTGGTTGATTCTTTAGGATTATCTAAGTATATACCATAACATCTGCAAAGAGTGATTACCTTTGTTTCTTCACTACCTATTCTAATTCCTTTAAGTTCTTTTTCTTCTCTTTTTGCTGTAGCTAGCATTTCTAGAACAATGTTGAAATAATAGTGGTGATAATGGGGCATCCTTGCTTCCCCTTTATCTTATTGGGGAGTCTTTTAACTTATCTCCATTACAGATAATACTTGCAAATGGTTTTAGATAGACATCACTTATCATTTTATGGAAAGCTCCATTTATTCCTATGATTTCTAACATTTTAAATAGCACTGGGTGTTGTATTTTGTCAAAAAGGTTTTTCCTCATCTATTGGCATAATCATATAATTTTTGTTGTTTTTGTTATTTATGTGGTCAATTATGCTGATAGTTTTCCCAATATTGAATCAGTTCTGTATCCCTAGTATAAATCCCACCAGGTCATAGTATATGACCTTAGTGATATATTGCTGTAATCCCCTTGTTAGTATTGTATTTAAAATTTTTGCATCAATATGCATTAGGGAAATTGGTCTATAGTTTTCTTTCTCTGTTTTTCCTCTTCCTGATTTAGGTATCAGCACCAAATTTCATAAAAGGAATTCAGTGGGACTCTACCTATTTTTCCAAATCATTCATATAGCACTGGAATTAATTGTTCTTTAAATGTTTGGTAGAATTCATTTGTGAATCTATAAGATCCTGGGGATTTTTTTTCTTAAGGAGCTCATTTATAGTTTATTCAATTCCTTTTTCTAAGATAGAATTATTTAAGTATTCTATTTCCTCCTGTTAATCTTAGCAATTTATATTTTTGTAAATTTTCATCCATTTCACTTAGCTTGTCAGATTTATTGGCACATAACTGGGCAAAATAGCTCCTAATTATTGCTTTAATTTCCTGTTGATTAGTGGTGAATTCACCCTTGACATTTTTGATATTGGTAATTTGGTCTTCTTTCTTTTTTAAATCAAAGTAACAAATAGTTTTAAATTAATCAATTAAAAATAATACCAGCTCTTAGTTATATTTATTGGTTCAATGGTTTTCATACTTTCAATTTTATTAATCTCTCCCTTGATTTTCAGGATTTCCAATTTGGTGTTTAATTGGAGATTTTTTTAATTTGTTCTTTTTCTAGTTGTCTTTTTCTTTTTTAGTTTCATGCCAAATTCATTGATCTGATCTTTCTCTATTTTATTCATTTAAGTTCTTAGAGATATAAATTTTCTCCTAAGTATTGCTTTTGCTGCATCCCATAAATTTTGGTACATTGTCACATTGTTGTCATTTTCTTTGATGGCATTATTGTTTGTTTCTATGATTTGTTCTTTGACCCATTCATTCTTTATGTTTAGATTATTTAATGTCTAATTAATTTTTAATCTATATTTCCATGGTCCTTTATTGAATGTCATTTTTGTTGCATTATCATGTGAAAAAGATGCAATTAATATTTCTGCTTTTCTTTGGTTGTGAAGTTTAATGTCCTACTATATAATACATGGCCAATTTTTGTGAAGGTGCCATGTACAACTGAGGAAAAGGTATACTTCTTTTTATTCTCATTCAGTTTTTTTTCCAGAGATCTATAATATTTAAATTTTCTAAAATTCGATTTGTTTCCTTAACTCCTTTCTGGTATTTTTTTTTTTGTTAGATTTATCTAGTTCTGAGAGGGAAATGTTGAGATCTCTCACTAGCTTAGTTATACTGTCCATTTTCTCCTGTAACTCATTTAACTTTTCCTTTAAGAACTTGGATGCTACACTATTTAGTATACATATGTTTAGTACTGATATTACTTCATTGTCTAAGGTGCCTTTTTTAGCAAAATGTAATTTCTTTGCTTATCTTTTTAAATTAGATCTATTTTTGCTTTTAGTTTGAGACCAAGATTGCAACTCCTGCCTTTTTTTTTTTACTTTAGTTGAAGCATAGATTCTGCTCCAGTCCCTTATTTTTGTTCTGTGTGTGCCTCTCTATTTCAGGTGTGTTACTTGTAAATAACATATTGTCAGATTCTGGCCTTTAATCCAGTCCACTCTCTACTTCCATTTTATGGTTGAGTTCATTTCATTCACATTCACAGTAGTGATTATTAACTGTGTATTTCCTTCCATCCTATTTCTCTCCATTTATACTTCTCTCTTTTTTTTTTACCTTGTCCCACCTCAAAATTTTGTTTTGCTTCTGACCACTGCCTTACTTAATCTGCCCTTCCTTCTATCAGCACCCCCTTCTCTTAACTCAGTGGTTCTCAACCTTCCTAATGCCTCGACCCTTTAATACAGTTCCTCATGTTGTGGTGACCCCCAACCATAAAATTATTTTTGTTGCTACTTCATAACTGTAATTTTGCTGCTGTTATGAATCATAATGTAAATATCTGATATGCAGGATGTATTTTCATTGTTACAAATTGAATATAACCCACAGGTTGAGAACTGCTGTGACTTAATCCCTTCTTCTCCTACTCACCTATAGCGTAAGATAGATTTCTGTACCCAACTGAGTGTGCATGTTATTCTCTCTTTCAGCCAATTCCAAAGAGAATAAGGTTCAAGCATTTTCTACCACCAGCCCCATCTTCTCCTCCACTATAAAATCTTTTATGTCAGATAATTTTCCCCATTCTACCTCTCCCTTCCTCTTTCTCCCAGTGCATTCCTCTTTCTTGACCTATAATTTTATTTTTTTTAAATCATCCCATCATACTCAATTCATACTCATGCCTTCTTTCTATGTGTATTCCTTCTAACTGCCCTAATAATGATAAAGTTCTTAGGAGTTACAAGTATTTTCTTCCAATATAGGAATGTGTCTTTAACTGTATTGAATCTCTTATGTTTTCTCTTTCATGTTTACCTTTTTTATGATTCTCTTTAGTCTTCTATTTGAAAGTCAAGTTTTCTGTTTAGCTCTGGTATTTTCATCAGGAATTCTTGAAAGTCCTCTGTTTTATTAACTATCCAGTTTTCCCCCTGAAGGATTACACTCAGTTTTGCTGGTTAGGTCATTCTTGGTTGCAATCCTAGCTTCTTTGCCTCTTAAGATATCACAGTCCAAGTCTTCTGATCCTTTAATATAAAAAGCTGCTAAAATTTGTGTTATCCTGACTGTGGATCCATGATATCTGAATTATTTCTTTCTGACTGCTTGCAATATTTTCTCCTTGTTTCTCCTTAGAATTTGGCTATAATATTCCTGGGAGTTTTCATTTTGGAATCTCTTTCAGGAGGTGATCATTGAATTCTTTTAATTTTTATTTTAGGTTCTAGGATATCAGGGCATTTTTCCTTGATAAGTTCTTAAAATATAATGTATAGATTCTTTTTTTGATCAGAGCTTTCAGGTAGTCCAATAATTCTTAAATTATCTCTCCTAGATCTATTTTCCAGGTCATTTGACTTTCCAATGCAATAGTTCACATTTTCTTCTATCTTTCATTCTTTTGATTTTGTTTTATAGTTTCTTGATGCCTCATGGAGTCATTAGCTTACATTGGTCCATTTCTCATTTTTAAGGAACTATTTTCTTCAGTTAACTTTTGTTTCTCTTTTTCCATTTGACCAATTCTGCTTTTTTAAGGAAGTCTTTTCTTCAATGGACTTTTGTTCCTCTTTTACCACTTGGCCAATTCTGTTTCTTAATATATTATTTTCTTCAGTACTTTTTGTATCTCCTTTCCAAGCTGTTGACAATTTTCTGGCATTACTCTGATTTCTTTTCCCATCTTCTTCTCTCTTTTATTTTATTTTAAAAATATTTTTGAGCTCTCATGAGAATTAGTTTGGGGTTTGTGTCCAATTCACATTTATCTTTGAGGCCTTATATGCAACTGTTTTGACTTCATTATCTTCTTCTGAGTTTCTGTCTTGATCATTCCTGTCTCCATGTTGTTTTTGAAAATTTTTCCCACCTATTCTTTGACGTTTAACTGTATCTTAAAATTGGGCTCTTCTTCTGGGGTAGAGGAAACATAGTCACAAGCTTCAGGTTTTACATGCTGTTATTTTCAGAGATAGCTCTGGGGGTCTGCTACCTCTGAGTTCTTTCAAGGCGGCATGATCTAAGGAGAGGAGTGGTCACTGCTCTCCTGGCCTGTGCTCTAGTCTGTAAGCAACCACAAGCATTATTTTTTCTACCCTTGAACTATGACCATGGTCCCCACTTCTTTGGAGCCACAAGTGCTTTTTTTCCTTATGGCCCTAGAAATGTAGCTCAGGCCCCTGCTCTCCTATGGCCACAAGTGCTAGTACACTAGTGCTCCTCTTCACCCTGGAACTGTGTATGGGCAATTTAACGGGGTCCTGCCTTCAGTGCCAGCAAGGGGTCCCTGTAATCTCCTTCTGACCAGTTGTCCAACCCTTTTACAATCTGTGAGTTGAGAGCTCCTAAAGGTGCTGCGGCTATTGCAGCTGTCTCCAAAGCCTGCTGCTTGGTTGCCGAGGTGGACCAGCACTGTACTGCACTCTAGGCATGACCACCATTGCTAGGAGACAGACCTTTTTGTCTTTTATTCTAAGTTGTCTTGGGCCAGAAAATTGTTTCATGCTGACCCTTTGGTTCAGAGACTACAGAATTTGATTTGAGTTGTTATTTTAAAGTTTTACGGAGGGAAATTTGGGAGAATTTAGGTGAGTTCCTGCCTTTCCTCTGCTGTCTTGGCTCTGCCTGAAACTGTCAAGGCTTAATTTTGTTTACAAGTTAAAACTGAATCACATGTCACCACCCTTACTTTTAAGGCAGGTAATGAAATTCTGGGTCCTTGGTTTATTACATCAACTGAAGTGGGAGGCGTACTGCCCTCCCCCACAAAGTGATGACAGTATTCACCAGTCTCAGAGATGGGGAGGGGGCAGATCTGAACTGTACAAAATTTAAATTATGTGACTAAGGGAACAGATTAACTCAAACTCACAACTGCATGACAACAGGCCCTTACCCAAGAACATAACAGCATTTAAGAACTTGATCTGAAAAAAAAATAGATTCATACAATCATGGGCCTGAAGAATTGGTAGGGACATTAGAAGTCACTTAGTTCAAGGATAGCAGAAAAGGAAACTCAAATATAACATTCCCAACAAGTTATGCAGCCTCTCCTTAAAGCCTTACAAGAAGGGAAAACAACTACTCTCATTCCACTTCTAGCTCTCATTGGTAGGAAATGCTTCTTGACACTAAGCCTTCATTAGTCTCTTTGCAACTTCCTCCCCTTGTTCCTGTTTTCAGTCAGTTAACATGATAGTCAACAAAAAATTACTAAGTGCTTAGCTTTCTATATGTCAGGCATTTTATTAAGCACAAAAGATACAAAGAAAGACAAAAGAACAAGTCACTGCCCTCGAGGAGCTGACATTCTAACGGGGGAAACAACATGAAAATAACTAGGTATAGACAGAATATATACAGAGTGGAGGGAAGGTAAGTTCAGAGTAAAGGCCTCCTACAGAAGTTAGGGTTTGAACAGAGTCTTGACAAATACCAGGGAAACTAAGAGGTGGAGACAAGGAGGGAACGCATTCCAGCCATGAGGGGCAGCCAGTACAAAGGCATGGAGTTGGGCGATGGAATATTCTGAGCCAGAAACATCAGATAGGCCAGTGTAGCTAGATGCCAAAGCCTATCATAACATAAAACTAAAAGTTGGCATTATTTGCAATGGAGAAATAGTGACATTTTACCAATAAACACAAGGGTAATGTAAAGATGCCCCCTCTCCCCACTATTATTTGACATAATTCTAGAAATGCTGCCAATTAGCAATAAAAATGTGCAGAAGCTGAAGGCACATTGGACACAAAAAGATAGAATTGTAGATGACATGATGGTTTACTTTAAAAGGTCACAATAGTCAAGGAAACCAATTGAGATAATGAAAAGCATCAATAAAACATCAGGAGACAAAATCAATTCCAAGAAGTCATGAGCAATAATTTCTAAAATCACTAGCCCCATTCACTATTCTACCCCATTGGCAGCAGCATTCCCACCCAGCAGATGCTTCTGCCTGAGACCTGCTCTGCTGTTGGTCTGTAGCCTGGAACGATATTTTAGGAGAGTCTCAGGCCAAGCTCCACTTACTGACCAAACTTTTCTACCCCCTCACCAGAGGCCTGACCACCTGGGGTTGGACAAAGCCAAGCACAAGCACAGGTCCGCCCACATGCAGAATAATTTATGAAGGAAGCCTCAAACAAAATATGCCTGAAATCAGTCTTCTCTAATAAGCACCTGGAATCCACTGTTTTCAAACAGAAATGAGCGAGGGTTCTGGAGTTTAAGATCCAACGGGGAACTCTATGCCTATTCTGTGCATATATTAATGCGAGAGAACTAAAGAGCTCTATGCATCCTCACATGCCCATCAAGAATGGCACCACAGGGCTTGCTCCATCTGAATGTGTGGCCCCGACTGTTTTCTTTTTCTCTATTAATGAATATCATGACATCCACTGGGGAAAGAGAGGAGGAAAAACATTCACCTAGGGCAGTGATTCTCAACCTTCCTAATGCCACGACCCTTTAATATACTCATATGTGGGCGTATCTGCATGGGGGCAGACCCGCCTGGAGACGGATAGAGGAGCGGTGTCTGAGTTCCTAAGATCATCGGAAACATGTGTTTTCTGATGGTCTTAGGCGACCCCTGTGACCCCTGTGAAAGGGTCGTTCGACCCCCAAAGGGGTCACAACCCACAGGTTGAGAACTGCTGCCCTAAAGGAAGACAAAGAATTAGAGGGATATTAGTTGCTCATGTTTGGGTCACAGCAATAGAATAAAAATGACAGTAATACCTAAAAATCTATAGATTCCCTGTCATACCTCCCAAATTACCAAGGGGTTATTTCACAGAACTCAAATAGAGGGAGAGTTCTTTACTGAACAAGAAAGAGTGATAACCAAAAAAGCTCCAATGGACAATTTTAATTACATAAAACTGAAATGGTTTTACACAAGCAAAATATATTTCAGTTACAAGGAAAATGGTCAACAGAAAAAAACTCATAACAATTTTCCCTTATAAAAGTCTGATATACATATACGTCAAGAACCATTTCCAAACACATAAATGAAAATATGACATAGACCAGCAGTTGCAAATGAAGCAATAAAAGCTATCAGCTACCATATCCAAATCTTCCTATTCAAAAATAACAAGAGAAATGAAAAAATGCTTTGGGTAAATAGTATTTTATTTTATAAATATTATTATATTTATATTATAAATAATATTTATAAAATATTATTAAATTTTTTAAAATTGCTGTGAAGAGCCAAGTCTATCAAAGGTGATCATCACACAATGTTATTGTTACTGTGTACAATGTTCTCCTGGTTCTGCTCACTTCACTCAGCATCAGTTCATCTAAGTCCAGGTTTTTCTGAAATCTACATACTCATCATTTCTCATACCACAATAGTATTCCATTACATTTGTATATCACAACTTGTTCTGCCATTCCTCAACTGATAGGCATTCCCTTAATTTCTAATTCTTGACCACAACAAAAAAACTGCTATAAATATTTTTGTACATGTGCGTCTTTTTTCCTTTTTTGTGATCTCTTTGGGATATGGACTTGGTAGTGGTACTGCTAGATCAAAAGGTAAACACAGCTTGATTGCCCTTTGGGCATAGTTCCAGATTGCTCTCCAGAATGATTACATCATTTCACAACTCCACCAACAATGCATTAGGGTCCCAATTTTCCCACATCTTCACCAACATTTATCATTTTCCTTTTCTGTCATTTTACCAATCTGAGAGGTGTGAGGTGATACCTCAGAGTTGTTTTAATTTGCATTTCTCTGATCAATAGTGATTCAGAGCATTTTTTCATATGACTATAGATAACTTTAATTTCTTCATCTGAAAATGGTCTGTTTATATTCTTTGACCATTTATCAACTGGGGAATGACTTGTATTCTTATAAATTTTACTCAGTTCTCCATATATTTGAGAAATGTGACCTTTATCAGAAACACTTGCTGTAAAAAAATTGTTTCTCATCTTTCTGCTTTCTGGGAAATGAAAATTAAAGCAACTGTGACAAATGACAGAAGGAATATGAGAAGCCAAGCACACTAATTCACTGCTGGTGGAGCTGTGAATTGGTCACAGTATTTGTGGAAAACAATTTTTAACCATATCCCCACAGTCACTAAACTGTTATGCATACTCTTCGGCCCAGTGATTATACTACTAGGAATATATTCCAAAGAGACAGAAAAAAGGATATGTGTGTGTGTGTGTGTGTGTGTGTGTGTATCCTTTTTTCTGTCTCTTTGGAATATATATTCTTAGTATACACACACACATATATGTATATATGTATATATGTATATATATATATATATATATATATATATGTATGTATGTATATAACAGAAATTTATGGCAACACTTCTGTTGTAGCAAATACCTAGAAACAAAGTAGGTATTCGTCAAGTGTGGAACAGATGAATAAACTGTGATCTATGACTATATGTAATATTATCGTACCATAAGAAATAATGAATATGATGAACTCAGAGAAACCTGGGAAGATTTTTATTAACTGATATAGAATGAAGAAAGCACAACAATTTATATGATGACCACAACATAAAGGGAAAAAAAAAACTTTGAGAAATTTCAAAGATCTGATTAATGCAATGACCACCTAAGAAGACTGATGGTGATGCAAGCTTTTTGTCTCTTAGCTGAGAGGTGATGGACTAGAGGTGCAGAAAGAGATAGATATTTGTGGACACAGCCAATGTGTTCATTTATTTTCCTTGACAATATTTACTGGGCAAAAGAGAGGATTCCTATTTAGGGATACAAGAGATGATAGTATTGATTACAATACAAGAAAAGAACATCAATGAACCACTATCAAAGAAAGTATAAAAGAGAGCAGGAGGAAGTTCACAAGGGGCCTGAGCAAAGCACAGCAATTTTGTTCCTCTCATGTTTAATTTAATAGAAGCTATTAAAAAACTATGAGGTTTCATTTATCATACTGCATTCTGTTCTTTGTGTGTTGAACTGCTCGTGTCTGCTAAGTTCATCATCATCATCATCATTATCATGAAAACCTTATAGTTTCAGGGGTTTTTTTTGGGGGGGGGGATTAAATGTTTGGCTGCAACATGGAAAATGACATGCAAAGAACTCAGGACTAAAAAGGAAGGAATCTGGGGTCTTATCATTCTGACTTCATCTTCAAGGTGCTAGGTGCCCAGAGGCAGGCCACTGCCCTTCCCTGGGTCTCATTTTCCTCATCTAAAATTAAGAAGTTCTGATGAGATGCTATGGAAGAACATGGAATAGCCAATGTTTGGTTTCTGGCCTTGTATCTCAGTCACCTGGCATAGAACCTTACACAGAGTAGGCATCTAATAAATCTGAGTAGACATCATTTCACAGCGATCATTGATTATACATTCTTGACATACTCTGTCCCCCCCAATGCTCCCACCCTAGTGTGTGTACTGACCACATATCTTTAATATATGTGTCCACTCAAGTGTGTGTGGGGGAGGTGGGCATGCATCTTCCCTGTGTGTGTCCCTTACATTTGTATCACATGAATGTGTGATCATGTGCCTCTGGGATATATCTACTCTCTACATGTGCTCCAGCTATGTGTTTCCCACATGTATACATAGCCACATACATCTCCTTTATATGCATCCTCTCGGTGAACCACACACACATCTGCCATACATGCTAATCATATATGTACCTTCTACATATGTCTCCCTGTGTGCCCCCTCCCATCATCTTGTGCATATACGTCCACTCTTCTCACTGATTATGTATATATTTGTGGAACTACGTGCCCCAGGTTGTAGAGCAGAGGAGGGGATGGATTATAATTTACGACTTTTCTTACTATACTTTCTCATTATATACCTTTGTTTTGAACTTGATGTGTCCTTTTACAAGCCAGAAAAAAGTAAACACATTGCTGGAATCTTGTGAGTTATGCTTTAGAGTGCTGATGGGCCCATGGAGGCTCTGAAGTCTAGGGTAGCTTGCATCACAGTCCACATCTGAAAGGAAGTACCCCAGATGATAAGCATTCTGAGGAGTGTCTAAAATTCACTTCTTCACTAATATATCTTACAAAGTCTATTCAGTAAGACTGCCAAGGTAGTCAAATAAGGGGGAAAATCAAACCAGAGATGAGTGATAACACATGGGAGCTCTATAGAGAGCTGAACAGTTCCATTTGTGGACATCTGGGCATTCATAGCACTTCAACCACAAGCATGTTATGCCAGCTCAAGAAAATCACTTCTTGACTCTGTGCCTCAGTTTCCCTATCTATCAAATAGGGGTAATTCTTACCCTATCTACCTTATAGGATCACTGTGAAGATATGCACACAGAAAGCATTTTGGAATTTTTAAAGGATCACCCCAGCCTGCGATATGTGAACCTGGAGCATGTGATTTTAGCACTCTGCACCTCAGTTTCCTCCACAGTAGAATGAGGAGTTTGGATTAGATGACCTCCACAGGTGCTTTTTGGCTCTAATGTGTCAATATCAACAAAAGTATGATGATTATTTAGTCAAATGTAAAAAAATTTTTTCATTACCTGAAGAAAAATCTATCAAGTAAAAAAATCACAATTATTTATTTATATGTGAGGCAAAGACCCAGCACTGTCTCAATCCTTTCCATATAGCTAGAGAAATGACAGGGCAAGAGTGCTGAGTTGACCTCATTCCTATCATAAGCCTATGGTCAAGCTAGTCTCATAACATGGGCTCTTTGCTTTGTGCACAATGCTGTATCAAGGAAGCCAAATTGCCTGCCAGAAAAAAGTCTCAAAATCAATAGTGTTGCATGATTTGACATGGCATCCTTCTATAGCACTTATACTAGGAAGCGCCAGGCAGTGGATTTAATGTCACTTCTTGTCCTTTGGAATCCATCAGAAACTTTTGGATGATCTCTTTAGATTTCTAGCATATAGGAAGTTGGTGGTGTGAAAGAATGCCTTCCTTTCCACATAGACCCAAAAGAGCATACCTGGCTTGTGACCTTCCATCTCTGAAGGATAATTATAGACATTACATGCACAGCCCAAATTGAACTTTGGTACCCGTGAGACAAAGTAAGAAGAAGGCCTCTAGCACATTGAGGAGATTCTCTATGGAGAAACTATGGGGAAACATGAATAAACAATCACCATAGAGGATGGGAGAGCATGGACAATTTCCATTCTAAATAGAGTACCCAGAGGCAGTCTATCACAGTGGATAGGGCACTGGACCTTGAGTCAACAAGATCTGAGTTCAACTCCCACCTCAGATACTTCCTAGTTGTGTGACCCTGGATAAGCCACTTTATTTATCTGACTCTCAATGACCTCATCAGTAAAATGGGAGGGTGTTGCTTCTGATACTAAATCTAAACCAAACAACAATTATAATGATAAGAAATATTCACATAGTGCTTTAATATTGCTGTGGTTTAGTTGCTTTTATTTGTGTCCAACTTTTTGTGATCCCTTTTGGGGTTTTCTCAGCAAAGATACTGGAGTGACTTGCCATTTCCTTCTCTAGCTCATTTTACAGATGAGGAAACTGAGGCAAACAGGGTTAAGTGACTTGCCCAGAGTCACAGAGCTCCTAAGTATCTGAGACTGGATTTGAACTCAAGTCTCAGGACAGGCATTCTATGCACTATGCGCCTAGCTGCCCTGCGCTTTAATATCAGCAAAATATTCTACATATATTATTTCTTCCAATTCTAAATACTTGATTATCTGATTTCTACTAGAACAGACTTATTTAAGAAGATGCCTTTTTTCCAAATCTTTCAGGACAAAAAAATTAATGAAATGAACTAATAGATGGCAGATGTAATGAGATGTGTTACTAATCATAACTGCTACTAACTAGAGAATCTCAATGCCCTGCCTTTTGGTGGGTGTACTGGGAAAGGACTGTCTTAGGACTTTCTAGGAAGATGTACTGTGTCATTTTTCCTCTAATATATTCCACTGATTCTCAGGCTTAGGGAGCTCCTGTGGATTTCAGTTACTTCTTTCTGCTCTGTCTTCTGTGTAAATTAGGAATAGGCCATCAATATCTCTTTACATATTTGAGAACTGTTTCAGCCACGTCATTATAAGTTTCCTTTTTAAGCTCAAGGATTGGATTTTAAATTGACCTCCAAGAAAGTTCATTATCTTCCACAGAATAAAAAGGAGAAGGTCGAGAATGTCAATGGTGGAAGGGCTTTTGACTGACTTATTTCACAGATTAACAAAGAAAAGGCAGAAAGACTGAATGCCTTACCTTTGGTTACAGCTAGATAGTGCTACAGTCCAAGGTTAAACCCCATGTCTTCTGATCCTGACCCCAGTGCCCTTTCTTATATACCACATTGCCTTTATCATTTAGGTCTAATAATTAATATGTTGGTCTCTCTCACATTACAGTCATATCACCTAGATAGTTCAACCAGAGTTGAACACTTATCCATTGATTTCAATTGAATCTTAAATGAATACTGGATCTTGCTCCTTCTTTGCATAGGCAGGGGACTATGGATGTGGAACACTGCATAAATTGTTGGATGTGTTGGCTGATTTTGCTAAATAAGGATATTTCTCTGTGTTGAGGAGACAGGAGGGATATATTGAAAAGTGAAAGTAACATCATAACAAAAGCCAGCAATACATTTTAAAAATCACATCTTGGGCATGACTTCCCAATTTAAAAAAATATTTTTACATTACTTTTACTTTTCAAAGACTCACTCCATTCCCTAACCTTAGAATCCTCCATCATATCAAAGAAATATAGTTCAACAAAACATGTCAAGCCATTGGCCATGTCTGACAATATATAGTCATTTTGTAGTCCACTGCAAAATGTCTAATCCTCCTTTGCTGAGAGGCAGAAAGTGTACTTTACGATCGGTCCTCAAGTTAAGTAAATAACCAGGAACTAAAGTCCTCCAGACCTTTCAAATTCTAAACATATTTGGAGAACTGTTTTAAATTTTTCATACACTTTTCTTATTTAATACAACCAGGTTGGGGAGACAGATATGTTGCAGCAAAGGGTATAGTTACAAGCTTGGTCCTAATTTGCTGATCCCATATTTAGGCTGTAATCTGTTTTGACTACTAGGACCCTAGAAGTATAGTGCTAGAGGAGTCTTCAGTGTTTATCTGGGTCAGGGATTTCCTCTATAAAGTTCTCCAACAATGATGATCTAACCTTTTTTCTGAATACTCTGATCAATGGAGAACTCACTACTTCTTGATCATTTTTCCCCTGCTGCTATTTTAAGCACATCTTATTCTTAAAGCATTGCTCCCTATTGATGGTGACAATCTACCAGCAGTATGAACTATTTGTCCTTGTAAATGCCCCTTCAGAATAGATACATCTCCTAGTCAGAGGAATCCTGACCCATTCAGATATCTTCCAGAGTTGCCAAGCACCCTCCCTGAATAAGCATCTCCTCTACAAAATTAGTGACCGTTCATATTCTAGGTGAAGTCCTCCAGTGAGGGCAAGACTCACTACCTCCCTAGGCCGACCATTTCCCTTTTGGATAGCACGTTATTCTTTATATCAGGGTCCCAATGGGCCTCTCTGCAATTTCAACACACTGCTCTTCTGCTCGCTGGATGAACGAACAGAATCTTTCTTCCTCATTCTACCTCTTTATGAATTTGAAGATAGATAGCATGACTGTTCAGTTTAAACCACCTTGTTCCTTTAGCTGCTCTCCATTTGGCATGATCTGAAAGCCTTCACTGCCCTGGTTGCCCTCCTGTGGACACTCTCTGGCTGATCAACGTCTTTCCTAAACTGTGGCATCCAGACCTGAACACAAGACTCTTCCAAAGGTAATCAGAGCAGGGCCGTTACAACGGCTTGTCACCTCCTTTTTCCTGGCAGTTGTGTTTCTGTTAATGTAGCCCTAAGATCTCATTAAGAAGAGTGCGGATGGGTCTTCTGTAGAGTTCCAAGCAAGAGAAACTTCAAAACTATCTTAGGCTAATTAGACTAAGAGACCTTCCTCCCTTGTTTGTAGAGGCAAGGGGCTCAAACTGTGGGACAATGCCTCTGCTGTCAGATTCTGCTGGATGAGTGTGTTCATTTCATTCGTCCATTTCTTCCCCCTCTTGTTTTTCTTCTTTGTTACAAGGGATGGCTCTCTGAGAAGAGAAGGGGGAGGAATGTATTGGGAAAGGAAGGTGATGCAAAAACAAAAAGGGGGCAATAAAATAATTTGTAAAAAGACTGAGCAGCCTGTTTCCTTTGCCACCTCCCATTTGTTACTTTTCATTGAAGGGCAGCATTCTTTAAGAATAGCTACCCAGATGTGTAGAGGGTGAACATGGATTTCCCACATAAGAAAATGGTAAGTTGTCACTTTCCATCTGGAATCGTTACTTAATTTGACAGATCTTTAGGGTAAAAAACAAATCTACACATTTGTACCTATAGACATTATCAATGAAAAGCCCCAAAGACGCTTCTAGGTGGCCAAGAGATGAAAAGCCTTTGTCAAAATTTCCCAGAAGAAAAGGCAGGCATTATATAGTGGCCTCCCTCTCTCCCTCCCTGCGCTCATCCACGCTCATTCAATTGAACTCTGATCTACACTAATTGAGGGGAATGTGGGGAGTCCAGAAGGATGGATAATCCCCAAACCATTTTTATTTGGCTTACGAAGGCATTTTGGCACTAACATTTCAATATGAATGTGGCTGGCATTCTGGGAGTTCATTTGAAACCAAATTATGAAGCAACAATGTGGAGACTTGACTCAAAGAGTGGGAAAGTCCTCAAGTTTCCTTCCCATCAATTTCTTCGAGTTTGCTTTTTTAAATGAATTTAATCGATAAACACACACATATGAAAAAAAGGGACTCTCTGATGAATCTGTAACTTGTTACACATAGTCTTTTTTGGAAAGTAAACAGTATATTAAATTGAACACAGCAGTAACAAAATTGGCCCATCTGTGTCCTTCTTAGGCCAGGTCAGGCATGCTGACTCTAAGTACAAATTTAGGATCAGAAGGAATTGAATCAATGAGGCAAATCATAATAATTTTTAAAATCCTTTTACTGAATGCAATCACTCAGCAAAATCTCCACATTGAGAGGCACAACACTCCAGGGCCTCGTGCTTGGGAATAAACTTATGTTGATAAATAATATCGGTGTCCCCCAGGAGAAAAAAAAAGATGTTTGTGAAGTTGGAAGAGCTACAACTCCACCGTGCTACTGGACTTAGTGCACTTAAAATGGCCCCATTCCAGGCAGCCAAGAGTAAGGATTAAGTATGAGTTTTATATCAATTAAGTGTTAGATGACCAAGAGGCATAGTGGATAGACTATTATGCATGGAGTCAGGAAGACCTGAATTCAAACCCTGTGTCAGAATTTTTTTCCTAGCTGTGTAACCCTAGACAAGTCACTTAATGGTTCTTAACCTCAGTTTACTTATCCATAAAATGAAGGGGTTAGACACAGTGACCTCTATGGTTCCTTTCAACTGTAAACTTATGATTATAATGTGACCCCTTAGGGTCTAAGCTATGGAAGGAACAAAAAATGTCTAAGATGGAGCTCCCTTCTGGACTTTTTTATTTACTTCTATGTATTTTTAAAATGGTTCATGGATGTTCTTTTTCCATCCCTCTCATTCCCCATCAGCTCACCTCCTACCCCCAAATAGCAACTCTCTGCCTTCTAACAAATAAGTACAGTCGAGCCACACAAAGTCAACACAGAAACCGCTGCCTGAAAATGTATATCTTAATCTGCGCCCCTTGTGCCTAACCTCTGTGCCAGGCTGTGAGACGCATTTCATTACTGGCCTTCTGAAGCCACGGTGTGTCCTTTTGCTCATCAGAGCTCCCGAGCCCTCGGAAGCGAAAGCGATCACCCTCTACATCATCGCAGCTTTTGTAGAAATCGTGTTCTCTGTGATCATTCCACTCTGCCTCAGTTTATATGAGTTTCCCTGTATTTTCCCTAATGAGTTACCCTAATTGTCCCTGTATGTTTACTACTCATCATTTCTTCAAGTGGAAAGCATTCCGTTATAATCACAGACTGAAGCAATCTACATGCTCTCGTTCTTTTCCATGTTTGGTTTTGTTTCTTCTTTCCCATTGTTCACTCCATTGGTTATAACCCTTCTATACAACCTGACTAATGTCCAATGTGAAAGTATTTGCAGATCCTATACCTGATTGCACGCCACCATGGGGGGAGCGGGGAAGGGAGGGGAGAAAAATCTGAAACTCAAAGGATTGTGGAACTGAATCTTGTAAACTATAAGTCAAACAAACAAGTCAATGGAAAAAAAATGCTTGTAAGTATAATAAGCATTTAAAAATAAATAAATAAATATTGGATGATAAAAAAAAATAATCACAGACCATAATTTATTCAGCCATTCCCCTAGCTGATGGATGGGCTAGGCACCCACTTTGCTTTCCAGTCCTTTGAAACAACAACAAAGTGTAGCTAGTAATATTTTTTTGTATTTCCTCACCTTTGTCACTTCTCTGTCGATCAGAATCAAAGAATCTTAGATTTGGAAGGAATCTCAGAGACTAGCCTGACCCCTTCAATTTACAAGACCAGAGGAGTTAATTTGACACATCCAAGCTCACTCAGCAAGTGAGCAGCACAGCCTTAATGAGAATCGAGATAATAATAATAACTGCTTACATTTATACAGAGCTTCAAGGTTTGCAAAATGTTCACTCTCTATTATCTTGCAAGAGGAAGGTATTATCATCCCTTAAAGAGAAGAAGCAGCTTGCATCTAAGTGGGAATTTGAACACATGTCTTGTTGACTTTGTGTCTACTACTTTATCCCTTGGGCCATTTTGCCTCTCAGCTAGATCTCTTAGCTCTCTGAGCAATGGGTTTGGGCTTTTTTTGGCTATTTCCAGATAGCCCTCATTCTGCATCTAGCTGATTGCTGGAGACAGAGAACAGAACTACATTTAGAAGAGGATTGTAAATTGCTACATCCTTTACGTTATGATCTTGTGCACTAGAGGTGTCATTATGACCAACTTACAGATAAGCAAACTGAGGCCCAGAGAGGTATATGACTTGCCCAGGGTCCCTCAGATAATAAGTGTCCATGGGGCTTTCTGACTGAAAGCTCAATTTTCTATTCATTATACCATTCAAACAAACAAAACAGTCCTAGAGAGAACAAAGATTTCAAAAGAAATAGATGAATTTTGGCCAGACCCAATATTTTCTGGCTGGCTTTCAGCCACAAGGGTAGTTTCCAGCAAAAGCAGGAATGAAGTGAGACTGAGGATAACATGAATAGTTTGGGAACATGAATTCTAAAGTTCATCTAACATGCTATTGCTTCAATGTAAGTTACTCTTCCTGGCTTTCCAGAGTCTCTGTTATATTTCAGTCAAAAGGTATTGATTATGCATCTGTCGACCAGAAGGCAGGTTTTGGAATGCTAGGCTGAGTGGTCTCTATTGTCTATATCAGGTTCCCACCTTATCTCTTACTATTCCTCTAACAAGTATTGTCCACTCGACCGAGACAGATCTTCTCTCAATTTCCTGAAAACATCTTGCTCACTCCTGTCTCTGTGCTTTGATCTCACATGACATGCCATGTTCTATGTGGAGCCTTTCTTGACTATCTAAGCACTTCTATAAATTCATCAGTCTGTACCAAACAACGCAGTAGGTAGTCATATACTTGTTTGTAACATCATTCTGAAATTCACACATCAGCCCCATCTCCCAAAAGAAATCCTTGAGGGCAGAGACCTTGAATGAATAAAAAAGCATTGGGGGCAGGGATAGGAGAGGGGGGCTGAGGGAAAATGAGGGAGGGAGGGAGGGGGAAAGAGAGAGAGAGAGAGAAAGAGAGAGAGAGAGTGCACTCCGGTGCAAAGATGGTTGGGGGATCTGGGGCTGGCTAGACAGAGTGGGCTTTCACCAATCAGAACATTGTGATCCCAAGGCAGGTGCTTCAAAACAAACAGTTTTAGTTCCTCCAAATCATGGTCTACCAGCTCATCATAGAAATGCCATATATCTCACAATTGGGATTGACCTCATTGTTAATCTAGTTCAACATATTTGATAAGACGTCACTTCTACAACATGCCCAATGAGAAGTTATTTAGAACACTGACAATTCCTCAACTGAGGGGGAGACCATGACTCTCCAAGGCAGCCAATTCTGTGCTTTTTAACAGTCTTTTCCTTACTTCAAACCTACATCAGCCTCTCTTCCCCTTCTACCCTTTGCCACTAGTATCACACCCTAAAATCATAAAGAACAAGCTCAATGCCTCTATCACATGACAATCCTTCAAATATGTGAAGGTAACTACTCTGTTCCACCATCCCTCTGACCCAAGTCTACTTTCTTGTTTTCAGGCTAAACATCCCAATTATTTTAATTGGTTTTCATATGGTATGGTTTCCAGTTCCCTCCCTGCACTAGCTGCCCCCCAGCAGACAAAATAGAGTGTGGCAGTATTCTTAAAATGTCTAATCCAGAACCAAAAGCAATACTTCACATGTGATCTGACTAGCCTGAATGCAGTAAGAAATATGCTCTCTAATGGCAAACTGCATGATTCTTACAACATGGCCTAAGTTTGCAGTGCTGTTTTTCAGTTGTTATAAGAACAGATTGATATTGAGATTTAAGTCCATTAAAACCCTTGAAAATTTTAAAAATCAGTTGTTAGCTATCCATACAGCTTCCATTTTGTACTTAAAATTAGATTTTTTAAATCCAAGTGTCGATTTTGATCATTTCTTTATTAAATCGAATCTAACCAGATTTATCTCCTAATTCTAGATTGTCAAAAGATTTGGGGCTCACGATTCTGTCATCCAGTCTGTTGCTGTCATCTTCATTGATAAACATGTCTTCTATGACTTTATCCAAGTTACTTGTATAGCAAAAATGAACAGTAGAGGGCTAAGAACCTCTCTGCAGCACTTCCCTGGAGAGATTTAAGTTGGCACCGAACCAACGATGACTACTCTTTGGGTCCAGATATTTATTCCAAAACCACCTAACTGTACAGTTATTTCCCTCCATCTTTTCCATATGGATAGTGGGAGAGACTGTCAAATACTTAGCTGAGATTGACTAGGTATAATATGTCTCTACTATACTGCTAATTAGTCTAGTTATCTTGTCAAAAAAAGACATGAGATTAGTCTGCTATGAGCTGTTCTCTATTAAGTCATAGAAGCTTTCAGTAATGATTCCCTTTAGTTCTAATGCTCACAAATCATGTCTTTAATAATATACTCTATAATTTTGCCTCAGAACTGAAGCCAAATTCACTGGACTATAGCTGATATACCCTAGTCTCTTCTCTTTTTAATGAAAAATGAAAACAACATCATTTATTTGTCTTTTTCCAGGGCTACAGCACCATTACCATTATTCAACTTATTTTCAGAATCGCTGATAGCAGCTCCGTAATTATATCTGTCTATTCTGCTCCCGGCCCTGCCCCCACCTGTCCACCACCCTAGTAGCTTCACCCCAGTACCCTCTACGCCTAATGATTTGCACTAATTGAGGACAGCTAAACACCCTCTCTTCATTTATTAAATTCCCTCTCTGCTAGCCATTTTTTTACCCTATTCTTCCCATTATGAAAATCATTCTCTTTTTCAGACAAAGGAGAAACAAAATCATGGTTGAGTAGTTCTTTCTTCTCTCTGTCACCCATTATCGCCCCACCTCTGATCTCCCCTGCTGCACCAAGACCAGCAGTGGCCTTATCCATTCTTTGTTCCTTCTCTTATACTCAGTATAGCTAGAAAACCCCTTTTTATGGTCCTTAGCATTCCTTGGTAATCATGACTCATTCTGAGCTTTAGTGTCCCCGATATTGTTCTTATAGCAACATTCCACTCTTTTGTAACCATCTCCCATTACCTACCCCTTGCTTCCATCATCTGAACATGTCTTATAAGAATGCGAGTTCAGTAAAAACTCCATCCACTTGTCTCTTTAGACAGCTGCACCCGACCCTGGCCTTTTCTTTTCAGAAGTTTTTCTTTATGCCTTCAGAATTTCATTCTTGAGAGTTTCCCACTTTGGTTCGGCTGACCTCCATCATAGAATTTTAGGTCATGGGATCCTACCTATGCTTTTTCTGAAGCCAGAGAAATCCACTCACTACAAACCCAAGTTGCACATTAAGTGATATCCAGTTTTCCTCTCATTTTTCAATAGATTCTAAGATGGAATGATAATTTCCTTCCAGGGATCCCCACTATCCATCATGTCTTGAGCAAATGTTTCTTCTCTGTTGTTTAAAGTTTTTTTTAAAAGAACTTATCATTAAGGAGTGCCATGTATTTATTAGCTTTCTACCTTTGGCTGAAATAATGCTCCAGTAGATGAATGAATCAGTAGAGAAAAACATCACCATCCTATATGTGTCAAGTGGAGTTTGTGATTTCGTTCTTGAATTTATCTATTTGCTCCTTTTATTCAGACAGTTTGTAGTATGCTTTCATGGAAATATTAGTCCTATTAGTCCTATTTCTCTCCCCAGTGATAGTCATACAAATGCTCTGTACCATACTCTCTTCCTCCTTCTGGTTCCTCAAAATCTTCCTATGAGCCTATCAACTAAGGAATTATGAAATTCGCCCCACTTTATCATGTTTCTTTAGAATAAGGTATACCCTTTCATGGCTATATTCCAGTCATGAATTGAAACCCCACCAAGTCTTGGCGCTAGGAGAAGAAAGACAAGTCTCTGCATTAGGTTGCCTAGTTAACCTTGTTTACAATCCATGTTTGGTTCATTTCTGTAAAGATATCTGAAGCCATGTGGTTTACTGCTAGATCCCCTCTTGAATTCTGCATCCTGTGAGTGACTGAGTGCCTCTACCACTATAATTTTCTTACCAAATTGTAGCTGCTACTCGCTATGCTGCGGTTCTCAACCTGTGGGTCGTGACCCCTTTGAGGGTCAAACAACCCTTTCACAGGGGTCACCTAAGACCATGGGAAAACACATATTTCCAATGGTCTTAGGAACCGAGACACTGCTCCTCTATCTGTCTCCAGGTGGGTCCGCCCACATGCAGATAATGCCCACATACGTGTATTAAAGGGTCATGGCATTAGGAAGGTTGAGAACCACTGTGTTATGGTATCTTGCTTAGCAAGCAAGCAGGGCAATTTTCACCTTCTTACTTCATTTTCAGCTTAAATCTTCCTGGATCAAATTAGCAGGGCTCAAGGTAAATGCAATTATACTTTACCAGTTCTTATTGGGGGCATTCCAAGTCTGGCTGAAAGACTACTGTATTATCCCTTTATTTCTATTCTTGGAGGCATTCGGGGTTAATTGACTTGCCCAGGGTCACACAGCTAGTAAATATCTGAGATCATATTTTAATTTAAGTCCTCCTGACTTCAGGGCTGCTGCTCCATCTACTGAGTCACCTAGTTGTCCTATTATCTCTTTATTTTAAACTATGGCCTAGAAACCAAATCTGGTCTTCTTAACTAGCTGTTCACATCCTAATTCCTCCTCTCTCTTCTGAAGCTTCTACCTTCAGTAAGCAACAGTAAGGAAAATACTTCCTGTTCGCCTAAGTTGATAAGTTTCTTGCCAAGGATTTCATGATCCCCAGCAATACTTTCTACATTATTTCTAGTGGTGTTCTTTGTCTCTGATTGTTGTTGATTGTTCTGATAAGAATCAACAGAAACCTAGAGGTTAATATTTCCAACTCCTACTGTTAATGTCAAATTTGACAACCCTCTGCTCCAAGTCATGAACTATCACCACCATCTAATAAGACAACCTTTCTCCTAATGTTACCTATGGGCACACATCAAACTTCCTCTATTTCCTGCTGAGGGGATCCAGATTCCCTTTCTATTGGATATGTCTCTTATCTACTCTTTAGTTCTGGTCTTTTCTTTTTTCCTTTGGGCCATGTTCTTCTATTCCCTCATTTCCTGATGTAGGTCAGGATTCCCTTCCTCATCTCCACATCTTTTAGCCCTGGGCAGTGACTTGTCAACATTGGGAGGCATGGTTGCCTAGTATATTATAAGTTGAAATTGTTCATGGATAGAACTGAAGATGAGTCCTACCTCAAACTCTTAGCACCTGAGTCACCCTGGGCAAGTCCAAACCTTTCTGAGTCTCTTTCCTTGTGTGTAAAATAAAACCTGCATCAGACAGCTACTGTGAGAATCAAATGTAACCGTGTATGTAAAGTGCTTTGCAGTCCCTAAAGTGTTACATAATTGGGAGCTGTTACTATTATCAGTAGATTCATAAAGTAACAGACTCCCGTTTTTGAAGTTGTGCTATGCTCTGGTATAACTCTTCTTTTTCTTTAAAAATGTTTTTGTTCTGACAAAACAGCCTAGGTTGAGCTCATGCTGGAATTAACTTGTCCAAGGTTAAGAGAACGCAGGCTGTAATGGCCCACTGAGCAGAGGGGAAGGATGGGAATAAGCTGCCTGAGAGTATACCAACCAGTCACCATGGCAATGGAAGTAAGAATTCTCATGAGAACACAAGGATTCAGGCATATTAATTTTCCACAGTATGGTTTTTTAAAAATTAAAAGGAACTCATGTAGGGCCTGGTCTAGGATGAAATTGGGCCCCTTTCATTTTGAGGGAGCCCTGAGAGATTCTGAAAGTGACCTAGGGCCAGCACACCACTTACTCAGCTGCTGAATTTTTGCTCTAGTCGGTGCCAGGCAGGCTGGTTACTTCTGTTCTCTTCTTGGGGTCCAGTCTCTCTGCTGAACATGATGATCCACTGCTCAGTCTCCTGGAGTTACTCTGATCAGCTAGCTACAGTCTTCTACCTTCAGGTACTGGCTGGACTAAATGCACTTTCTTAATTAGACTGAATTACAGTGCTCTTTTCAACTGGACTGCTAGAAAGCTTCTTCACCTAAGGCAAAGATTTTTAGCTAAGGATTGGCTGAAGCTTAGGCTCACTCACCCCCTCAGAGTCTTATCTCTGAGACTGTCACCTCTAGGCAGGAGATAGGAGAAGGTTTGCCCCTGAGGTTTATGCTCCATCAACTGAGTCATATATTTTGATATTTCAAAGGTCTGTCCTGCTGTATATGATGTGGTAAGGACAAAAGTGCCCAGTGGCCTTCATGCACTGTTTTATCCAGTCTCTGTCAAGAGACCTAGAGAGAGGAAGGTTCCAAGTTGACCCTTTTGGGTGATTTGTCAGAAGGTATAAGTTGAAAGCATATAGGTGAGTTGTACCCTGCTGTTGGAGGGCATACATATGTGGATGGACTTCCCCAAAGTCACACGGCTAGTAAATGTGTCAAGCATCTGAGGCTGGATTTGAACTCAGGTCCTCCTGACTCCAGGGCTGGTGCTCTATTCATTGTGCCACCTAGCCACCCCAAGCTCCTTAATCTTCTAATATGGAGCAGGGCTGTGTCAGAACCATCTAGCACCAGCTCCCAAGAGCTGAAAGTTAAATTTTTAGTGTAAGCATTTACACTTTGGAAATAGCAGACACTACATATAAGCACTTGGTTTATTGTTGTGCTGATTTCTAGGTTTTAGAAAGTGACACATAAAATGGTAATAATGTAGATTAAACTTAAAAGTATATCCTGTGTATATCCCCCCCAAGCTGGTTGTTAAACATTTTCCAGCATACCACTGAGCAGAGTTGGGGTTACAAAGGTATAAGTGAAAGACTTAGCTTGAGCCAAGGTCTAAACCTAGGGCACTTGAAGAGTTGGGAACAGGAAGCTACATTTATGTACCAAGGAGTAGGTTGACTATTTAGAGAAATACAAATAAATTTAGAAAAATCCTATAACTGGGTAATTATTGCAACTTCAACATGGGCTAGTGGATCTAGAGATTTGTGTCCTTGTTCTTTCATTTAATAGTTCTGGGAGCTAGAAAAATCACTACACCTTCTTTAGGCAAGCCTACAAATACCATCCACCTTCCCCAATTCTCTCAGCAGAAGAGTTTGACTCATCCTTTACCAAGAACATAGAGGCCATTAACTATGACCTTCCTCCTGATGTCATCAGCCATTCTCTCTTCTTTTATTCCATTCTTGACAAATAGATGGTTCTTCTAAGTAAGGCCACCCTCACTTCTCATACTCTGGATGGCATCTTCTCCTGTCTCGGGTGTGGGCAGCAAGGTAAGTGATAAGGCAGCTGAGGAGAGGTGAAACATGGATGGCTGGGGCTTTCCTGAAAGAATGATCTCAGGGAAGTATCATCAGTCAAGACTAGGAAGCCTAGCAAAGGACCCTTCTAACTCTAAATCCAAGATCCTATTAGTCATGTGACCCTGGGCAAAGACCTTAACCTCTCTGAGCACCCGTTTCCTCATTTGTAACGTAAAGGCAAGGGTACCCACCTCACAGGACTGTTTGCTGCGAATATCATACAAGATAATGTATATAAAGCACTTTGTAAAAGTAGCAAAAGCTAGATAAATGTCAGCTGTTAGCATCATTATTATTCCCAGTAAGTCAGCTCCCCCTGGGGGCTGAAGGCACAAATCACACCATTGGCTTGTGAGCTGGGCTCAACCTAAGACCATGAAATCTTGGTGTACAGATTGGAAAAGGCTAGAGAAGGGAATTGGGGAGACTCTTCTCAGTCTCAGAATGGATAAGCGTATCCTGGGCCTAAGCATTTCTATACAGAGTGCTCCTTTTTCTCAGATCTTTTGTTTAAGTGGAAGTTAAAGGGAAAGTCCCTTTCTTCCATCTCTCCCCTTCTCCTTGCACCCCAACATGAAGTGTCCATCAAAAATGACTGCCAATGATATCTAAAGCAGACAAAATATGAGAGAGTAATATATCTGCCTCATCTTCTACTTTAAAAAAACCTCACATCTTAATCTGATGGGCTAGACATGTTATATGCTCCACAACAACCACAAAAGAGATCAGTTTGTGCTAAGCGACTCCTAGCGGAACAATCGAAAAACTTCTTAGGAGAAATTGCTCATGACAATAAGAATTCTGACCTCCTTGTTTATTTCACCAGCCACCCAAGACACTTAGCTCTTTTCAGGTCATTACTCATTAGATCAAAGATATCTACTGGATTTGGAAATCAAAGAGTCCCTGAGCTTCATAGCAATGTTCTCAAAAATTAATCCTTTAAATTAGAGCCTTGCAAGATTAGGCATTCAACCAAAGGAGCCTGCAGATCTTGCTGAGGAAGATCAACCAAAGCTTATTTTTATTTAAATTACTATTTTCAACCCAGTGTGAAGCCATTATTTTCTGCGCTGCTGCACTGGTTTCTGTTTGTAGCTCTGCTACAGTGGTCAGACTACTGAAGAGTAACAAGTGAAAAAGACAGCTGATACCTTGGGCACTGAAAACGGAAGATGGAGCTTTGGGGATGGATGAGAGATATTTCCATTTAACCCATAAAAAGGCCCACAGCTCAGGCTGACTCCAGGTGGAAATCTGGTGCAGCTTTCCACAAGGCTCAGCACAAAGGAGGCCACCTCAAAAGGTCACTGATCCTTCACAATTTGATAAGCAATTGCCAGGCCTGAAAAGAGATTTGTTGGAGGCATTTTTGTGGTCTATTATTGTTGGTGCAATGCTGCGGTGAGACATAGTGTGTATTTCCATTGCACCTGTGTAATGGTACAGATCTGACATGCAGGCCCTCCTTCCCATATGAACTCTGAAGCCTTCCCTACATTCTCTAAGCAGGGGAATCTTTTTTCAGCATTCATATCTTTCTGGATAAATATCCCCACACAAACCCGCCAGGGACAGCTGCTACTGCCCCAAAGCCAATTGGAAAGAGCTAACCAATTCACCTGGTAAACATTCCAATCATCTTTAAAATAATAATAATATACCAAATCTTCAATAAGACACGGCAGCAAATAATGTTATAAGTATTGGCCCTTCCTTATAGGAATCCCTCTCCTCCTGTGAAAGATTTCATGTTCTCATTCCAAGTCTTTAACATTTTTATTCGTATGTTTTGTTTTTAGCTCGTCTTTGTTTCTGAATATATACCTCTCCCTTGCCTAGTCAGGAAACCACCACTTGTAGCAGGAAATAAAAAAGAAGGGAAAAAAACAGCAAAGCAAAACAAACACATAAACCAAGTCTGAAAACACATAGTACAGGGGCACCTAGAAGGTGTGGTGGCACACCCAGAGGGGGAGGGAAGGGCCAAGAATGGATGCCCCACAATGTCTTGTTACTTCTAGGTATGACTATGTTCCCCATCCAGAATCCCTACATTTGCAAGGAAGGAAGTGAGGAGAAGGAGGAGGAAGAGGAGAAGGAGGAAGAGGAGGAGGAGGAGAAGAAGAAGGAGGAAGAAGAGGAAGAAGAGGAGGAGGAGGAAGAGGAGGAAGAGGGGGAAGAGAATGAGAAGGAGGAGGAGGAAGAAGAGGAAGAGGAGGAGGAGGAAGAGGAGGAAAAGGAGAAGGAAGAGGAGGAGGAGGAAAAGAAGGAGGAAGAGGAAGAGGAGGAGAAGGAGGAGGAGGAAAAGAAGAAGGAAGAGGAGGAGGAGGAAGAGAAGGAGGAGGAAGAGGAGAAAGAGAAGAGAAGGAGAAGAAGAGGAAGAGAAGGAGGAAAGGAGGACAGTTAGCATTTATATGGCTCCTATATATCCAAGGCACTTTCCTAAGTGTTTCAAAATATTATCTCATTTGATCTTGATAACAACCCCAAGAGTTCTCATTTTATAGATGAGGAAACTGAGCCAAACAAGCAAAAATGATTTATTTGCCCAGAGTCCCACAGTTAGTGTCTGAAGGTGGATTTGAACTCTGGTCTTTCTGACTCCAGCTCCAGTACTCTGCCCACTGCAGAGCTGCCACCTATTCTTCAAGGCCATCTTTGGTGACTACAATTAGAGTTCAACGTTTCCTTTTTGCTTTTTCCATTTATATCACTGCAGTCATCACACCCAGTGTTTTCCTGCTTCTCGCCATCTCAGCATGCATCTGTATATCTAAGTTCTTTGCACGCTTCTCTGAATTCTCCATATCTGTTTCCTATAGTGCAATGATATTCCATTACATTCATGAATCATAATTTGGTTATCTGTTTTCCAAATGATGGCCATCTACTTTACTTCCAGTTCTTTGCTACCACAAAATATCTAACAATAGGTATTTTGAAAATATTTTGAAACTTTTCTTTCTGTTGTTGCCCTCTGTGGACTTTGTGCCTGGTATTGTGATCTCTGAGTCAAAGGGTGTGGACGCTTAAGACACTTTCTAAGCATAATTCCAAATTCATTTCTAGAAAGACTAGATAAATTCAGAGATCCACCAATTGTGTATTAGTGTGTGCAAGACTCTAAAACCCGATATAAGAGAGAGCAGATTGGGGGAGGGGAGTATACAGTGGGATCTCTGTTTTGGAGTGGTGAGCAGGGGAAACACAGGGAGAAAATTTGTAACTCGAAACCTTGTGGAAATGAATGTTGTAAACTAAAAATAAACATAAAAATTAATTTAAAAAAAGAAAGATAATGTGATGTATTTTCACCATTCCTCTTTGGTAATGCGGTTCAGTGCCTGAGTTTAGATTTAGAGAAATACAACTGTGCAACAATAAATTAGATTGGAATAAATGAGATTATCATAGCATAACTAAAAAAAAAGGGTCTAAAACCTGGGAGGGGGGACATCCCTTTTCTCTAAGAAGGTGGTACATATTTTGTCGCTCTCCTTCCTCCCCTCAACAAAACCCATCATAAGGTCCCTGTTTTTATTGCCAACATACACCTCTTCTCCTGTCGGATTGTTTTTTAGTGTCTAGAATGTCTCTTATTCTTGCCTGTCCCCTCCCTCCTTTTATTCTCCCTCTGCTATGAGTTCAGCCTTTCCAAGGACTTCATCCTATTTTTCAATAGCTACTCCTCCCTCTTAAAAACAACAACAAAGCTCTCTTCCCCATTCACCTATAGAGTTAGGTATGTTATTTGCTTCCCTCAGTACCTCATAACCCTTCTCAATATCCACACAGCTTTCCACTGTGTTACTCCTTCCCACAAAATATATTGATTAACTTAGAGGGAATAAGGCTGTAAGCCACAGAGCATTCAACTTGTTAGCCCGTCCAGTCTTTTTTGTCTCGGGGGTCACCTTTTTGGTCTTTTCTTTCTAAGTTCTGTTTTTGATCATGGCTTTCTGGTAGTCCAATAATTTTTAAGTTGTCTCTCCTGGATCTGTTTTCCAGGTCAGTGGTTTTTTCAAGGAGATATTTCACATTGCCCTCTATTTTTTCATTGGTTTGGATCTGTTTGATAGTATCTTGATTTCTCATGAAGTCATTTGCTTCCATTTGCTCCACTCTAA